>OY992787.1:14369870-14969870 GCA_963921375.1 Tiliacea citrago
AAATCGCACATAGCAGCTAGTCGAATTGTTGACAGTGCAGGATTCGTTGCCAACTGATTGCCTGTCTGCTGCGGCTGTCATTACCCAAGAATAGGCGACGAAATTACCAACTTTAACCTCCCGTACTTACGACTAACGTCGTTTCAATTACTGTTCCTACTAATTGTTACTGCTTTCTTGATAACATCGTGTTCGTGTAAAGTACGTAGAACGAAGTATTTGTTTCGAATGCATAGCTGTCGGAAAATTGTGTAGAAGTAATAAATATGTAATGATAACGCCTTTCTTTTCAAAAGGCTACTCAAATCATGCTACACTAATCAATTTTAATAATAAAATAATTAAAACAAATAAAAATGGTGAGCATGATAAAGTTAATCGTTTATTGCAGGATCGTTTATAACCAAGATAACACACGATCTAGATTTGAAAAATACTGTCATTAAAAAAATACAACTACGAGGAAAACTCCGAGAAAAGAATTTACTTAACCAGCAATTTTTTATGAGTGTGTTCGGGTTAAAATCTACACAAAACTGGAAATGCTAGTCTAGGCCATAAAAGTTTAAGTTTGTCCACGATTGGATTGTTTGCAAGTACAATTCGTTTGGCAGTTGCAGTATTTGCGGCGGGAGCGAATCGAGATCGAATCGAGAAAACGTGGGTAAATAAGGGCAGTTCAATGAATGGGCGGGAAGCGCAGTCGCCTACGCTCCGCCGAGCGCGCGAACGTTGATACCGGACCGCGGTGCACCCTCAACAAGTGGGGCATTAAAGCTTGCAACTCTCGAACAACTAAATAACATACTTATAAGAAGCTCTAACATCGAATAAAAAATTAATAGTGTTCTAAATATATTAAAAAAATATTTCAAAGTGCTGAATAAGTGACAAAGTTTGTGATTTCATAAAACGTTATCGTAAGCGAATTTTTGGCGCAGCGCTATATTAGGCAGGCGTTGCATAAATTATTCTAATTTAAGCCTTAAAGCTGATGATTAATTTTTATTTAAGTTGGTTTGATCACAGTGTAATATTGTATATATTATACGTAATCAAAAATAAAATAGAATTATGAACCTATTTATTTTCAAAAGCAATACTTACCTACTTTAAATATTACTTGAAAAATGTACTTGATCGGGATCCAAAGTTATTTTAATTTACTTCGTTCACTTAATATTCTGGTATAAATGTAGGGTAACCTAATCCTATGGAAAAAATGAGAAAATACCTATTTAATCCATAACTATGAATTACTGATTCCTGGAAACTTTAATATCTACGAATCGAGCGCAAAAACCGCAAATAGTTATACGGATCGCGAGAGTGGAACAAAAAGCCCGTAATAAATGTTTTAAAGTGCCAAATACAAATTAATCCCAACTCGCAGGAGTGCTTTAAATGAAAATTCGCCATATTGGGGAACTACTACATTTATTTCATGGCTTTTTCCACAAGTTTCTTCGTGCTGCAATATATTTCCGTTGGTGAGACATTAAATTTCCAAGATCAATTCAGTTAAGTGCTCAACGCATATTGCAAGGTTTTTAAAATGATAAAACAGAGACTTCTCTTTTTTGCCAATTTTATAAAGTAATGTAACTGAAGCCTGACGCGAGATTTACGGCTGTTATTTTTAACGTTACACAATTATTTATTGTGTCCCTACATAACGCAAATTATGATAAGTGCTTAGATCTAAGAGCCGAAAAACAAACACATTCAATTAAACAAACAAACAGGCATCTAATAAAGCGTGTGTCTTAACTTAGGTAAATAAATTAGCAATTAGTGACTGATCACTTTCTTTCAAATTAACACAAATTGACCAAAAACATTTTGAAATAAAGCGTAATGAAGGTAATTTATTAAAGATGGTACGTAATAGCCGTTCAGGAAGCGTTGGCCACCGGAAGGGGAAGGGGGAACAAAAGAGCGGTCATCCGCACACCACCATCCGCTTACTAACGAAGCGGGAGCTGCCAAAGAGAAAAAAAGCATTCGCTACTGCAATTACTACTGAACACCGATAGCCTGAAAACTTTTTTTCTTGCTAAGTATAAGCTCAAACTTTACTACCCGGGGCCTATTTAATAAACGCGACAATGACAGGTGACAGGTGACAATCCGACAATTTGACAATTTTTTGTTTAAAAAAGATTATCACTGACAAATTTGTCACAGTGGAAAAACTACAAATATTTCGACTAGTCGTGATAATTTGACATATTTCTGTTTAATAAAAAGATTCTCTTGGCAGGCGACAGGTGACAATTTGTCCGGAAAAATTTGTCAAATTTGTTTTAATATACACTAAATTGTCATGGCAGGTGGACATATTTGTCGAATTGTCAGAAATTTTCGACTGGCACCCCACCCAATGTCAAGGCAATTCGGCAGTTACATTAGTACGAATAATTTTAAAAATGGTGTTAACGTCATCGATGGATAGCAGTAGTAGTGAAGATGAATTATTTGGTGCAAACCTAAGGCCTAAAATTTTTAATTTGGCGCCCATTTCAAATAGCAAACAAAAACGAAGTTCAAGTCAAAAACAGACGTAAAATTGTTATATCTTTTTAATATTACCCTCATGTTCTCTCATGTGCATGCCTCGACATTGTATTGTGACAAATATGTCAGAAAAAGACAAATTTGTCATTTACTCTGACAATTAAGTCAGAGAATACTTTCTTAGAGACTCGACAGGTAAAATCTGACAATTGTCGCCTTTATTAAACGGGTTTTTAGTTTGACAATTTTGTCAGTACCAGTCGCGCAGTGTCCATTTGGACATAATTTTCATCTTTATTAAACGGCGCTTGTCGCGAAAATTCAACTTATTTGTCAAAAACTGACAAAATTGTCGGATTGTCACGTTTATTAAATAGGCCTCAGGATTAATTCCATTTCTTACGTTACAAAAATAACATTTAAATGTTTCATTTCCAATTTATTTTTTCGTTCAGTTCCTGTTTAAGTGCGAAGCTCTGTTTGCGAAGACGAAATTAAACACTTGTAAATTGTATTATTTTCTACTCAGTAGCCAGCCTAGGTACCTAGGTAAATACATATGTTGAGATATTATTTTTATCTTTCTCGCCTTGTTCTACATAGAAGCTGCCTGACTTACTTAAAATATGTACATGGGCCAAGCTGGCTACACCCCACTTTCGAAAATACACGGGCGGTAAACTATAATTCTGTTTAAGTTGGCCGTGCTGTATCTACCTATACACATATTGAAGTTGCCTGTCAAGGTTCAACTGACGTCGTACGTGGCGCCATTACCACGTAGCTCGTGAAATACGACATAAATGTACGAGTTACGACTGAGGTCGTTTCTTCTGCCCATATAATACGCCCTAGTCGCGATAAATTGAAATTGGCACGTTTATCATCACCCCCTCTGTGATTGTATTTTTTATTGTATCATCATCCTACACATAGCTGATTACAGCTGGCTCTGAATGGCGACGATTCACGCTCACAATTATTGCGGGAATTCACTTGTCGTGTCTCGTTAGACTTGATACTGATTAAAGAAATGGCCAGTGAACTTTTATATTAATGGGATACACATTCATTAATTTCATTTCATTCATTCATTCATTCATAAGTATGACACACAATATCGGGAATTATACAGTTACTGGTCAACACAGATTTAAAAAGATTCTAACAAGATTCAGAGTTAAATTAAATAACATATCCTGTAAAGCTCTCAAGCTTCATAGGATATGTCATTTAATTTAACTTAGGCCTACTGAGTTCTGACTTAATACCAAAGATAGTTGGAGCGTATAATAGAATCAAATACGTCACTAATCTCCAATTAATTTTCCAACCGCACACTGCACTGGTAGTACACAGAGTAGCTTTACACAAATAATATTTTGATCTATTAAGCTACCCGAAAGTTGATTTGCACAGGACGTTGTACCCCAAATTATCTAATATTGAAATAAATGAACCCATAATGAACATCACATAAACATGATTTATGGCATCACTTGCGTGACAAACTGAGAATCAACTGCACCAATTATTTTTTATGTAAGTTTTTGTAGTCTTCCTTATGACCTGTTCTCTATCAAAACGTCAAGTTTAATGGCCGGGTAGCTTGTTTATCACGCTATTTTATCATTTAAGCACGATTTGCGCACATGTGCTATATGAAAATCGTTTACCGTCGATAAAACCTTCATCAACACGGCCGTAGTGAGGTCATGAACTTTAAATCCAAAAGCATTCAATAGAGATAATATTGTTGTTCACCTGTGTTTAATATGGGCCTGTGATCGAGGATCGAGCGTTTATATAATGTTGATGTAGCGATCAGAACATGATCCCGATTGTGTGGTTAAACAAAAGCTTACCGAAGACATTGTTTTATCCCATATTATAGATCAGCAGTGCTATTCTGTAACCATCTCACCGTGGAAACTTAGGTGAGGTGAGCGTGGAGTGAACTGTCAGTGAGGGATTGACGCTGTTAACTTGTCAGTTCAAGCTCACTTCACCTACGTTTACACGGTGAAATTTTGTCAGAATAGATCGGCTGATCGCCGATCCCAAGCCTCTCCGTCCGGTGGCGAGCCCCGCCTTACAAATTAAGCACTGAGCAGGCTTAGCACGAATTATAATTTGCTCCTCCAACCTACTCGTTATTACATCACTGTTTTTTAAAATGCCTTGATTTGATTAAGCACGCAAGAAATGATTAAGCACAATAGCGTTATTATGTAAATTAATTTAATTGGCTCTATTGGCTTTTATATAGTAAGTTGTAGTTAAGCTCATTTTCTGAAAAACATATACAGGATGTCCAGTAAAGAATGGAAAACCTTGAAATAGTATATAATAGCCCATATGGCCGTTCTAAATAAAATACAAAAAATATATATATACCCAACAGTACGTAAGATACGATCTTTTTGAAAAAAATACTGTTCTTTTTCTAGTCACACTATTGACTGCCTCTTTGTCAATAGTCAACGTACAATATTATTATAACAAAAAATAACCGATTAAATTCATTCATTTGTGATCGTTGTAAAGAAAAATGAAAAAAATGGTAAAAAGGAGTATTTTAAAAATAATAATTTTAGGTACTACTTGGGATATATATTTTTTTTAGAACGGCCGTAATGTCTACTATATGCTATTTCAAGGTTATCCATTCTTTACCGGACATCCTGTATATTCGACGCAATGTCTAGTGGACTGTACTGACAATTGTACCGAGCAGATATATTTAAATCGGTACCTCGTTACCTGTGAGCATCAACCATGTTCGGCCAATTATAAGCCGATTCGTTATATTTTGATATTTATTCTTATTGCTATGTAGCAGAGTTTGGTGGCACAAGGCAAAGTTTTATTAGCTTTCAGTAACTCCACAGACTAAATTCTAGTAGTTGCCACCCGGTCGCCATGTTTCGCAGTTGTGTTTTGTTCCAGTTTGCATTATGTTTTACGATATTCTGTGTTGACTGCAAACTCAAGTTTCAACTCCTCGGTGCACCATTCATATTAAAAATAACTGATAAAATTAATTCTCTATTCTATTCGCTTATTAAACTCAAATGCGTTGTAGAGGTAGCGGTATTGAAACACGATAGAGTTCACAATGAATGTGCTTTATGAATGATGTTGTTTTGAAACACGATATTAATTTGAAACTGGTTTTATTTCAGAGCTTGTACAGAAACATTGTTCAGTTCCAGACGGTAACTCGTGTCAGTGTGTTATGGCAGTTTTCGAAGTCACAACAGTACTTACTAAGTACGTAACTGTGAAAACATTTCCGGACAGTTCCGATGAATTCCAACTTCTATGAACAAAGCTAACGATGTCAACTTAATTTTTCCACCAAAATGGTTTTAGGGTGAAACTTTCAGAACTACTTAATGACTCAAAATCTTATCCTTGACTAGTTTCAAACAAATAATCTTCGGAACAAGCGAAATTAGAAGTAGGTTAACGTTTGTTCCGAATTTCTTACCTAACTTTATTTCTGTAGGAGAAAGGAAAGGCTTGTGAACGTCATAAAAATGGTTTATTAACATTATCACGCCACCGCCGACGCAGAGCTCCTTTGTGTTCAGTAAGAAACTCATTTGTGACATATTTCAGTGCCTCATTCTTAGCTCACAACCTATTGTCATCACTCCTCAAGCTATTGTACTTACTTGTAAATTAAAATTTATTTCATTTACTGTATTGTGGTTAGTTGTATAGAGGATAACTCACGCTACACCGTGCCGGGCCCGAGCCGAGGCTCCGCCGTTGCACGAAACCGACTCGGTGACCGTGCCATTAATATGACATTATCCGTGCGTCAGCCGAGCTTACCGATGCGCCGCTCGTCTGAGCAAACGTAGTGTTGTTGTGTGTACCTAATTGATGATGTCTAATATGGAGTCATTTTAATTGGTAACATTTGACAATTCATAAAAATTCAACAACGTAACCTTGTAACGGTGGGCATAAAATAATATATTTTTTCGTTTTGTTAGAACTGCACAATTGCTTAACTTTTTTCAATTTCGATTACATATTTATTGTAATAATGACCGATACGAGTTTTGCTTTCACTAAGCTGACAGACGTCAAATGTTACCTATTAAAATTACTCAGTAATTGTTTTGACAATCTGAAATTAGCGGCTATTGCGTGGACGATGAAGAATCTGTTGAATCTCTTCGATTGCTCGTGCGCTCGGCGGCGCGCGGGGTGTTCGGGACTGAGCCGAGGCGGAACCGAGTTGTCTCCGAACGCCGCACGTTGCTCGGCCAGCCGCCACCCGGTTGGCCCTCGGTAAAATATATGGGATATTAGTTGACTGTGCGACGGCCGTGACTCGGCTCGGACTCGGCACGGTGTAGCGTGAGTCATCCTTAACTGAATAGCTTTCTGTAGGTGTTGGTGCAATTTGCGTATGTATAAAAATATGTTAGCATGTGGGGAATTATTTATAACAAAAACGTGGGGATGGAACGTGTGTTGGTACTTTGTATATCATATATAACTGAGTAGTTCGAGATCCACGCGGTTCGGATATGATTTATGCGGGAACCGCTCAAAACCACCAACAAAGTTGTATTTCATACATGCAGTAACAGGTAGTTACCCTCAAGTAGTCGTTGTAAAGTTACTAACACGTATTAAACCTACTACTATAAAACTATTTCTTAAACGTTTAGGGAAATATCAGCCTCGTAATGCATCCACCCTATATTTATTAAACCATTTTATTTCACAAATAACTATCAGCTACCTACCTGCTTACCTACTTGATAAGCAAAGCTCTTTCATCAAGCATATTATTAAAATACATTCAAAGCTGTTAGGTACAAAGGGACAAATTATTAATGCAGTGTTACCTAATTAAATAATTGTTACAACTTCCCAACAAGCTTACAAACAATTACGTTCATTCAGAAATATTCACAAACTTTGAGGCTAAAATAAATAGGAACTGCATATTGAATATTATCATTGTAGTCGTGATAATAATTACTACGTTGTTGTTACATTATCGCCTTCATGTCAGGAACCGGCACAGCGTACATTTGCATAAAAACCACAGCTCGCGTTTTGTGAAAGGTGTTAAACCAAGTTTTCTTTCATACGCGATTTCCATTGTTGTGTCCACCTTCGTGTTTTTATTTAATGGATTACCTAATTAAATATTAATAAAAATTTCAAGACATTTACATAGTTACAATCGTCCAAAGCACCAAATTCTAATTCCGGTTTCAATTAAAACTTGCTCCAACTTTGCGTTCGGTGAAAACAATGAAAAACACAAACTTTTATTAGAAATACTTTCCCTACGCGCCAAAACGGTATCCGTACCAACAAAAACAATATTTCGTTTAAGTTTCACCTTGAGACCAGCTTTGGTAGATTTTTTTCGGGAAATCTTTTTATAGCAATGTCCGAGGTTCGGCGGTTTAAGAGAACCTATCTCGTATACTTTTACGAGCTTACGTCAAACGATACGAATGTAAAAATCAAGGTTATCGATATGTGGAGATTTTCATCTTTAACATTCCGACTTCATTCACGATTCACTCAGTCATGCAACACTCCGTGCACGGACGCCGGAAATCTGAATACATCAAATTCCATTGTTTCCTCAGCTCCAATTATTTGGCATAATTAGTCCAGACCATTAATCTGCCGCCGTGCCAACTATAAATTAGCGGATTTTCAAGAAATATCTGTAGTTATGTTTAACGTCATAATAGGCTAAGAAACACAGGCCTACGCTTTTCGTAGCACAGCGAATGGGCGTAGAAATTTATTGCTACGAAACTTTTAGATTAGTTTTAAGCGAGTTTAATAAAGCGAATAAAATTATATTCTCACTTTTATGGTCTGACCATTGAGAGATAATGCTTACCTTTTGTTACGGTTTCTTATTTTCATACATTGTGACTGTTGCTCTTGTCGATGACTAGAATATTTTCGCTGTTAGGGAGCATGGGCGTAATACACGACACACTAAAACAGCTACGCCGAGTTGTAAAAAGTCGGTTAAGTGAGTTGGGCTCTGCGGATTTCGTACCTGTCCAAACTTTATTACGCGGAATTAAAGTACCGCTATAATTTTCCTGTAATCTTTGTGCTACTTTAGAGTTTTCGCATAGAGGATGTTTTCGGACTTTTACTTTTGCGATACATTTAATTTTAAATGTTTGGTTTCTTGTACCTTAAAAACCCTTCAAGTGAACTTAAGCAAACTTGGATGGATTAGTATCACTATATCTCGCCAGCTACGTGATAGTAATGTGCCTCCTGGAGAATTCTCCTGAAATAACCCCAAACTTTCTGTAACAGAAGCTGTGGTTAATTATAAACTGCGCCCTAAAACATCACATCTTATAAATAACCCAGTAAAAACTTATACACACAATAATTCTAAACCTAGCCATGTTTACGAAGAAATTCTTAGAATTCCGCGTTACCTTTATAAATAAACTTGTGACTCAGAATGGAATATTAGCGCGTTGAGTGTAACTCACACGCCCTTTTATAGTTATTAATGAAATTGTTTCACACGACTTTTGGTAACGAGAACACAACTCTCTAGATTTAATGTTATCACATCACATTAGCATTGTCAAGTTAATGTTTTACTCGAAGGGAGATTACTTCCCGGGGCGTTTTTACGGGTAATGTAGATAAGACGGTAACTTAAGGAAGGAGGGGTGGGGGGAAATAACACAGTTATCATTCCAGGACTCGCAAGTAGGTCCGCGAATTGTGCAGTGGGGACGCATGAAGCTTTCAACGATGCTTTGTTCTCAGTTCAGTGGGGCTCTCTAAACTTGTTAACATATATACTTGAAATATTATTTTAATAGACAACTTTTATGGAACAATACTAAGAGCCCATGGGTATGAATTTATTTTAGAACCACTTTTCAAAGCCTGTCGTCTAGTGCAGGTCGTTTATCTCGAACTCATTTGACACATATTCCAATTAAAACTTTCGCTAAATAACATCATAAATTGTAACCAAGAATAAGCCTTTGGTCTCAGCACAATACAACATACACTGCGCTTACGAAGCCATCTCAATTGTAAACTTTAACTTAGTTCCTTAACTAGCGTCAACTTTAGCCAACATTATATAATATTGCAGATTTATTCTAGTAATTCTCCCTTTAAGCTGTGTTTACACAAAGGGAATATAGAGCGGTGTCAAAGCATAGAGTTTGAAATGGAAAATTCCTGTGTGGACTGCAAAGAAGGCTTTACTAACGGGGCGGTACTTTTAGGCCGCACAAACGTAGAGCCGCACCAATTTACCAAACAACCGTCAAACGATCCAGCTCTATAGACAAGATGACAATCTGTGATCCAATTTGGGCCTTATCTGTTCCACAGTGATTGGAGATCGACACCTTGTTTTAAGAGGTAGATTTTGCAGAAAACTTAAGATTACTGGATCTGAAAATGTGTTTAGTACCTGATAGAATATTTCAAAGATACCTTGGAAAATGCGTCAAAATCCGACACAACAGATGTTCTTGCAATGTTTTTGATTCAAATAACGATAATTCATGAAAACTCAATTTAGTTGCGAAACAAAAAAACATGTAATAGACTGGACTTGCAAGCATTCATTGAAATTCATTCTTCTTAGGCAACATAAAATGTACCGAGTTTTCATTTTGATACAAACTAAAGGCAAATTAACTTCATGCATTCAAAATCTAAGTTAATTAGCTCTAAACGCATCATTTAACAAATTTAGCACAACCAGGTCAGTTTATTAGTTACAGTACAGTTTATTATGAGGACACAATTTCATTAAAATGTCCTGACTCCTGAGCCTTAATTGCCATACATCTGACTTAAGACCAAAGTAACTTTGTACCTTGAAACCTAAGTTAGTTGTATCTCTAAACGCACCCTTAAATATACGTAGAACAAATATCAGTGGCTACATAGAACAGGATCTAAAGCGATGACGTGCGTGTGCTGCATGTGCCCTCACAAGTTTGGTAACGCCTCACCGTGTCGGTCACGCGACCCTGTCGGTTCAATTTGGTAAATGACCGCCGTACAATGCTGTACACTAATATGGAAACTTGTATTATTATATACGACCTTGATAGTCTCTTCCGTAAATATAATAAGTATATGTGTGACGATGTGATATGTTTGTTTTTTAGGTGGGATAAATAAATAATAACCAATTTCATCACAATGGTAAGCAACGTTAGTCTGACAGATATTCTAATACAAGACAGGCTTCTACAAGTTCTAAATATCAATTTTTTGTGAGATAAATTCATGTTTATTCATTTTAATTAAGTTGAAGTTCACGTTGTGACCCCGCTGCGTTGTTCATGAATATGGCGTCTTGCCTGTTTGGAAAATTTCGAAACATTTAAAACTTTATGTAATAGAATAATGACTTCAAAAAGATTGTTTTTCAGTGACTTACCTATTAACATTTTAGGTATTCCTAGTTTTGTAAAGAACTTTGTATTTTAACGTTTAAAAGTATACCTACTAGTTTCAACCAATTTAATAAAATTAATATACTGAAACGGATCCATTGGGAGCCATCCGTAACTCAGGCCACGCCCGCGCCCATTTGTTGAATTTATAACCATAATGTGGTCTAGCGCGAAATAATGAGGCTTGTGTATTATCCTCTAATCGCTTGCTAGCGCAGAATTAAATCCCGACACTTTTTATCCGACTGCCCCAGAAAAAGGGTAATGTTTTTGGAATGAGTAAATTCCAAATAATATAAATATATAATATATAAATATTAACAAAACTAAAAAGCTTGAAATAAAGCAAATTATTTAAATAAACGAAAAACCCGACTACAAAAATACATAACTATATAGAGAAAAACAAGCATTATAATATACAAAATTTTGGTATTGCAGGCCCACAAACCATTTATCGCGACATTTAGACCTTCCTAATTCAATTGATTTTGACGGTCTTAACCGGCATTTCTCTACTGTTTGCTCGTCTAACCATTCTCTCCGTCAAATCAAAAGCGGTGGGATGTGACAATATCACCCGTGGTATGATCATTACTATTCATCATTACTGGATCATCTCTTACCCGCGATTACCCATATTATAAATTTTTCCTTATACACCGGAGTGTTCCCTTTCTTGTGGCGTAAAGCCTATGTTCGTCCACTACCTAAGGTTTCTAATCCCTCTCTTCCTACCGACTTCCGTCCAATTTCTATCCTTCCATTCCTATCCAAAGTGCTTGAGGCCTGTGTCCACAAACAACTCTCCAACTTTGTTCATCACAACTCTCTCATTAGCCCTCTTCAATCTGGGTTCAGGCCAGGGCACAGCACTGTTTCCGCCCTCCTTAAAGTGACTGGGGATATAAGAGCTGGACTGGAAGATACCAAAGTTACTGCTCTAGTGTTGGTTGATTTCTCGAATGCCTTTAATACCGTCAGTCACGACATCCTGTTACCCATTCTGTCATATGTTATGGACAATCCCGAAGCACTGGAATGGTTCTCCTCTTACCTTCAGGAACGTCAGCAGTCCATTCGTGTTGGGGATTCTTCTTCATGCTGGTGTGATTTGGAGACTGGCGTTCCTTAAGGCGGTATACTTTCTCCACTTCTGTTTTCTATTTTTATAAATCTTATAACTTCCGAACTTCAGTGTGCGTATCATCTGTATGCAGATGACTTGCAGGTGTACTGTCATGGAAAGGTTGATAAATTACCTGACGCTATCGACAAATTAAATAGGGACTTGATAGCCATAAACACCTGGGCTGATAGATTCGGTGTAGCTGTAAACCTTACGAAGTGTCAGGTCATCATTATTGGCAGTCCTCGTGGCATTAGCAAGGTGGTTGGTACAACCTTGCCTCTGGTTGTTTTCAATGGTACGATCGTTCCTTTTGGCACTGGCGTGAAGGATCTAGGTTTGCACATTGATAGTACCCTGAACTGGCGTACTCAAGTCGCTAGGGTAAGCCAGAAGCTTACTGGAACGCAGCGAACTCTGTACCGGTTGAAAAATATATTACCATCGAGTACGAAGACAATGCTTGTGCAGTCCTTTATTTTCTCTATCATTCATTATGGTGATGTGTGCTACTATGACCTGAATGCAGATCTCCTCGACATACATGACCGTCTTCTAAATAACTGTATTCGATTCGATTTCAATCTGCGTAAATATGATCATATCTCTCTCTGTGCATCGGTCACTTCAAAAGTGGTTGCCCATACGCCAGCGCAGAGAGCAAATGGCGCTAACCACATTGTTTTCATTTCTTGACTCTCCCTCTTCCCCTAATTATCTAGCCCCCCACTTTCAGTACATTTGCACCAACCATAACAAAAATTTACGTTCCTCTCACAATCGTCTTCTTCAATGTCCCGCTCACCGCACAGATTTCATTCACTCTTTCTTTTTCGTTCAGTCTATCTCTCTGTGGATTGCGTTCCCCCAGGAAATCAGGATGGCAACCAACCGATTATCCTTTAAAGTTTAAGTTCGCGAGCATATTCGCAAGAAGCTGGCAGTATCATCACAACGGTAATGTTTTCTCATTGTTTGTCTTATTTGTTTTAATATATTTATGTACTTATATTTATTTGTGCATAGATTTGTATATAATTAGGTGTATATATTATATTTGTAGTTTTTAATAGATATATGTATATCTTTATATTTAAACAATATTTATTCCTTAATTCTAGCTATTGCACCTACCACTGTTTGTCTCTGCATCGCCCAAACGTTGACTGGTAGAATATGCCTATGGCATTAAGTCCGCTTCTGTACATTTGTGTGCTTAAAGTATTAAATAAATAAACTAATAACCTGAAATATGATGTAAACTGTAACTTTTGTTTGTCTACCCTGGCGATAACAAAATTCTATAGATTTCTTGTTTTTCTCTTGCAGTTATGTATTTTTGCAGTCGGGTTTTTTGTTTATTTAAATAATTTGCTTTATTATCAACACACCATTAGATACTCTTATGACCTTACTCTTAAAGCACCAATCAGTAATAATGCGAATTGTCAATTTTCTTAGCAGATCCAGTAAATATTTCTTATTACATCAGTGTTTTCCTAGTGTCATATTGATACATACTTTTACCAAAATTCCGCTATGATTGACACATATCCGGTGTCGCATTACACCTTTAGTCTGCCGAACCTTTTCGGGAAAATTGTATAAATCAACGAAGGAATTCGTTATCATAAGTGCTTACTGACGATTTAGCTTTTAACACAGATAATATTACTTACCCACTATTGCATTTTGAAATCAAGTTCAGTGGACGTGCATGCGTAGGTATATGATTTCAGTACCTAAATACTTAAATAAAATAAAACTGGGTTCCTAGGAAATACAAATAAACACGACGTTTTTTCACTTTCATTGAAAATACTACATCAAACAGCCTTCCCAATTAATCAATTAAATGGAGTAACGAAGCAAAAAAGAACTGAAAATGATAGCTTTTATTTTCGCCATTTTTAGTAAATGAAGATTTATAATAGGACCGTCCGTCGGTTGAGGAATCAGTGAAGACATACTAAGACATAGATTGATGTTTTCTTCGCTAAATGGCATTCCTGAAAGTAACGACCACGCATTTTTATCCTGTATTGGTTCGTAGTGTAACGGAAGATCAATAATAACGTCACGGTCCGGAAAACAATGTTTGATCTAAATCTTGAGCAGAATACAATAATGAATAACAAAAAAGAACTGAAAAGACACATTTACGGTTCACAAAAACCATTTCCAAGTAAAAAGTGTATCGTTCTAAAGAAAAAATCGTTGTATCACAAACGCCAGCGCCTTCCTAACTAGGTTACATTCAAAACAAAATATTTCGAACATGCTACATTGTGAACTTGTAAAAAATATATAAAAAAACAGTAGAAGTAATAAAAAAATAATAAAAAAGGGAAATTCTATAAACTACAATTAAGCCACGTATTTACTTACATTGCAATATTTGTATGTGTGCGTGCACGAGACTGAACGGGTGAGTAATTGTGTATGGTGTATGCGTTTGTGTTTTTGGAATATCTCTGTTCGATTGTTTTGAGAAAATCAAAGAAGAAGCTTGAAAATAATCGTTAATCGGTTTGTCCAACAAATTCCAACAAACTTTACTGTTGAGTAGACTCAACAGTAAAGTTTGTTGGAATTTGTTTTACACGTTTGTTCCGTAGAAAGATCTTAGTTGAAGTAGCTAACTTCCATGTATTGACTAGAAACCTCTACCCTCACATTTAATTTACCCTAACATTTAATTTAACCTCACATTAATTTACCCTCATATTTAATTTTCCCCTTACATTTAATTTACCCTAACATTTAATTTAACCTCACATTTAATTTACCCTCATATTTAATTTACCCTCACATTTAATTTACCCTCACATTTTAATTTAATTTTGAAAGTATTTACATAATTTAAAAACTAAACAGACTTAAAATAAAAATAATAATATGTAAAAGTAAGTATATAACAAAGGGGGGGAAAATCATAGGGCATCAAAAAAAATCCGCATCGCTGTCAGTGGGAAAAGTGCCCAAAAGGCTGGTAGCATTGCCACGTTGTATGGCAATGCTGATTCTTTGGCCAAAAAATAGGCCAGCCCTCTGGTCACGTGAGGAGTCGAGCAACCGCTTGGCGATCCCCTAGTGTTTCAACCCCAAACGGCTCGAACATATAAGTCCCAGTAAGATGAAAGTATTTGCGCCGTTTGAGGTTTTCCGCACCTGCAGCAGCCGCCCCAGCACAGCTCACCGTGCTAGGAAGATGGGATGGCGCAAGGATGTCGACACACGTTGCATCCCACACCAAAGGCCTCACATTTAATTTAACCTCACATTTAATTTACCCTCACATTTAATTTAACCTCACATTTAATTTACCCTCACATTTAATTTAACCTCACATTTAATTTACCCACACATTTAACATCACAATCATCTTCTTCCTGCCCGTGTCCAATGTTACTTGGGGTCGGCGCAACACATTTAATTCTACCATTCTACCCTGTCAGCCTACCATTCTGCTCTATCATTTACACCTTTTAAGGTTCCGCAGTCAATAAGGAACCCTTATAGTTTCGCCATGTCGACAAAGTGGTAAAATAAAATCTAGACAAGAGGGGTAATAAGAAAGAAAACCGGCCAAGTGCGTGTCGAACCACGCAGAATGAAGGGTTCCGTAGTTGGGACGAATTTATCCCAAAAACAAACTTAACATTGTAGTTGAGAAACATGTTCGTATGTAAGTCGGGCGACTAATACTCGTTCACTTGTAAAGTCTACTTAACTGTGATAGTTTTCTTTTTAAATTCGTTATAGATATACACCGTGGCATTTTAATCTTCTTACGAGTACAACGGCAGCCTACTTCACGTATCCAATGACTACTAATCATTCATGAAAGTATTTTTTTTTTATGTTATTCATTATGACGCATGATGTAGATTGAAATACCCTGTTATGAGCGCGGTGCGCGGTGCCACTGGTGGCATGATTAATATGTACCCATGCCAAATTACAGCTTTCTAGTACTAAGAGTGTCTGAGCTAAGCCGCTGACAGACAGACGGACATGGCGAAACTATAAGGGTTCCTTGGTGACCCTAAAAACACTACTTGTATTAGCACTTTTTAACAACGTCTAACCATGTGTGTTAGTGACAAAAGGCAATAAAGATTTTCCCTATTAAGCACGCTAATACATAAATTAGCTAGGCAGCATCAAATTAAACCCAATGTAACTTGAACTCGGTAGACGGGTTCCGTAAACCATTTAAGAGGTCAACTGAATTCTGGTATAGTAAATAACTAAAGGTTGTTAATGTAATGAAACTAACGTAGGTTAATACGGGGAAGAAAGTTAGAATAACATAAAAATTAATTAGGTGATATTCTTAAGCAGACGCATAATTTAAAACATTTTTCTCGGAAAGTTATACCTACTTAAATATATACGCAAATAACAGCTGCGGATACTTAGATACTTACCTACTTCGTTTGCGTTACTTAATAATAATTAAGCATAAAACTCTCACCTCTGGCGTCATCTGATACCCGGTTGTTAGATCGTCATCACTTACTCCATAATTGAACATAACTGCCACACCACACCAATTAAGCAAAATGCCTTGAAAATACGTTCAGCTGTACTACAAGCAACACTTTTACTGCCAAGACAAAACAAATCGACCAACGACTCGGTTTCCCTTTACGTTGTAAAACAGTAAAAAAAATCCCTTATAATTTCTACACAGACTAAAAGTTTACGTAAACATTGTGGCCTCCGTTTCTGTGCCTTCTGACTAGGGCTACCATCCGTCCGGATTTGTCCGAACAAGTCCGGACTTTGTCCGGCCTTGTCATTTGTCCGGATTTTTCTACTTCAGGGGATTTTTTAGAAAAATTAAGAATTCAATGGAATACCGAAAAATAAAGGTCAAAACAAAGATATAAATATATGTCTACATAGGCAGACAAACCTGTGAACTCGTCGAAAAAAATTGCGTCCATCTGATGGCCGCAAAATGCACGCACGCTAGAATAACACAATGACAGCACAATGACGTGGCGCGAGTGTAAGACGTGGCTGTCACGCATACCACCATAACAAAGTTGGCCTGTTTATTTTAGTTCTTTTGCAGCGCGACACTCTATCTAGAGTCTAGTCCTATTTAATGTCTAGATTCTAGACATTAAATGAAAAAGGGTCATTGATGGACGAACGTGAAAATGTGGGCCGAGGCGAAGCCGAGGCACTCATACGTGTATCCATCAATGGCAAATAATGCGCGCAAATTCAAACAAAATAAATTATTTATAAATTCCAGATTCAATGACGAACAACGATAATTTTTCACGCGCCAATGTGTTCATTTGTTTTTTTTTTCAAGAAACAGCTTTCTATTTGAAAGCCAGTTCGAAATTTAAATAAAACCTTTGATAAGTTACCTCCTTGGTTGCCATGTTTTGAAGTATAAGATCGTTCCATTTTTAAATTACACGATAATATGAGATTACTATCTATTTTATATGGCCGCTAAACCACGACACATATTAATTATGGATTTTCATACAACTTTTGGTGGCCGCTGCTCGAAATTGCTAGTGGCCAAATACATGTATTTACTACCAATATAGCAATTTCGATTTATCTCGAAGAAGGTTGTCAAAATAATGCTCGAATTTCCAAGCATGTTTGAGAAAAGTAAAATATCCCGACTTTTTTCAATTAACCGGCTTTTTGTCAGGACTTTTCAAATCTTGAAATAGTACGTAACCCTACTTCTGACCGATGTTTACGACTCCTAAGTTTTCACTGTGTACTTCAGAAACAACAGAATACTGCGGACACAATTAACTCGCGTGTAAAGTTTTGTTGCAGCTTCTAGTTGGTCTTTGTTCCCTTTTTCATGTAATTGACACTCACTTTGTATAGATACTAAGTTTACGAGGTTGTACTTTCATTTCCTTCTTTGGAGAACACTTAAACTCAAGTGCTTTTAATGTTAACGTGTGAGTATTAAGGGAATATGTGTAGACTGAATTATTGCCGAAAAGTTTGGGTACCTTGGTAACCTAAGTTTTGGCAATAAAAATGTTAGGTCGTTTTCTTCCCTTTGGTTAATAGTAAAGTTATCGTCAAGCTAAACAACGCTAGTTGGCGTCGGACTCGATAATAGACTATGCTACTGTAACAGCATTTATATCAAATCAAATAAGAACGTCAATTAAATAAACTATTTATGTCCTACAAACAAATTAGAAATAGATTTTTAATTGATCTGACCAGAGGGGTAATAGCGTAACACACTATGATTAGCAATTGGTTTCATTTTGACAGTTCAATAAAATTCATTGCGTTATTTACCTACATTGTTGAGCAGACAAATTTTTCGAACATATGAAGCAATGGATTAGCAATATACCTACTGTGATTGATAGAGTGTTACGCAATTATGTGCTCCGGACGAAGAGTGACCAGATTGAGAGCAGTGATTCAATATTCAAGATTGAATAAGCTTCTCGATTGCTTCCCGATTCTGTTTCATAAGGGAGACATTATGAATACGAATATTAGAACGGAATTAAAATCTCGCAGAACAGGGGTTGATAACATTTTAGCTTTTGGTACTAGAAGCGTTCAGTCTCTCGAGATTTAAGTGCGAAACTTCGACGATCCTAAATTATTACTAACGGATACCAGATAGCAATCAATATAGAAAACGTAGGTACTGAAAAGCCTTAGGTACCTTCGGCATACGTGAAGCAATACTCGAACCGTGAAGCAATACTCTTACTTGGCAGTCTACGCCTTATTGAAGTCGGTAGGGTTGGAAGCTCATAATTTTTTCCGCACTATATTAACGACATGTATATATTCTACACCCATCGTTTTATGACTCATAATTTTAGTCCATAAAATATGAGCTAATTATTTACAAATATTAGTGTGGAAAAACACGTCGTTCGGATGGAATACCCATAAAAAGTTAATTAAAAATATGCGATTTATGCCACCCTCATGCATTCGTTACGTTACGTTACAAAATGTCAGTAATGGGGTCCCTAGACGGTCAAAATTATTTGACAAGCATTTACTTGCTTGACAAGCACGCTTTACGACGCTTGGCGCAACATCAAGCATCCACATTCATTTTCATTTTTAGTCGCCAGAGTGACCCAGTTTTGAACTTGCGCTGAAACAGAAACATTCTGTATACAAAAATATAGAACGTCTCTAAATGCAGATAAGGCGTTTCTTACTCTCACAATTGCTTTGTGCAAGAAAACAAAAAATAAACAAACAGGACGATGGCTATGACTATCTCCGTGTCACGTGCACTCGCCATGATGTTCCGTAACACACTGAATGTGGTGCTTGACAAGCATGCATCTAAACGGCCAAGCATGCTTGAGAAGCATTGCAAAAATATAATGTTTCATGAAGCATTATCAAGCACGTAGTTTGCTTGTCAAGCACATCGAGCATCGTTCTAAACTGTCAAAATTGCTTGACAAGCACGAAAACTTCACGTGCTTGTCAAGCAGATTTGACCGTCTAGGGACCTCGTTAGAAATTATTATTTTTATGTAGGAGTACCCAGCGATTTAATGTTTAATTTCCGTCAGCGTTGGTAAACTGGATTAACATAACAAGCGTCGACTAATGAGACACGATTAAATTAATGTAGGTAGTTCTCACAGTGCAGTAAACTAATCCTATCGACCAAGTGAAGTGTTAATAAGAATCAATAAAGACCATGGTAGTGTGTGCCGTGTAAATAAGTGTGTGGTGGAACATTAGAATCGTGCGTGGCAGTGTGTACAATGATGACCAGTTGATGTTGAGAGAACCCGCACGGTCTGCACGATGGTGGCTAGAGGGAGAGGGCGCATGCTCTCCATCCTCTTCAGCGCGTTGTTGCTGGGAAGGGCTATTGCAGGTAAGAAACTAAAGGGCCTCCGAAACGATCAATTGCAATTGTCAATATTTACGTGATCGATACACATTGATGCGCAAATTGATCGCCTACCAAATGCAATTTGAAGCGATTGACAATATTACTACAATACAAATTGATGGTAATTGATCAATTGCAACTGATCGTTTCGGAGACTCCTAACATTGCTTAGAATAAACAGACTAAGATCAAAACTCTATGAAATTAAGTAGTCATTAGGATAGTGTGACTAATGACATAAATTAATGAAAGTTTCCAAGTAATTATATATCTATAACATACTTTATTTGTAACATGATTAAAATCCAAACTGAACTAACATTATCAGTAGCTTCAGACTAGTAAAACTGATAAAATATTGACTTCCATGCGACACGAAGAAGAATATCTAAAGCGCCTCGTCGCTAAAAGCGAGTGAATCGCAAGAACTTGCATAAACCCGGCTCCTGTATCGATGGACGGCGAACTGTCTATTTTAAATATTAGCATAAGAAGGCGATTTCAGCGAACGAAATTTAGCCTTCGACAAAGCCGATTCTATTATTCATTCAATTTATATTCGAAAAGATTACAAAATTCGTTCAACTCTTGGAGAATCTTCACACCTTAAACATTATTCTTCGTTGCTCCTGTAATTATCCATAGTAATGAATCATTGTTGTACATCAAATTACTGCTACTGGTACAATGAACCGCTTTCCAATTGTACGTGTATTTCCACGCCATTTTGCATGAATTATTTATTTGTAAAGTAGAACATATTTTTTTATAATTAAATATTTATGTGCGCACATGATACTCGTACCAACAAATATCGACGCGAATATTAATGAACACAAACTTCCTATAGACCTATGCTATGCAATGTATAGATCTATGACGCTTAATTTTATTAAGAACAGTCGAACAAACAAACAAACAGTGGGGAACACTCTTAATTTTCAAAGGCAATCACAACATCGGAACCCTCGTAGATATGTGGACTTAACTTGGTTAAAACGTGACTCCATGAAACAGTACAGTCGCCTTCAAAAAGGTCTACCAATACGAAGGAAAACAAAAGTGATTGGAAAGATTTTTTAACAGATTTAGAAGCTCCACGTTGACGGTCTGACGTATATGGTCTAATGTATGTGATTGCAAACCGCACCGCTTAACGTTGTCAAATTACAATTGGCAAAGGCAACTTGTTCTAAAGAAACGATCAATAATCTTGTAATCCGCTACGAGTAAAATCATTTGGCTCTGACTGTACAGCTTCCAGACTAACGAAGCATTAACACAAATAGTTAAAACACCGAAACAAAGTCGAATTAATTTCCTCTAATTAGACGCCGACGGTTAGTGAAAGTAGTAATCAGGAATCTTTTAGTTTATGTTACCGGAAAACCGGTGGAAATCGCGAACAAACAGCACCCGTGTGTAATGAATACTATTAGTTACACAGATAACATTGCCGTTGTTTTATCTTGTTTACTAAAACAATTATAAAACATTGAATGCTGAATTATATGCTAAAAGTTTTCAGTTAGTACCTAAACGAGAATTTCCAAAATGATCATTAGATTGGTAGTCAAAACTTGGCTAGCCTTAGGCCATCCGGATCCTTCAATACGTGGTCACTTTTCCTTCAAGCAATCGCCATCCGTCTCAGCAGTCATTAGGAGAATAAATTATAAATATAATATTCTGAAACACCGTGTTTACTTTATCATTGTTCACACACAAAGGGCCATTTTACCCTTTTATCAAAAGTTTTAAAGGTAACCGAGAACAATAAAACACTTAATAATAATAGCACGAATGACTGAGTATTATCTCTGAAGGCTGTGGTAGAAACAAAACCAAACAACGGTACGCCCAATAAATTCTAGCTTATTTCTGGCCGCCATTGTTATTTACCAGATATATTTTGAGTCTCCTCCGAAATGAATCATTAAACAGTGTCGAGGAAGGCGGAGGGTGCCTCCGCGGACATAAATCAATCTAGAACTGGCATGCGACATAAAATACTGCTAAGCTAACAAAACAGTGGGAATTAGCCGATATACTATACACTTTTGGCCCAAAATACACTCGCAGGGTGTAAAGTTTTTCCTCATTATGGCTCCTCGGGTTTCAAGATTATTTTCGCGACTTTATTCACTTGTGTACTGCATGTTAGGAGTAAACATATTATCTGCATGTGACTGACATATGCAATAGAATCACGTAGAAACGTTACATGGTTAAAAAGTACTTACATGGATATAAGTTCTTAAAAGATTTGAAGTTTTATTCAACATAATTATATCTTTCACTAAGCCTGGACTAAGCACGTTAAGCCGTTGGTCCCGGCTGTCATTCGTGGATCTTTGAAAGTCGTTCCGGGTCACGAGTCGTTACGTCAGAAGCCCGAAAGTCTGACTACCAGTCTTACCAAGGGGTATCGTATTACCCAGTAACTGGGTTGTGGTACTGGTATTCAGCTGCATCCGGTTAGACTGGAAGCGTACCACATAGTAGGGAAAACGCTAGGGAGATGATGATATATCTTTCAAGCTCAGTAGCTTCAACATAGTTTTATATTTCACTAAGTAATTAGGTGTAAAGTAGTTAAAATATGTGAATTGCGTACCCACGTACAGGTGTAAACAATTACTTTTCCATAATTCTATGGTAGAAGTCATTAAGTTCCCTTAGACGTATCGCGCGTAAACTACGGCCTCGATCAATTGCGGGCCCCATTAAGTGTGCTTAATTAACGTGTAAACTGATGAACTTTCTAATGGATTTTGTTTTTAAGCTCAATTATGTAGAAACTGAGCCTGACTAATGAACTTCGACCGATAAGTTATGAATACTTAGGGAATAGTTATCACTTAGCTTTTTGAATACATTTGTGTTCAAAAAGCTAGTAGTCCGTAGTGTATAATATTTTATATTGGATAGGCTATAGAATGCGAAATGTGAGTGTACTACAGGTACACCTTAGCCCAACCTTCGGGAAAAAAGGCATTATGTTATGATGTTATTCATGGCGACATGGAGAGTGAGTCGCAACCCAGCGCTGGGCACGTCACAATTGTGGCGATAAGTCCTCTCTTTGAGGAGTGGCTAGAGAGGCGCCACGGCGTCCTCACCTTCCGCCTGACGCAGGTCCTCACCGGACATGGATGTTTCGGGAGGTTCCTGTTCAGGATAAAGCGGGAGGAACGGCCCGGGCGTCACCACTGTGTAGATCACCCGGAGGACACGGTGGAGCATACGGTGGAGGTCTGCCTGGCTTGGGCGGATCACCGCCGTGTCCTCACGGAGGCGATCTGCGGCGGCGGTCTCTCGCGTCCGGCCCTGGTTCAGGCCATGGTTCGGAGCGAGAGTGCATGGGAGGCTGTCACCTTCTTCCGCGAAACAGTAATGCTATCGAAGGAGGAGGCGGAACGCGTGAGGAAGAGGCAAAATCCACGCCCTCACGCCCCTAGTCGCCGCAGGAGACTCCCCGGGCGTCGGGAGTCACAGGTTGACTCCCGGCTACCGTAGGCGCAGGCTTGCGGATGGTGAGCTCGCCGTCCGATAAGGGCCAGGCCCGGGTCGACGGCGCGTTGTACTCCACGCGCGCCTCAAAGAGATGTCAGCACCAATTGACGGGGTCCGAAAGGGCCAATGCCTGCCGGGGTTACGAGTTTGTCCGAAAGGGATATCGGGGCCCTGGCACATAAACATCTGAAGGAACACGGGTGTGTTTTAGTCAGTAAAACCTGTCAGTGACCCTGCAAGACATAATCACGCTGTTCAAGGAGACCGACCCGGACGACGTGCCAACGTTTGTGGCGAAGGAGCTACACAAGCTTCCTCCCGTCACCTTCGACCACGTCGATGTAACGAGCCTTCTGAAAGACATTGTCTTTCTGAAGGCCAGTCTCGCGGATGTGCTAACGAAATTAGATGCATCTCAAAACACCGCCACAGATTTGCGCAAAGAACTTAGCGAGTTGCGCAAAAGTATGACGGTAATTAGGTCATCAGTCGATGCATGTAATGTAAACACGTGTCGCGGAGCCGGCCTCGATATAGCATCGTCGAATTCCGCGTCAGCAGTTTCGTCGCCTGCGCATCCGTTGATTGCTGAGCCTGCAGTGCGCCCCGACCGCGCGCTCTGTAGCCCCGTGCCCCGCAGCCTTGCACCCGTCACCGCAGCTCCTCCGCGCAGCGCCGTCCGAGCCCCACTGCCTGTGTCTGCACTGTCTGCAGCCCTGGCGAAACCCCTACACAAGGATTTCGCTAGCGTCACCGCGAGTGCCCCTGGCGTTCCAAGTATACAGCCTATGCCAGTAAAGGCCCCGAATAGGGCTGATAATGATGAGGGTTTCGTGACGGTGCAAAGGACGAAGCGCCGATCGCAAACGAACAGGAATCGCTGCGGCAAAGCTCCTACGGGGCTCGAAGTGAGCCTGCGTGCCGCAAAGCCGAACACACCGGTGTACATCTCCCGCCTGCATTACATCACTAAGGCGGAGGACATCGTGGAGTACGTGCGCCAGAAGACGAGATACACGCCGAGGGTGCAGTTACTGGAATCGCGCCGCAACGTCAACTTTAAGGCGTTTGTGGTGCGCGTGCCTAATTGTTATCTGCCCCTCGTCATGGTAGAGGACTTTTGGCCGCAGGATGTGGTGTTCCGTCGCTTCTGCGGACAAGTATCACAGGGCAGCACATAGTGAAGCTAGTGCAAAGTGAAGTTCACTAACATAGTCTTAAGTCATTTTATTAACACAAGTTTTGTTTTGTTTACAATAAAAATATGTATGTTTAGGTTAAGGTATTGTATAAATGGATTTATTATTATTATTAAAACTCTGACACGCCCTCCCGCTCCGCCCACATCGGGAGAAGTTATTTGATAATTTCCTACCCAAAAAAAAATGTTATGATGTTATGTTATAGCATGCTACAGGTACAATCATTTTGGAATGATGACTAAATGATTCATTTCGATTTCAATGTCTGTAGGAGGTCTAGAGCGCCTAAGGCACCCAACTGATCAAACCGACATGTCATACTGGAGTTGTTCATGAAACAAAAACCATTAAAATGTATAGAAATCCGAACACTCAGAACTCTACACACTCTCTGGTGTAAATGGCTTGTCTGATCAGTTGGGCGCCTTAGGCGCACTAGACCTTATCCATCCTTACTCTGTAAAGCTGCTTTCGGATCTCATCCGAATCGTTAGAGAAGATTTTTCCATTATTGTCAAAAGTCGTCATAACTTAGTACCCAGAGCAACATTTTCATACAAACGAGGTCATTTCGAAGCCTTGGTGTTCCGTCAGGTTTGTATGAAAATGTTGCTCTGGGTACTTAGTTATGACGACTTTTGACAATAATGGAAAAATCTTCTCTTATACCTATTGTACTAGAAAAAGAAACCTATTAAAATATGCGCATTTAAAAATGCCGTTACCTATGTAAATAAAAACATTTAACGTAGCGTGATGTTAAATAGCCTATAACCTTCCTCAAGAATTGGGCTATAAAATGCAAAATGAATTTTTCAAATCTGACTGGTAGTACCAGAGATTACCCCCTACATACATACAAACAAACAAATTTTACCTCTTTATAATATCAGTGTACGCAAAGACAAACTTCCCGAACTTTAAAGCTTTAACAGTACTTACCAGTACTTTGGTAGCACCAAGTGAAGAGTTTCTTCCATTAGGAAACAGCTCCTTAATCGCGAATACTTTCCTCTGAGCTGTTACAGGTAATATTTTTTCCTGTCCGTACGAAGAAAGTCAACATGAGATATGATGTTGACTCTCATCGTATGGGCACAAACACACGTGTCTGAGTACTTTCCTACTGGCTCATACTACAGCGAACTCATATTTTAACAGCTTGCACTATCTCCACTCCAACGCTTAAAGTTTTCATACCACAAGCTAGGTAGGTACCAAAGTTTTACAATAGTGTTCTAAATTCGACACTAAAAACTTCAAGATTTGTATGATAAAATTGGGAGAGTTACAGTCGTCCGGTCTTGGGTATCCCTCATGACACATAGACCCATAATTAGAGGTCTCGCAAAACTTTTGGAAATATAGCTGCGCATGCGGTGGTTGCACACAAAATGGGCAGTCGCAAACTCCAACTCAGTGTAAACTTTCCCAGAATACATACATGTTTGTTAACAAAGCTTACAGAAATAGGAATGGGTAATGAAGGTCGGAGTTTCTTGTAAGTATTTATTTTATCGTTTGAGGGCTAATCATTCACGAAATTGGGACCTAACATCAATTACTCCAGCACGAAAATGGGTACTTGTAGGTACTGCTTAGTGTTTGTCGGTGAATTATCGTATATATTGTGAGACTCATATTATTTACTTGTATTTTTTTCCGCGAAACGGATAAACGATGGGGTCGAGTAAAATTAGATACTTAAATATTATAACTAGTATTAACCTAAATATCTGCTTAAAAATATAATCATTCCTTAAATCAAAGGAGAGGTCAAAAGTGGTATAATATTCCGAAGATTTTTAAACGCTAATGTGATGTACCTTAATAGAAAGCTTATTTATTATGCTACTCGATTATAAATATAATCAAGTAGCTAAAAAAAAAAATCTGGTTTAAATAAACCAGATTTTTTCAAGCGCCCGTTTTTGTAAAAAAGTGAAAATGTTTCAGTACAAACAAAACGCACATATTCTTTATTTATTCATTTCTATGCAATATAATTATTTTAAATGTGTCTAAAGTTTCCGTTTCTATTAAATACTTTGAGATTTTATTATAATTTTAGCTGCAGCTCCATGAAATTGAGACAAAAAATATTGAATATCATGACAATGCAATAACAAAACGTGTTAAAAAAGGTAAAATCTGTAAATGTCAGAATGACGTTAAATATAAAATAACCTGTCCCAAGTCCCGCTGACTGACATTGTTAATGTCATTGTCACGTCATTTACTACCCTTAAAATATATATAATGTTTGTAGTTAGTGATGCAAGCAGTTTATTTTTTAACACTTGGTTTAAAAAAAAACGGGCGGCTGTAAAAAAAAATTAAATGCTTAAAGACATCAAAATAATTACCCTCTTTCAGCCTATATAGCTCAGAAGGCTGTTTAAATTTTCAATTATTTTAGTACCAAGCCCCATACATTTAGTGAACGTCTCCTTTGATAGGAGATAAAGGATATAAGGAGACGTGCGTTACCTATGAATAGAACATTATAATTTAACACTTTAAACTCCATCACTACTATATCCTGACTCAAATGCGAACATTCTCTCGCAAGTATGATGTTGCGTACAGTTTTCATATACCTAAAGAATCTTATGACCATAACATAATAATAAAGCGAAAACTAATTTTCTTTCCAATCCGCTTTATTCTCCTCTAATGTTAGTATTGCATGCTATTTTAACGTAAATATACTTTTTATAATAATTGAAAGCTTTATCTCAACCAGCGATTTGGTATCAGCTATCGCTGATCAAGTTTACTGACATTCGATTAAACCCATCGTGGCTTATCCTGGGATGAGAATCTTCACAATTTAAGAGACTATAAACAACCACTTCCACTGTTAAAACTTTACGATGCAAAATCACTCTCTGTGAAATGAATCTGAAAATATCTTGAACATACCTTTGTCCACAATAACTAAAAGAATAAACATGATGAGATAAGATATATACAAAGAAAAATAAGGCAAAGAAATCGTATGAGCTACTTTCTTTGGTAGCACTCGCTACGTAAGCTCATTCGTTCGTAACTTATAAGTTTGATGTGATACAGAAATAAGTTTGGCGCCGGAGAGATTCAAGATCCCATAAGAGCGCTTAAGGGAAGTGGTGTGCCCCTGTTTCACTCGGATATATTGGAGGGTTTCCTCGCACTACATCTACATAATGTTATTGTAACTCCTTGCATACTGCGGATTTGTTAATCATATTGTAACAAGATTATATAGGCCTACAACTTTTGTACAACTTTGTCTAACTGTGTAGTTAATGGGAAATCTATTGTGAGTGTCTTGCATTAAGTAGTAAGCCGTACGCTTGGCTTACTCGCGACTTAAAAGGTGATATTTTAATTCGACATTTTTTATACGAATTATAGGCAATTTTAGGATGTTACGACCAAGTTTTAGACATATTATATTATACACTAGCTGACCTGTCTGCTTGAGACGTTGTCCTGTCCAAATTTTAATAATTCATACAAAATTCGCATAGAAAAATGACTTTCAGGTTTCCCGAATTTTCTAATTTTCACAACAACTTTTCAATGTTTTATCTTCGTAAGAACCTTCGTCGGACTTCAACAAATATTTGAAAAAAAAATGCTGAATTGTTCCAGCCATTGTCGAGTTTTGCGCTTAGCAACACATTTAGCCATTCATTTTTATTATATAAGATTTTTCATATAAAAACATATTTAAACCAATATCGAGATACACCAGTATTGTATCCGCATCTCGCCCCCCGGGAAAACAGAGAAGAAAACTAAAGAGACAGACAGGGGTGAACTGGTGTCAATCTACCCTTGTCACGGGTAAGTTAAGTTTAAACTTCATCGAAACTTATGTAAGTAGGTATTTACCGACCTTTGTTATGTTAAATAAATCATTTGGTTTTTCGTTACACATCCATACCAATAATTTTATAAATGGGAAACTAAGTCTGTCTGTCCTTTTCAAGTCTTAACCACAGAACGGAACGTTATGAAAGACAGATATAGCCTGGGACCTGAAAAAGGACATAGGCTACTTTTCATCATGTTTATTGTATTCAAAACTGATAAAATACATACACAATAGTAAATTATTAGTAGGAAAGTATTTAATTACCTCTATGACGCTTATATGCACTCAATCAAACTGCATTTATATAACGCGGCACGCACTGAACAATGTCAACATTATTCACACCTCTCTGAACGCGTGTCGGTTTCTGGTTCTACTTACAATAGCAATGACTTTTATTCACAGCCGAACCGTTACCGAACGAGGTGAGATCCAACAGGGAACCAAAGTGGTCGACATAACAGATGATCACAGAATAAGCAAGCTGGCTTCCAGCTAAAGTGGCAATGGGCTGGCCATATTAGCCTTAGAACTGATGACCGTTGGGGAAGACGTGTTACGTAAGGCAGGACGCCCTTAGGCTATGTGGAGCGACGATCTTCGTAGGGTGGCTGGTAGCAGCTAGATGAGTTGCCTAGAATCGAGCTGAATGGCATGCAATAGGAGAATCCTATGTCCAGCAGTGGACTACTGTAGGCTGATGATGAATCGTTACAAAGACGCTAGATTTATTTGTTCTTTAAACCTAAGTAAAATGAAAATAAACTTCAAGAAACCAGTAATTTTGTGGAAAACTTCCAGTAAAGTACCTACAAATTTGTTCTAGAATGATAACACTCGGTTGTTTTCGTAATTTACGATATTGTTGTGATATAATCGTGATATACAATCGTAACCCACGCAACGTAATTATATTAGATTGTTAATTAATGCTAACTACTGAAATAAGGCAAGTGCTTTACTTGGGAGACAGCGACGAAATTAACTATGCTAATTATAACGCCGTTTAAGATCTTAGTTGTAATTTTCATTATTATATCCCTTATCCTGTTGACTGTTACAAATGGGAGTTAGTTTTGTCCCAGTTTGTTTGCTGTATGAGTAAATTGCTGAAACGATTTTGGTTAAGAGCGCTTGAAATTCGGTAAAGATGAAACAGAGCTTTTTATCTTGGGAAGGTTTTTGTTAACATTCTGATTTCACTACAATATTCATTAACGAAATATGTACATATCTATAGAATTGTTCTTTGACTTTACGCATTAGGATTTACTTCTAGATATCTATGCCTATCAGTTGCGAAGACTGTACGAATTTTGATAAAAGAAGCCATTCCAAAAATGTGCGAAAAAAATTACGGACAATAACGATTATCAGTGCCAAATTTAAAGAGAATACCGAAGGGAAGCAAGTTATACACCGTGGCATTTTAATTGTCGTACAACGGCAGCCCACTTCATGTATCCAATCACTACTAATTTCACAACTATTCATTCATGTAGTAGTTTGAAGCACTCTGTTACAAACGCGGTGCGAGCTTTGCGTTCCAAGGGCGGCGCAGAATGGAGCTCAAAGCTTGCACCGCTACTACAGCTACATCAACTACATCATGCGTCATAATGAATAAAATACATTTTTTAAATTATTTAAATGTTAATAAAAAAAAAATTGTCTTTATGGTGCCGGACGTAAAGAATAGCACCACCCTATTTCTTACCGTGGGTGTCGTAAAGGCGACTAAGGGACTTACTAGAGAATGGGCAGCAGCGTTCTCTATGCATTTTAACACCATACTACGATCGCTAACCCGCCCAGGCGCCAAGCGTGGCGATTATGGCAAATCCCCCCTTTTGGAGAGGCCTATGTCCAGAAGTGGAGGTCTTGTGGCTGAAATAATGATTTTTTTTTTTACTTTCTTGAATGATTAATAGTTGCTGTCATTGGGTACATGAAGTGGGCTGTCGTTGTAAGACGATTAAAATGCCACGGTGCATATTCCCTTTGCCACTGATCCCTATTAAATTAGTGAGCATTCGTTCTTTTATTAACATGGCATTTTTATATTCAACTTTAAGATTCAAAACTATTTATATTATCATAAAATCAATTTATTGTAATGAAAACCATATGTGTTAACATTTCTACACAAAAAAATAACTTTAGTTCCCAGATTTCAGTCCTCCGAAAGAATTGTGTAGATTTGATACCAAAAATCCAAGGATAAATGAACAATGGAGGCATGGAGGCCCGTAGGTCCTTTGAAAGCGAACTGAATACCACGTGGAGGGACATTGAATTGTATTATATAAAAGACATTGTTCTACAGAAAGGAACCAACACATACTTTGCTTTTAGGGTTCCGTTGTCGAATGGCAAAAGTCTTTCTGTTATTTCCTGAATTACAGCTAAGTGAGCCCCATTCCCACAAAACTTTAGAGTTTGAATTTAAAAAGTTTAACAAATATACTAAAAGAAGACTTCATGAGACGTTATTTATGTTATTTTTGTAACCTGCAAAGCTCCACAATGCAAACTCGTTGACAAATGGACCCAGACTATCGATTTAGCTAAGTCCAGTGAACTTACAGTCCATACTTACATTGTTTTATTTTTAAAGTACGGAATAATAAGCGCAACTCGCACTTGGCCAAGTTTTATGACAATAATGTAGTTTTTTATATGCGTAACGTTACACACACCTTAGTCAAATACGCGGCCCGCGTAGAATCCGCACCTTGGTCTATTTATGCCCATGAATGTAGGCCAGATTCCAGATGTCCCATTTATATTTAAGCCCATGCAAACAGTGTAGTGATTGTATCTCTGATTCAGGGCCTAAAACAATATGAAATGCTTTATTCATTACCAACCTGAACAAAACGTAGGTAGTAAGGTACTATGTAGCCCGACGAAGTTTATTGTCAAACAAGAATTAATCTAGTGTTAGTGTTGATAGTCCTCTTGGTTTATTCAATTGTTCTCATTTCTAAGAAATATATTTATGCTAACGCATCGAATAGTATACTGTTGAAGTGGATATATCACTTTTCGAAAGATGTAACACATAAGTACGGTATGCATTATAATAGTTTTCTCCAAACCTACGTATGGGACGTACTTTGATGTAGGTATACAAAAGATTCGACATTCTCAAGCGGTTACAAACGAACAGGTTTCACCTTACAATACACGCAAACAAAATTTCAAACAAAACTTTACAGAACATTGGATTCCGTTGAAATGTTGCTCATAGATTCTTTGTGACAACGAAAGGCACACAAGATTCTCAAGGGATAGTTGAAAATCTAAACTTTTACTGTTTTTGTGAATTGGTTAGGTACATTTATGTCACTAAATGAATATATAGTTATGGTATAGTCTATGTATATTTAACATTTTAGTTTAAGACTTCGCTTATTCATATTTTTCTCTTCTTGTTCTCACACATGTCTACATTTCTTTTTCCTTTCGCAGGTCTGCTGGAAGAAATTTCTTAAGAAATAAGCAGTACCTTTGTACTAATATTATAATTATGTCGTATCTCTCTGTTTTTTTACTGTGTATACATAAATAATAAAATAAATAAATAATGTTAGTACTAACAAAAATATTGTTATGCAGTCTCCACATGCCAACTTCATCAATATGTTCTTCGTTACCGCACGGAGTACGGTATAGTGATTCCGTTCCTGATTACCAATCAATTTGGTGAGACACGAAGCGCTCCCCGCCCGAGTTCGTCAACGAACTGCGTTCACGATCACGCTCAATTCAGTTTAGATAATAAAAGACAACGTACTGAAATAAAACAGGAACGAGAAAAGATATATACCTACGGTGTAGATACTGAATTTCTGTGAAACATCCAAATCGCTCTCGGGGACACTTCTGTTTCAATTCCTTGAAAGTGTCGGGCAAAAATTGTGTTAGGTGACGCGCATACCTATATGTAGCTATACCTACAGTTCTAGAGATTGGCACAGCCTTACAGGAAATTCGACTATTCCAGCTTCCTGTCGCCTTAGGCGACGGAAACTGCTCGACATAACGTAGTCAAGCAAGAGTCATCCATTTATCAAATTAACAAAGATGTTTGAGGCAGCTGAATCGAAAATAAGGTATGAGGCATGAACCAAAGGCGAATACTAATACCAAGGTCTACGCGCATAAAATACAACTTATAAAATACAGGGTTCTAAATCATGACGTGCGAGGGTTGGACTAAAAGGGTCAGATTAAACAGGCCGTGTAAGACATGCGGTAGGTATTATACATACTTTCGAGCTAGGTGCTTGGGCTGAGCCTATAAACGAATAGTAGTGCGTAGTAACGTAATATACTTGTCAACCATAACAGCATAATTAGGGAGATAGGCCGCTTAGAAAATTATTCGGAGGTAGATAACAGGAACTTGTCGGAGTCACGCGGTGGACGTTTAAACTCCTGAGTTCGGCACCCTTTTCTCGCAGAGTAGGTAATATTTTATACATTGAACCCTTCATCAAGGAACGTGATGTCGGCGTGTAATCCGCTACACGGGTGAACTCTAGCTCGGAAACTGTTTCTTCAAATATATTTAGGTACCTACTCTGTGAATGAGTTTCTTTTCGTTATTACTTTCATTATCTAATAAAAATCACGTGACGTGTTCAGGTTACCGCGTACCTCTTACGTTACTTCCCGTAAGAGGTACGCGGTAACCTGAAATGACGGCGGAATGATCGTGGGATACGATAAAAATTGCATAGCAATAATAGATTGACATAATTATGCATTTATTATTTATTTATTGCTCTATCAGCAACCTGTGAGTGCTACCGGCTAGAGGGTGGAAATAACGGTGATGGAAGGAAAACAATTATTAAGTACCTTATTAAATATGAACATTTAGTTGGCTTATTGGTAAACATAATTTCACTTAGGTATCCGGATCCTCAAAATAGTCATTTATCCAACTGTACCATTTCAAAACTATTTCGTGTCTTCGCCTAAATCGTTTGGGATATTTACAAAAAATAGTCTCTTTTAAAACATAATATCTATTCTCAAGAACTTATCTCTAGAAATTCTTTGAAATCGAAAAAGATAAAAATTGATTTACTTAGTATTATTCTAAGATTCTTTCCTAAAACCTACTTCAAAAGCTTTTATTTTCTAGTAACATTATTACAGATGGAAAGATTCGGGCTCTGGCGGACTATCCGCCTAACTTCGGCTTCTCAACTCTGACTTTACCTACTAAATATTTCTCTTTTAAAAATAGTTTTGGTAGTCAACAGTGTCACAAATTCCTGAACCTTTTGAGTGTCTGAATTCTATAAAACTCCGAACCTATGAGTACTTACCTACATTTAAGAGCCTATACTACCTCAAATGGCTTAGCATGATCCTCCGTTATGTCGAAAACACTGCAGCATTAATTTTAAAATAAATATATGGTAAAGTTGAGGATTAATGTTAAGTACAATGTTTGACGAAAACACGATTCCATAAAATTTTCTATACAGAAAAAACACCAAAGTTACCTCCAAACCGAACAATAAACCGCTGGTATTCAAAAAATACTTTAAATTAGATAATGAAACTTTGTATACTAACTGAACTAGAAAGCAGGTCTTATGTTAAGATTTTTTTTTAATTACCATTATTTTTACCGTAAAAAGAAATAAACTAAACTATCGGTGCCTTGGAGTCTTCTCCCTGTCACCCTGTCGCGCTTGCTCGCGTGACCACCAGCAGTAGGTGCGAGCGAGATAAAGAGTGAGGTGGTGCTGAGGTAGTATAGAGTCATAAGAGGCTGACAACAGGTAAACCGCTGTCACTGTCAGATTGCATACAAAAGAAACAGATGAGCGATGACACAACATATGGCGTAAAAATGCAAATAAAATCGTATAAAATTAGATATTATTAACTAATTAATAAAAATTAATCCATCATCGGATGCAGTTTGGCATTTTCAATTTTATGGTATAGTTTCAATTATAATTATAACTGTTAACGTAGGGATAAACTGCTTTTAAAAGTAATTCGGTATGTAAAGTAAAAATTAACCTATAACCGATTCGAAAAGGTAAAAAATAACCGATTCGAAAACCATTTCGAGATTTTAAGGTTTTATGAGTTATTTTTCTATTAATAGCTCTTAAAATTATAAGATCGTATTTATTTTCACAAAAATACTTAAAATCACTTGACTTTTATTTGACCTCTAAATGTTATAAAAAGTAGCCTGAATTGGGAATTTTCAGTGCCTCTTGTAATTAAATAATTAAGTTGTTCTGTATGTGTCAAGTGTCAATGTCAACGACAAATTCACATGAAGCACTTATTATTATTCTATTCAAATAGGTAAATAGTGTAGTTTTTTACCAGCGGCCGACAGTACAAGTCGAATCACATCGATGTATCGCCTCAGGAAAACTTAACTTACGTTTAAATGATCTTCACAATAAAACAGACGCCGCGCGCCGCACAGACTAGTACTCAACGTTTACTTCCTCGCACCATTTCTTTTTTAAGGTTTCTTTTACTAACAATCAATTTGTGTCGGCTATTTGTTGTGGTGTTTATACTTGACGGTATGAAGCACGTAGCAGAAGTAGTCTTTGATCCATTCATTTGATTAATAAGCTATTGCTTTAAACTAGGGTACGGAAATCGCATCTCGTATGAAATGTAAACAAATTAACTGTCAAATTTGACTGTTTGACTTTACTGAATTTTGTTTTTAAATAAGTGTTAAACGTGGCAAACATCCTAAGCTATTCAGGCTACTTTAGAAATCAGCACGAACAAAACTTTAAAAAAATATATAAAATAACTACAGCTTGTAAAAACAAAAAGATGAAATTATGTGTTTCAAATACTCTTATCTTTAAAATAAAAATATAAAAACATACCTGAAAAATACTTTACATACCGAATTTAGTCGTAGTATTTGTCTGTGCAGATTTTTTTGATGTATTAAATTATGTTTAATTATGTTTTGAGTTCCATCAACGTATGCCCAAAAGACTTGAAAATATCATACTGTTTTTGTTTTGGAAAATATATTTACCGTTTAAGAGATACACTGCTTTAAAAAACCACCTTTTTCAAGAAATCTCCGCCTTAATATATAACAGCATATTCTCGGTTTCTTAAAGCATAATCAGCCTATAATGTTCCCAATGCTGGGACACAGGCCTCCTCTCTCCGTTAGGGCGTGGGCTGTATAATCTCACTCACGTGGGCCCAGTGCGAGTTGGTAGATGTCACATGTCTTCGAATTTTTGGTTCTAGGATATGCCGGTTTCCGCACGATGTTTTCCTTCACCGTTTTGAAAGCAGTGGTAGTGATAGTACATTATGATGATACAAGTGTGTAATGATCAATGCACACGCGTTTCATACGACATTTCAACGCACTTGCGAGGAAAAAAACAGAAAAAATGCCTGGTTACAGTAGGTTTTGATATCAATATAATTTTTGTTCTTAACAGTGCTTTTTAACATGGAATAGATACACCAAAACAAGCTAGGCTTGTATTTATGCCAGTTCATTGAAATAATCCAAAAATACTTACGTTCTCCGAAAATGACTGGGCATTTTTGTTGTACACTGCATGAAAGTTTCGTAGGCCGCTAGGTATTTCTCTCTAGATAATGGTGGCAACAGGCTATAACTCGCGTTTCGTGCCTCGATTAGTATTTCCGGCTCTTCTTCCCTACATGAAGTCGAAGTTTTTGATAATAATTAACCACGCAACGAAAACGTTAACAAATATTTATGGAAAATGGAGCGCTGGATTTGTTTTTTCCGCGTGCCGCGCTAAAGTTGCGCGCGCAGGTGTAAATAAAGGCAGTGGCCAAAACGCTAAACAGCCTATACAAAAAAATATAATACATACATAACTTAAGCCTTCTTCCCATGGGGGTAGGCAGAAACTATAGAACGCCAGATGCTACGCTCCGTACATAGAAAAAAAATTGAGCCGTCACGGAACGACTGGCAGATGTGAAACATCGCACTACACACACATTTACACACTACTACGTATAGACTGTATAAGTGTATAGTGGCCGATCGCCACGTGGCATGCGTCGCCCCACCAGCAATCGGTTTTACGTGCGCCTATAGCGCCTCAAAATATAATAAACACAAAATAAATAAATAATAAATATATAATTTGACACCATGAAAACCAATATTTTTTTCTTTCTCTCTCACTATCACTATCATTACTGTTCGTCATATAAATATAATTCTGTTCCAAATTAGAAATCTTAATACAAAAAGAAAAACAGTTTGTAATAAGTCGTCTTTTCGCGTTTCTCAGGGGCAAAATTAGCGTGAAATTTTTGAAACAAACAATTGTTTACACAGAGAAAATGTTTTTTTTTTGTAACTTGTATTACCACGAAGAACATTTACGCCGGCCGATATAGGTGCTTCGGCATGAAATAAATTAATGCCACTATGACGTGCTGTGCACAGCCAGATGGCAGATGCCAGTTATCAGCTCCTGCAAAGTTTTGGAGCTGGTTGGCTAGCTCGAACACGACTCTTCAGCTGATCTCATAAATGCTCTATTGGATTCATATCAGGGCTTCTTGCTGGCCATTCCATTACTGCGATACTAACGTCATGCAGGTATTTTCGAACAATTCTTGCAGTGTGAGCCCTTCCACTACCATGCATAAAAATGAAATATGATACTCTTTTTATGCAAACAAAACAAATAACGAAATAATTATTGACTTAAAGATGCTCTAATCAAAGCTTGTTGCTTCTTTAATAGCCACCAAACTCCGCTTTTCTTCTCCTTTTCAATGTCGTGAATTCAAATTTGGAACAATGGTGATACCGGAATGATGGCCAGTATGTGAGTCAGTAAGCTTCAAAACTGCATACAAACTTTTTTTTAATTTTATTTTAGGCAGTATAAAAAATGCACGGTTGGTCGATTTAAGAGTCCGGGACTGTATATTTCAGAGAAAACTTTAGAATTTGTGGGAAAACATGTTGCAATTATGATTAAATATTATGCTTTAAATGTCATATTCAAGTAGTTGATAACTGCGGAATACAAGTGGGTTGTAAATAGAGATTTCTCCATAAATTAAAACAGAAAATGATCAGTTTGTAGACAATAGCGCCCAGACTAAATATCAGAATTTTTATAAAGATTTTCTGCAAAAATTGACAACATATTCATGTTTAAATTTCATGATAGTAAAAGCATAGCACATCCGAGCTAAATTTACCTGATGCTGTTATTTATTTCAGTTGGTTCCCACAACTTTTGCATCCTGAATATTTTGATACAAAACTGAGTCCGCTGGTATATCTGCGGCTTATGAAGTTAATTCATTACGCTTGGTGGTAAATGATTGATCTGAGAGGAGGGACTTGCTTCCGCTCGTTTAGCAACAAACTCTTCGTGTTGAAAATGTTTGTCCGATAGACTAGCATAATGAGCCTACAATGTTTCCACTGCTGGGATACAGGCCTCCCCTCTTCGAGAGTGAGTAGGCCATAATCCATCAGAAGTCACATGTCTTGTAATTTTTGGTTCTAGGACATGTCGGTTTCCTCACGATGTTTTCCTTCACCGTTTTAGAGTAGTTGTGGTGAAATAATTTACACAAATAAGTTATCACTGCTTATTACTGCCGATAGACTAGAGTACTAGACTAACTAATATCTTTTATTTTAATTACTATTTTTGTTGTATATCAAAAAGTGCCTTTATATAAAACATAATTATAGGTACAGCATTAACGACATAAACAAATTTAAACGCAGTAGTATCATATTCAATAGTCAATTAACATAATATGCCATCTGTCAATTTAATAACGTATTTACAGCGTATGAAACGAATAACATCGCTCGATTCGGTGTCCAATAAATTCCAATTTAAGGCTCGTACAGACTGGTCACGCTGCCTGTCGCGCCCGCGATATCGCTGCAGTCTGTACCTACGAACCGTCAGGCATTAAATGATACCTCGCGATACCGATTTAATAAATAGAAACAACATTTAGGCAGCTCAACGAGTCGAAAAGCCTTGTAAATTGAAAAGGCTTTTTCTGAGTAAAAATAAATCTTCTTATTCCAAATTCCAGTAACAGCATCTTATTGGACGCCCACGTTAAATGGCTAAATTGAAAGAAATATTATTATTCTAATTATATCAATAATATCGTGGGCTATTCAAGGACCCATTCAAGGAGCGCCCACTCCTTGTATAGGTTAGGGTCGACTTAACCTATCAAAATATCACAAGTTTAGGACCTGTCCCGCCGCCGCCGCCGGCGGTTACCGAGAAGCCAGTAGAGCTGGCAACTAAAAATAAGTTAGCGAGTAACGAGCAGACGATTGCCCGACGGCGACGAGCGGTAACTGCCTAGTATGTATACGGACCAAGCATGAGCTTCTCAGCGAGTGTTCTGCCTGCCAAGCGAGCATCACTGAGCGGGTACTCAAAATTAAAATATTTTATTTCATATAAACCTACATGTGCACTTATGAAACGTGAGAAGCTACGTGCATGGTTCCAATTGGTAGTTTCCTATGGAGAAGAGCCGGCAAGAAACTCCACGGTTACTCTCTTAAAAATAATGGGGTTTTACAATGTTTTCAAATTAGTGTTATGTTATTAGATATGGGAGGACAGTCACTGTAGGCCCGTCAATAAGTACCATTTACTTAAGAAAATAGAAAATGGTCTACAATGCTTCAGTCTATTAGCCTACAACGTTCTCACATTTACAAATTAAAAAAGAATCTATAAATATAAAATATTACTAAAATAATAAAAATACACGATACTCTCTTTTATGAACAGTCAGCGATTAATATACCTATATATCACTTTTACTTACACGGGACCATATTTTGTACGTTTCTTGAGCGAGAAAATCGTTGAGAGCTAGTCGCTTTTCCGTCGGTGGCGCGGCCGATGCGACCTTAAACGTGGAAGTAACTTTTATGCAACAACATTGACCTCTCTTCAAGGGCCGCTGGACCCATTTTTTACAGCCGCCTCTGTCAAAAATAATACCGTACATCAATGATATTATAAGTAAAAGGAGTTAGGTTGTATAACATAACTTCCTCTTTTTTCTCATTTTTTTTAATTTTGACGTGCCACTTGCGGAGCGTGGTACGTCAAAATTTGGTTAATTAGCCATATTTTTTTCTTCTTGTCTCTTTCGCTTCCGATAGTTGCGGTATGCCGTCCTACTTCCACGTGTCATCTAATAGTATGATATTGTGCCGTTTTTGATGATGATTATTCGAATGTTGAGTAGGTAACCTATCTACGTCTTTTTACTTATTGCTGTAGATCCTACATAATATTTGAACTGTAGGCGTTCTTTGAAAACGCTAAGCAAGTATCAAAGAAATAAAGAGTTTATTACCTCTAAAGTTCCCACTGTAACAGTAATTGGATGGATTCACTAAAATAAAACGCAGTATAATTGTTTCAAGAACAAAATGAGAGCGATAGCAAAATATTAACGTAGATTTTCAAATGGAGTTGCAGAAAGTTTTCCATGGACTCGCAAACTAGGAAAATACGTATTATGTCGATTAAATACAAAAAGAAGTAATAAAACAACAATTAATTGAAAATTATAGACAAATATTGATTGTTTTACATTGATGGCTCGAGAGGCAAGCTCAGGATCGGTTCGGCCTTTTTATTTGAGACTCGCAATAACGAGGAGAATCAATGTTGTTCTATTTCGTATTCTGTTAGTGCTCGGTTCCGAAGTGGCATCTGAGAATGAAATTACTGGTTACATCGCAACTGATTTCGATGGGAAAACTTTAGGCACGCATTCTTGTTGTTGTTAGATTTTTAAGCCGTTTCGATAAGGTGTGCTTGATCTTTGTCCACTTTTAAAATTCTGGTAAAAAGCACTTCCTCTGTCCTTAAACATCAAGATTACATAATACATTTCCTTGCTCTTGTTTCATGTTTATTATTGTATATGTACCTATATATATATATATGTATATAGATAAGTGTATGGTTTATGTATGTATGTATTTTTTTCTGCAATATTGTCTCTCCTTTTCCCATTAATCCATCCAAAGGTTGTCTGTAAAAAATCGCTTTTAGCGATAAGACCGCCCATTGTGTCACCCTGTGTAAAATTTCTATATTTATATCTGTAATTTTTATCGTGTACATAATAAAGAGTATTCTATTCTACTCTATTCTATTAAGTTCGGTTTTTGTTTGTTGGTTTGGTTGCTGTTTTGGATTAGCTTCTGACTTTAACTGTGTGAAGTGAGTTCAATATTGGTTTCCCTTTTACCCAACTGCACGGCGCAAAGGAAGGTAATGTGTTTATCAGTCTATGTATGTTTGTTTCTTAGTGGCGCTCTCCAATCTTCAAAAACATCAAAATCGGCCCACGCTTTTTGTCTCTCCAAACGCGTGGGCCGATTTTGATGACTCTTACGTCAATCGATTTGTCTTAATCTTGTGAGTGTCACTAAAGACATGACAGTAATCAAAGTCAGAAATTTAATTCAAATTCAATTAGCGTCAATCAGACGCCTTATTGGGAAAAAGAAAAAAAATAAAGTCGACGAACTATGTCAAATTGGGTATCAATAAATAGGTATTTGAAATCATCTTTAGATTTCTCTAATCATTTTTCGTTTTGAATGACCATTTAGTATCTATTACAATTTAGAATTGGTTAGCAATCATTCTCACTTAAATTTTAAAAACTTATTATAAAGCTTGATAAAGTTCTTATGTAAACGTATAATATTATTATCGGTCTTATTAACGCAAAAAAAAATTAAATAATATAACTCAATATAATTCTTAAAATCGAGTGACAAACACAGAATTTAACTGCTTTGAAAGATTATTAGAAAAGACAAGCGTAGCTTAACCAGATCGATCGACCCTTGCGGTTGTTATCACTTAGCCACAAGCACCTGAACAAGAAGAATAAATAAATAATAAAGTAAAAAAAAAAATAACATAAAAAAAAATGAAATCAAAAACCCGACTGCGTAAAAACTTTTAAAAAGATGGATACAAAATGACCTATTTCTGTCTAAGAGATTGACTATTAAACTTAATAATTTAAGCAATCTCATACAGTCGGAGGCGATAGGGCTTTATTGTTAAAGGAGATTGTTCTGCATCCATACATCCTTTGCCCCAGAACCAACAGTGAAGGGAAATTACTTTGCTGCGTCTTCTAAATTACAAGTATATGATGTATATCAATACTAAGTTAAATGACGGACAACTTGCAGAAAGCGTTTATTTAAAAAAAAAAAATAAAGATTTTGATGTTATATTTAGTAAGAAACAATCCTTTCAATACGTACTTAGAAATACATGCTAATAAATGCCTGTCACTAATTTTATTTATATTGCCTATATTATGTGGCTAGGTAAGCTAATAGATTCAGTAAAACATTTAAGTACTTATGTATCTATCTTTTTTGGTGTTAAATATACTTATTAAGTAGCATTTTACTCATTTGGTAAATCTTCTTGACAGTTGATTGACTTGACATGACAAGGATTAGAGAAGCCCATACATTCCATCCGTATCGATATATTTTAAACAAAATCGATACCGTTCAGTACCCAGCGTGTTATTCTTTATTTCCATTACATTTATTACAATGCATCTCACGCATGTGTAGTAATTTTATAGAAAAAGATCATTAATTATTTAGGATGGATGGATTAGAATATGAAAAACGGTTTTTTGTTAAATTCGCACCTAAGGTGCATTACGGTACCAATAAAAACGTCGCACAAGGTCACTACAGAAGCGTCATATCCTAGAGCGAAACAGGTTGAAAAGGAAAGGACTCACGGATTTGTATGACATCCGTGAGAAGCCCGTCTATTCTGTCAAAATTTTACCGTGAAAACTTGAAAGGTGACGTAGCTGTCATTAAACACGATTCTAGGGATTGACACTATTGATAGCTGACTTCACCTTGTCATGTCAAATCTAATTGCCAAAGATAGTGGCATTGTTGATGTGAAGTCGTTGCTCGTTATAGCTCCTTTAATTGTTCAATAAGGAACGCAGAATGTCCGTTTCCTACAGATATTCGCAATTAGTACAATAAAATATATTTATAATTATTATGTAGAACGTTAGATTTTTGTTGGCCCTATGGCGATTTTCGACTATGTCCTTCAAGAAGATGCCTGTTTAGATGTTTAGTTCGTTATTGATTTTTTAAATCTATTTTTTTTTATTTTCCGCTTTTTTGCATGGTTACCTACAGTTTCATTTTTGGAGCGTAGTAGTGAATGAGAAAAAAGTTAGAATTGCCGCCACAAGTGATGATACTAAGGTATACGGCACACGCCCAGCAGTTTGCCGCTACTAAGCTTGAGCTATCTTTGAACTGCTCGCCGCGATACGATAGAAGTTCAATATTTTCTCATTCGCCACTTACGTATTTTGATTTTCCACTCATAGAGAACCAATAAACAATATTGATAAAGTAAAAATCGCAGCTCACTGCTAATACGTACTCCCCGATACACGATAAACATAGGTACTGCGAACATGTATAAAACCAGAAGTGAACAGCTTCAAAATCCCAATGAAGTAGTAGGTAAGTATTAATACAAAGTAACATTTACGTGTAGTGCCGGTAGTACAAACTCACGTAGAGATGAACGTTAACGTGTTATTCGATACCGGTGGGGTTAAGCTTTTACCTCGCCATACACTATCTACCAGGACGTGTGCAACATCCCACCCGCAGTGTTGGGCAAAATTTACACGCTTACACGCGAAGATGGTCTCTAGATAAACAGAATAACGCATCTATTCCCTTAGACATATAGAGGTCCAGAGGGTTTTCCGCGGAACTACAATTTGGACAGCTTCAAAAGATTGATGAGAAGGGTAGGCAACGCATCTGGGTTTGAACATATCCATAGGTGTTGCTAACCACATCTACTATCAGGTGGGCCCCTTAGGTACTTAATTGCCGCCTCTGTATAACAAAAAACACGACTTAGGTACACCGATTTATCAACCAGAGTATTTTTATTAAACTTCACATAATTGGCTTTTCATTTTCATTAATTTTATTATTTTATCATCTTGAATTCAATAACTGGGAACTATTTATGTAGGAAAATTGTGATGCCCCAATTTGATAAACCGTTTATCGACCATACTTGCAATAGATAACGTTTTCTAGAACATAAACTTGGATCCAAACCAAATAGTTTCAGGGGAAAGTGTAGATAAAGTACTTATAAATATTTTGTAGCTGTTTGGTTATGGAGTGAGGCAGCGGCTGGTTCCGCAAGCTGCATTCAAATCGCACATCTGCAGAGAATCGTATTTATGTAAGTACTACATCTCTTTGCACACTTGGCTTCTTGGATTTGGTATTTCGCAAAAGTCCGACGACATCAATAAAGGGAGCATTAAAAACCGAGCAGAAGGTATTTGAGTTGTTTTAAATCGGAGGGCAAATGGTCATGGTTAAGAAAACGAACCCTTACATAGTAACATACTAACACTATGGGCGAGGCCCGAAATAAATGATAATAATAATAATAATAGTGCCAAATACCCACTAATATTAAAAAAACCGGCCAAGTGCGTTTCGGACCACGCACAATGAAGGGTTCCGTAGTTAGGATGAATTTATCCCTAAAACAAACTTAACATTGTAATTGAAAAACATGTTCTCCCATACATCCATATACGCCACGGTCAATTTTCCAACTGAAAATTTAAAGTATGTAATCGCAAAAAAATATTTTTTTTATGTGATAAAACTACAAATTAACAATTTTCAGACTTTTTCCTTTACTTGTGCTGTGAGACCTTGCATCTGCCCAAATTTCATGATTCTAGGTCAACGGGAAGTACCCTATAGGTTTTGATTTCTGTGCGATACGTTCGCAATTTTTTTTTATGTGCTATAACTACAACTTTACAATTTTCGGACTTTTTCCTTTATTTGTACTGTGAGACCTTGCTTCAGCCCAAATTTCATGATTCTAGGTCAACGGGAAGTACCCTATAGGTTTTGATTTATTTGCGAGTAGCGAAATATGTCGCAATAATGTGCTTATATCGCCGTATTTTTTTATTGCGTTGACTTGGAAGCTTGATTTTTTTAGAGCTTCAAGGGATTATAGACTTACGTATTTGATATTAATTTCAACTTGATACCTATACGCGTTTCTGAGAAAAATGGTCTTGACAGACTGACAGACAGACAGACGGACAACGAAGTGATCCTATAAGGGTTCCGTTTTTTCCTTTTGAGGTACGGAACCCTAAAAACCGGCCAAGTGCGAGTCGGACTCGCCTACGAAGAGTTCCGTACCATTATCTATAAAAACAGCAAATAAATCACGTTTGTTGTATGAGAGCCCCCTTAAATATTTGTTTTATTTTAATTTAATTATTTATTTTTAAAGTGAATATATAACTAAATACTCTGTGAATATTTCAAGCTAGACGCTTGAAATATGACCTGTTGCCGTTATCAATATCGAGCAAAAAAATCACTCTTGTTGTATGGGAGCCCCCTTAAATATTTATTTTATTCTGTTTTTTAGTATTTGTTATTATAGCGGCAACAGAAATACATCATGTGTGAAAATTTCAACTGTCTAACTATCACGGTTCATGAGATACAGCCTGGTGACAGACGGACAGACAGACCGACTAATAGGGTTCCCGTTTTACCCTTTGGGTACGGGAACCCTAAAAAGCGGCAGAGCACAGTCCAAACACACTGACCTCATATTAATAAACATTGCTATTTCTATTCAGCAAACATTATCCTCAGCTAATAACAAAAAAAAACTGCATGACGAAACTGTAACCGAAGTCCATTAAAGGAAGCAATGACAAGGTAATTGATTGTGTGTGTAATAGTGCTTAGTGCACGTGATACGACACGGCACGGCTCGCGTGACCGCCTGTCGATCGGAAAAGCTTATCACAAAGCGGAACCCCACCTCACCGACATCACCCACATAACCTGTTTACAACACGTTACACTCGTATTTATAACCACTGGAATGTCTTCATATAAATACGCAATCTTATCCCCTTTTTATCACTCTTATCTTCTGAATATTTCCTTACAAACGTCCAGATTTCGAGGATACCCCATTTAAATTTTGCCCTCCGAGAAACTGCTTTCATAGAGGAAAACTATGTAGGAAAATCCCCAAGTATACATACTTAAAAGATATATTTATATTTATGTTTAAAGTTCGCTATAACGCAAGTTTTGAGATATCTTAGCCAGGTAAGCCACGCTCTCAACATAAATTCCAATTCATTACACTGCAGCTGACATTTAATCATGTCTCTGTACATGCGAGTTACACGTCGTAGATACAGAACTAGTGCATTAATGCGACTGTAGCAATATATCATACAGGCATTATATCTAATGAGTTTTCCAAGAAAACATAAGTAAATACGTCTTTATTGAGTGTAGTTAGTTGGAGTAGCGTCGGCAAGTTAAAATTAATGTGCTCGTATTCAAACGCGCCTTGGAACGGTCCTTTTGGGTATCGAGCGGGTGGCTGCAGCGGGTACACTTGAAATAATAAAATACTATACGCTGCAGCGACTCAGCTCTTTGTGACAGTTTGTATGCAGCACGCCCTCGGGCTATCGGCGAGTACACGATACGCGATCAAACCGATACAGAGCATCAACCGACTCGCGATAATCGAGCAAATTATTTTCTAACAATCCTGCTTACGATGCAGCCAGACACAATAATTGTATTGTTCCGACGCTGACAACAGCTAAACCGCGGTCACTGTCAGGCTGCATACAAAAGAAAGAGAAGCGCGATGACACAGCGCTTGTAATTTATTGCAAAATATGAAGCAATTATCTATTTACTCAAAATGAGTTGTGTAATCGAAAATAAAACACAACCATGTTCTGCATACAAATACGATGTTCTTGTAATTAATTAAATACCAACCGTACGTTGATATTTCATCCAGATATTTTGGATTGAAACTCAAAGTAAAGAGTTAGTTTACCGTTAATTTGTATCGAGATTTTTTTTTCTAAACGGGTTTTGGTAACAACCTAGTTCTGAGAAATATGTTCAAGAATAACATATATTTTTTGCGCTACCACAAACTATATAGACTTGACCATTTTTTTGTTTAAGACAAGCCTATACTTTTATCATTTGCCTGTTGTCAGCGCCTTAAATACTATGTTCAGACTTTATTGCTTTTACAAAAAATATGCACAGCAGCATAATTATATTAAACGCAAGATAGTTTTACTAGTGACACACAGTGAATACTACCTATCAGCTTAAGATAAGCGTTTGAACACCGGAAATTTTAGTTCACTAAAGGATCGGACTAAGCTTCGTTCTACGAGCTCACCTTGCATATTATTCATGAATAAACTATAATAACAATATCATAAATCGCGTAGCACCTTCCGCTACGCCGTAGACCGCTGTAGCCAACGTAGCCAGTAATTTTATTGTAAGTGTACAAGTATTAGTAGCGCTCGGCCCCAGTAATGAGCTTTTTGTTCTCATTCTGTCAACCCTCAACAGCCAGAAGCATTTTGTTAAATGAAGGACCCTTACCATGAGCCAAATTATGCTTTTCGTCTTGCTCTGTTATTTATTAGAACCTTTTGAGTCCGAATAAAGCATGTTTTCGTCTCATAAAGATTAGTCGGAATATCTTTGCAAAATTTGTAAATAATTGAGGCCTTCCTTTTTAATATTTCAATTGTATTTACAACATCAGAAAAACATTTCCAGAGGTCGGTGGTAGAATTCTTATTTTTTTCACTGTTTCTGAATCTCACGTGTTACCTAAAAACTCGTGCAGAATACTAAAATCAACAATGCTCGCTCCTTCTTATCTTGGCTTTCTACTTACTTTAGGCGGCAGCGGAGACAATATTTTTGCGGTCGCTTGACTCTTTAGCTTTTTTATTGTGGCCAGATATCGTAACACAGCCTTAGAATTCTTTTTGAATGTCAAAGTATTCGAAATAAAATCGAAACTGTTCAGCTTTATATAGTCTCTTATGAAACGAAATAAGATAAAATGTTAAAAGTTGTAACCCTAATACTCGTAACTTACTACTTTCGCTAGTTAATGTCCATTGATCTGATGTTGCAACCTTGGGAGAGATGCGGTATTATTTTCAACAATAAATTGCAATACGTTTCCTTCATACTTGTTAAGCAAATCGAATGTGCTCGTTCCACGAAATGTAAACTATGCAACGACTTGTAGTTTCCGGCAGCATCGCAACATCGCGCCTTCCCAGAAATCAGGCGGTATTCATAGACAAAGTTAGGCGTTGTTCGAACGATGTAATAACTCTCGGCATTACCACAAGAGACTCGGATTTGCATTTGAGCGATATTTGCTAAATCGTGTCGTGGGTTAACGCGCTTAAACTTGAGCAATTTGCGAGAGGACTGAGCACGAGAGCATTTACCACGCTCCTATATAGGTCACCTGAATGAAATATAGCACCCCACGAGGTTCTAACACTCAAGTTTATCAATGTCGGGAAACTAATGAGTAACACTCAAGTTATCAAATAGTAAACCCCCAACGAGGTGTTTTGGCAGACAAATTTAACTTCCGTGAAGTACGAGGGTAGGCCCGGACCCAGCGCTGTAAACTGTGCATATCGCTTTCATTCAGTATCTCTATCTTCCTGAAATAATTGAGTTATGTTTGTGTAAAACTAACCAAAACTCATAAATAATCATATATAGCGAATGGTCGGACACAACACACAACCGACACGACACACAGATATTATTGTTTGCTACGTATTGTTTATTAGCAGGAACACGCTGTTACGAGAATACATGTATGTTGCAATTAGTCCTATTTGCATTGCAAGTGTAGTTTAGCATTAATGTGCAAAAAGTTTCGAAATCAAAGTGATAACGATGAATAACGATCCTCATTGTTAGAAGGAAATGTCAAAGAATAAAAAATTCAATGAATATTGAACTAATAAAACTGTTTAACTGCTGCACGCTCCCGTTTACACCTCGGTTGACCTACTTACCTGACATTTATCAACCAAGTGACGACATTTTGTATTGCAACTAAAATAAACTTTTGAAGCGTCCCCTATTGCCTGACGTAACGGCTGTTAGCAAAAACTCAGTGGTTTGTACCGACGTATATCATTTATGCATGTTATATCAAATATAGTTCAATTTTATTTGTCTGCGTTCTTTTTAAATAAATATGACTCCATTTAGTTGTATTTTGAAACAAAACCTAACCGAATGCAGAGAGTAGATATTGCAACTTTATGAGTTAACTTATTTTCATACACTGGCTCAGCAGTAAGATATATCTATATTTTCTCTTATCAGAATTTTGGGCTATAACTTTTCCTTTGCTTTCTCGTATTTTGGTTGCTGCTCTCTGTCTTACCGTCGCAAATATCCAAAGACATAAATTCAATCTTAGCAATCTGTATCAATATTCTGACTAGCCTAGTTCTGAGCAAAAATATCAAATACAGGATGCGAGAAGAATAACAAAACAAACAACACGACGCGATGCCTCTCATTCCCACCGCTGACATAGACATTATGTAAATATTTATATACAAGCCACACACTACAGCCGCGACGGCGGGAAACACTCGCGGGCACGATCTAGAGAACATTCGTCATGGCGACGAATGTAAAAAGCAATCACGTTAAAATGTAATTATTGACACCCCTTAGTAATCAAGGTTCTTTTAAATTAATTGGAGATCGATGGGGTTGGACGGAGGGGTAGCTAAGGCTCTTTAACTGTTTGTTGTTTGGTTGATAAGCAACAATATTTCATGCACATCAAACATACTTTCCTATGAAAGGTAAATCTTAGTTAAAACAGGGTGGTGCCCGTATCACACTAATATTATAAAGGCGAAAGTTTGTGAGAGTGTGTGTGTGTGTGTGTGTGTGTATGTTTGTTACTTCTTCACGCTCAAACGGCTGGACTAATTTTGATAACATTTTGTATGGAGGTAGCTGACACCCTGGATAAAGACATAGGCTACTTTTTATTCCGATATTCCCACAGGATCGATACTTACGCGGGTGAAACCGCGGGGCGCAGCTAGTGCTTCCATAAAACATACTATTCATACTTCCTTATCCTTACACATCCCCCCTCTGCTTGTCTGTCCGTTGGTGCGCTTTTAACTGATAACCACATAACCGATTTACGTGATTCCTTTTTAAATTATTTTATGTAAGTACTAGCTGTGCCCCGCGGTTTCACCCGCGTAAGTCTCGATTCCGTGGGAATATCGAGATAAAAAGTAGCCTATGTCTTAATCCAGGGTGTTAACTGCCTCCATACAAAATTTTATCAAAATTGGTCCAGCCGTTTGAGCGTGAAAAAGTAACAAACATACACACACTCACAAACTTTCATCTTTATAATATTAGTGTAATGATTCTCTACCTAGTTTTTAGTATAGTAAATAATACGAATGGAGCTGTTTTTAAAATAATGAGGTACCAACACTAAAACGTAATAAAATTACCTAATTCTTGAAATTAACTTGCCACGCTAGAAGGGAAATTCAAGGAAAACAAAATTTCTTCCCCTTATCGTGTTGCGCATTTTGTATAAGCCAGGAAGGAAGGGGAAGTAGATTAGTACACATTATGTTTTAGCTACTAGCTCTGCTTGCCTTAGTAAGTAAACTTAACTTTATCAACTCAATTATCGCACACGCTGCTTTGATTAGCAAAATTGGAAGGTCGCAGAACTCGTTAACAAATTGTTCATAACAAATTTAGAAGCTGATGCTATGACTAAACGCATTAAAGCAATTACAATACAAAATGTATAATTTTCTGCTTTTCCACCTGCTACACACATAGTAACAAACATCACGACCAAGATCCTAAACTTAGAGCAACAATAGGAACCTAAAATGCTTTGTGGGAAGATACACGTCCGTATAAGACAATTAGACGAGGGTGCTGGCATATACTCGTACATAAATAATCACATCGGAGCGTATGTGTTTTTCCAGTCGTACGATATTATAGTGTGGGCCAAGAAGCCGAATACTTTGTGTGCAAGATACGGCCCCCTCGGGAACCCGCGCGGTACCTTCGCAATATTTAAAGCGTAGCCCGTGTGTATGCACTTACGTAACTTTAATAGAAGATGCATTTTTATTACCTACGTATACTGCACCAAATGTCGAAATCAATACAGAGTAATTGAAAAATACCCGCAAGCTCTTACTAGTCGTATCATTGAAACTATTTATTGGACGTGCGCCTTGCAAATATTACAGCGAAACTCATTCTTCAAAAGAAACTTGTCGATAATGCATTGGTCATAATTTATTAAGAGATGACTTTTTGGTTAATCGAAAAATACAAAATCAATAATCATAACATTAAAAGTAATAAATATAATTAGGCTAGAAGGTTACAGTTGTATTTTGTTGACTCTGTAGGTTGTCGCTCAATACTCTTAATTTGATTGAGACTTGTATAGTGAGAATCAATATAATAGTTGTGTCTAATACCAAATGCTTTGGTCCCAAGAATCGACACGACACAAGATCTCTTCAACACGTTCTTCTAAATAAAAATAGATCTACTGGCACGAAACCAGAAATATTCAGCCATGACATTGATTAAAACAGCCACTGTGTGCGTCCAAATACTGTGTATAAAAAAATGGTGCTTTGAATTTTACGTAAGCTTAGAGCAATTTATTAGTTAGAACGTCAAACGGTGTACCACAATAACGACTTGTAACAGGGGGTTGTGACCACTCCACAATTTCAATATTAAATGTCTCTTATTTACTTAAAATAATTACTCAATTAGTCAAAGTGTATTTTCACCTCTTAAATAATTCGTTGTTAAAGTGGGAGTGTTAATAAATTACCCGTGACATCAGTATTTGACCCTCTTCGAAGTCCGAACGGAGTGACGGGTTGGATTGACCTCGCGTTTATACCCAAAGACAAGTAGATACTTTGTAAAACATCTACATTTTGTATTGAACGATCTCGTAAAACATTTCAGTGATGTGAACTCGTCGGTTTTGTTCAGGCTTCTCATCTTTGTAGTTTTATCTAGATAAGGCTAACAAGTTACTAAGTAATGGAGAATCGTGACATATACCCACCCAAGTTCGTGTCACGCACACAGTATGTCGAGCCATTTATACTGAACAAAGGCAAAAGCTTATTACACTCTTTCAGTAACATCACACCTTTTAGCTAAAGAGTTTTAGCCATGGTTTATGATTCTCAGTGTCCAACTTTTATGAAAACGAAAATAATTCCAAAATAAAATAGCAAAACAGTCACGGTAATAATGGTACCTACAGTTAGCATCTATATGTTACTTAAATCCAAAAATATTAATAATTCATTCATACTGTCACCAAAGAAAATATCAACTTGCCTGCATATTTTTATATGGTAATGCAAGGTTCTGAATGTCGAGACAGTTTTACTACGGCGTAGAGCATAGACTACGTAGGTACTACGGCGTAGCGCGAACTACGCAAGTGGGCTACGTCACAATGTATCATACCGCAGTTTGCGACAGCTGGACACGATCACGTTTCAGGCGAGCGGTTACTTTGTTCTACTGCCTTCTATTTGTTATAAATGTTTGTCACAAATACCTTTAGGACTACTACAAAACTCCTTTTCACGCTATACAAAGTTGTCTTTTTTATTTGTACGCTGGGATTAAAACTGCGGCATAAATTGCCAGAATTTACAAATTCATAATGAATACAAAGCCCTAAAGAGAATTTAAATTTCCACGATTATTGTAAAAACGTCGCCAACAACAATTATTATATTTTCATCTAACTACTGACAAAGCGAAGCCGAGGTTTTCCTAATGTTTATATAAATACTTGAAGCAAACTTATCCACTCGTCCTGCCCGTTAGAACTGAGGGTGAGTCGCGAGCGGCTTTATATGCCAAAACGCGCTCCTTAATACCGTCGTATGGTTAATGTACGCAAAACAAAAAATTCTGTGCGAAAGCTTCGCCTTTTACACGACATTCTTTATTTATGGACGTGCACGCTCGCCCCACTTTACGAATGGATGTTCAAATGAAAACGAGTTGCAAAAACATTTTATGTAGAAAAAATGTGCTAAACAAGCCAACATTATAGCTCCCATACACGGATTCATTTGCACAATATTTTGATTGAAACGCGATATTAAAACTAATACATACAACGCCTATTTATATTTCCTGTCTACGCCTGTTTCTATTTAGATTATAATGTTACTTGATCTCGTTCGGAGGAACCCTAATTTTGTATCAAAAATAGGGAATAATAAATAAGCAGCGAAACCCAAAACCTGAAACAATACCTACTGCGATCATCACTCCCAAATCAAACGAACGCCGTACAGAAAAAAAACACGTTAAAAGAAATATCAACAAACTTTAACAGCAGCGGTTTACAACAAAAACTATATTTATGCACATAAAACAGTTAAAGCAATTATTCATTGTGTTATCAACGCATAAACGAGCTCCACTCAAACTGATAGAATTGTGTGAATTTGCCTCAAAAGTAAAGCAATCAATCTCTCTGTAAACGCCTATGTTCACCATAATATCGAATCAAAATCCAATTGAGTAAAACCGAGTTCCCACTGACAGATCAACCGGAAACGATTAATTCGATATGCTCTGACGTCATGATTAAGTGTCTTTCCGTGTCAATAAATGTTGACACTTTGAATTTTAGATCGAAAATAACATGAACGGGGAAAGGTTTTGGTTTTGTGAAAGGTTTTGTGATTCAGCTTTTTTTTCTATCGAGGAACTTGTTAAAAATATGAACTCATTTAAAAACGTTTCTTAAATTAGTCGAAGATTAAAGTTTATTTGACGGAAAATGGTAATTCCAGTTTATTCTCTAATAGTAAAAACCAAGTTAAGTAGAATCAATGGCTTGAAAAATGTTAGTGAATGAAGTAGCTTGGCGCTCGCTCGCCTTCGACGGCGAAACTAATTTCCTTCATATAACTACTGTTTGTTGTTTCTACAGAAGTTCTACATAAATTGTATTTTATGCAAATGACGTCAGCAGTAGTCCGACACCTTATCCAAACAATATATATACTCGTATATATATTAGAAATTAAAGTTTTGGTGTGCGGATTTGATGCGATTTTCACCATTATTTAGATAATTTATTCCGGAAGGTTTATTTCGAATATAAATAAATATAAATATTATTATTATTTGTTATTATTATTATAAATTATATTTGTTTAAACTTGAGATACATCAATTTTAAACTTACAAATAATAAAGAAATCTTGATGTTTAGTCAAGTCCTAAAAATCCTGCGAAGCAGGGGTGGGTCGCTAGTGTCAAATACTTGGTCAGGCTCTTTTAGTAAAAGTACCTAGGTAGCTACAAAGTTACAACTCAATTAAAGTTTGCATGTTGGTATTCCGATTATGATCACAATTTTCCGATCATTGACTCACATTTCGAAAAAATCTTTCCCTTCATTATATTTATTATTATGTACAGTTCTACTTACCATGTTTTTTCAACATGCAATCGCATGAAAAGTGAAAATTGTTTCTTTGAACTTCCTACAAAATGTCCCCTGAGCAATTACAGAGGCACTAACATATAATTATTGACTTGGTATGGAGTAATTATGCCGTTAAATTATAATAATAATTAACGTTCACACTCATTTAGTAAAGTTATGAAGATTATTTTGTATATTATGTAGAAGAGTTGACAATAAATACCTCTACAATGATTAGATATTTTATTTTTTCTAGAATTTTGTTTTGAAATAAATAATCAAAATATCATAAATACACCCAGCATATTTTATCGTAATTTAACTCATTCTTAAGTGATACAAATGGTTGCCCCACAGTAATTACTGCGTACGACCACAGAAAATGGGGCATCTACACAGTTAGACAGAATTAATGATACAGTCGAATGGTCACAGCTGGGCCAACATTTAATTCGCGTTAATACGATATGCTAAGCAAAGGAGCTACAGTTTAACTTATACTTAACTAGGCTGAGGCAGGCTTAATAAAAAAGCTATGCCTAATAGGTACCTATAATGATAATGACAAATCAATCGAATCGAATCAAATCTTAAAATATATTTGCTTAATGCTTTGAACTTGCGTGAAGCAATGCAAAATATACATATACCTCCATAGTATTGCAATCAATAAAACTACTTTACCGAGCCCGGAATATTACACGAGGGTTTTCTATTTACCCAATTGCGTACGAAGCCCACAAAAAACAAATGGGCCCGGCAAATGGCCGCACCGTCCCAGTGGACTACATAAAGATGAACGCCAGTGTTCAGTCATGACGAAATGACACAGGACACATAAATTATTATGTAACGCTAATAGCTTGACCACGTAAACCAGTTTGAAATCCCTTTTATGTCGTACATATGTGCCAAATATTGTTCGCTCGTATGTCAGTGTCATAGATCTCCACCTACCCCATGTGTATGTTCCCAATTACTTAACTAAGTAGGATAATCTCTGACGGGTGACGTCTTGAACATCTTCATTTCGTGGTCCTAATGTTGTTTCTGGGACTAGAAGTGAAATGAAAAAAGCTACACTATTGCCGAATGCAGGATATATGTATTATGGCAACAGTCTTCTTACCGTTGTGGCCAACAGGTTGGACGGGCCTTTCATGAAGCACTGGCAGGCCTTACATGAACCCGTGTATCAGGCTTGGGACAGGTAGAATTAAAAAAAAAATTGCCATATATTTTTTTATAATTTTTATAAATAATTTTTATTTTTAGATCTTGACATTTTGACGTTTTTACAGTTTGACTTTTACTATTTTATATTTGACATTTTAATTTTTGTAGATTCTGACTTTTTATATTTTATTTTGGCAATTTTATTTTTCATTAATTAATTATATTTTTTTATTTTATTGGTCACAATTTTATGTTAGTTTTATACTGTTGTTTGTGATTTGGATGTGTGAGTGCGGCTATGGTTTGTTTCTTTTAGTCATTTTTGTCAATGGGTGTTTTTTACCTGAAATAAATAAATGAATTTATTTATTAAAATTTTATTATTATGGTATAAATGACTTCCACGCGGACAAAGTCGCGGGCAGAAACTAGTCAAGGATTAACTCTCATTGGTATGTTGATACCGCTATCGTCGGCTTTAGTACTCGAACGAAAGAGTTACCCATCGTTGACCCCCGAACCTACCAACCGTAGCTTAATCTTTGCGGTTACTTTAATGAATAATCCAATTAGAACGCGGCGAGCCCAGGTAACATTTTGAAAAAAATTAGACTGTTTTTTTACTTTTTAATACACAGAATAAGTAATAAAGGAAAGTAACCCGTATCACGCGTTGAGGCTCGACGTTTATTGGGGAAGATAATTAATAAAATACGTGTTTGGCGAACAAAGTGTTGATGTGTACAAAAAGGTTATTTGTATTGGAGGTAGCATTTATGTGCCTAGGTTTAGGTCTCTTAATACAAATATTAATCTTCCATTCTTTGGAAGCTCGTGTAGTTATTTATAAAACCAGAAGCATTTCTAATTTGTCAACACATAACAAATAAAGTAACATTTATTTATATAAATAAACATAACAAATAAAGTAACATTTCAGATTACATTTTCTAATAAATCTCTTCCTAGTCTGAGGTAACTCGTCTAAAGAATTAAGCAGTAAATACTTTAACCCACCACGAACACCACGCGAGGCGCCGCCGTCTTGATTAAAGCGAGTATTTTATGGTTACTTCTCATACTACACTTACATATTTGATTGGCTACAAAAGCTATATATTATGTTATGTGTTCAGTATAAATTAAGTTCCATCTCTAGGTACACAAGGACCAGTCCGACGCTCGGCATGTTTGACTTGGGAGTCTATTCTGTTTGCCCAGTCCGCGCAATCAGCGCGGCGACTTGTGTGGGTAAAACTATCCTGCGGGCTGCAGCCAGCAGCACTGCGCTCTAATCGATGCAAATATAAAGTAGGCGGGCCCCGTTCTATATTTTGATCGTAAAATATTAGGAACTAAATTAACTGCCTCTTTGGCCTAATGGTCGCAAGCAATACTCCTGAGCATGAGGTCTTGGGTTCGATTCCCAGGTCGGGCTAAATGTTATTGGGTTTTTCCACCTGGAATTTCTCAGTAGCAGAACTGAGTCTGGATCTGTGCCCGGTTTATGGCAATAGGCTCGCACCCTATTACATGATACTTAAACATAACTGGCGAAATGTGGGTGTACTGTAGGTAACCTCTAAAACAAGGCATGATGTTATGTTAAACGGAACGTATACGGTTGTAAAGTTTGTTACCCTTGGTCCCTCCCATAGTCCCTGGAAGGGATCACGGGTATTTTTTATACCCATGGTCCCTTCGAGAAATACAATGCTGCCAAATTAAAACCACGTACTGTTATTGAATTATTTGGATTAGGTTAGTGACCATTAACGGACCAGATTCCCTCTATTTTTGGTGAATCATTTTGAATGTTTCAAGTAACTAAGAGCTAAAACGAACGGTCTACCATTTTAATTTGGCAGCATTGTATTTCTCGAAGGGACCACGGGTAAAAAAAATACCCGTGGTTCCTCCAGGGACTACGGGAGGGGACCACGGGTAACAAATGAGTTGTAAGATATTTCAGAATTTATCTTTTACAGATAAATTCTGAAATATCTTACAACTCATTTAGACATGAAAAACGTCATCATCATATCAGCCGAAAAACATGCTCCTCCCCCAACAGTGTCTTTATGGTGTAAGTGAAACGAAGTATCAATAATATATTTATTATATATTATATAAGAGAGGCTGTAGTGCTGGTATGAGAAAATTAAATGCCATTTTACATCGATCTATTTCTAAACTTAGCTAAAGTTATCGCCTTAGTGCCGAATTTACCTTCGAACTAAGTTTTGCTCTACCTACTAATTCCGTACCCCAACTTCGGCCCCAGAGTACATTCTCGTGAAGTTTGGTAAATTGTCGACATGGTGTTTCGATAAACATTACAGATAGTATCTTTTCAAAAGCACTTGTACCTACTAAAATACTAATTTAATACAAGGTCAATAACCAACCTTCAACACGCTGTCCACTCGATATTAATCTTAGAGAAATAATGTATATCAACGAAAAACCAACAAAAATAATTATAAAGCCCGTACAAATAAATAAAAGTATAATATATGGTTACAAATTGTACAATGAAATATTATTTTTGTGTAAAACATTATTCTCTATAAAATATATAATATATCACCACTAGGAATAACATAAATTGATATATTCCCCTTTTTTTCAATACACCTTACTTGTATACCTATGATAAATCATTACACAAGTAACATAAAAACACGTAGTAGCACAAAAGCATTCTGATTTCGAGCAGATTATACGTAGTAAAAACGCGTATACTCGTACGAAATGTATTTGAGCATTTAACACAGAGAGACAATTGCATGATGCAATATAAGTATGCTATTTTATTTTAATGAAATATTATCCTTTGTTAAAATCCTCATGTAAATAATATAATAGAACATGCTTAAAACACAATCTTTCTTCTTTAAAAAATTATAATCGTATTAAAATCAAATGCAAACAATCTGGTTTTCTATTCAGCACGCTCACGGACCGTGAAAATAAAATGGTGTTCGTTATAAAACATGAATAATATTTTAGCGGAGTTCGTTGGCGTTAATTTGTCCCGATTCAAAAAACGTTTTTAAGACTTTATCAAGTAGATTAGATTGCTAGCAATAGTTGGTGAAAAAGATGCAAGCTTTGTTGTTTTTATTGGATTAAGCGTCGTTTAAATATTGGTTAGGTGAATGTGTCGTTTCCCCGAATAGTATCCTAATTTCGAATGGACCTACTCTGAGACAAAAAAATAAGCGCGTTTTATCCGTCGAATTTGTTTGGTAATAATGTTTCATGTCAATAATTTGATATTTTTTGTTTATTAAAGCCCTTTTTGTGGTCTGTGTAAACGAATGAAGAAACAAAGACTCGTTTGACATTGAAATGACGATAGTTAAATTATTATTTAAGTGGAAAGTGGCTTGTCCAAAAACCTGTCTTCCCAGAGACAGTGGGATGAGCCGCTTGGCCAACCTGGCACGGAATAACCTCATTAACCAGATCCAGATGTTGTCACATTTTAATTCAAATGGGATTTTACACAGTCGCCAGTTTGGTTTCACGAAAGGTAGGTCGACAACTGACGCAGGAGTGAAACTCATCAGTCACATTTTGGAATCCTGGGAGAAATCCACGGATGCCATTGGCATTTTCTGTGACCTCTCAAAAGCGTTTGACTGCGTTGACCACAATACACTAATCTGTAAATTACACCACTACGGAATTCGTGGACAAGCTGTTGATCTTGTTTTTTCCTATCTATCAAACAGGCAGCAAAAAGTAAACGTTAACAGGGCGACGTCCTTTGGGGTAAAGATGGGCGTCCCTCAAGGTTCAATTCTTGCCCCTTTTTTATTTCTAGTTTATATTAATGATGTTCCTTACATGATGGCTTACTTATCGGATATAATTATATTCGCTGATTACACTTCCCTATTTTTAAAATAGATAAAAGAGAAAAAATACGGATGTCTTACATGTCAACGATAGTCTGGCTGTTCTGTCAAAATGGTTCGCAGCTAATAATCTCTTACTTAATGCGAACAAAACAAAATGTTTTAAGTTCTCATTACCAAATGTACCCCAAGTGGGTCTAAATTTAAAACTTGACGGCAAGAAACTAGACGCTATTACGGAAACTGTATTTCTAGGAATTACTCAAGATTCGAAATTACAAATTTGGCTGCATATGCAGTAAGAACAATAAGGCAGTTAACTAATATAGCCACAGGTAAGTTAGTGTACTTTGCTTATTTCCACAGTATTATGTCATATGGCATTCTGCTGTGGGGATCGGCTGCTAACGTATATTCAATTTTCACTTTACAAAAGAGGGCAATCCGCGCGATCTATAGAATCGTGATCGTGAGTCCCTTAGAAATAAATTTAAAGTAATTGATGCGCTAACTCTGCCTTCTCTTTATATCTTAGAAAGTATTTTATATCTTCGCTAAAACTTAGGACTTTTCAAAATAAGAAGCGATTTACATAATATAAATACACTTAGAAAACATAAAATTGTGATACCCAAATTTAGATTAACTAAAACAAGCAAGTCATTTCTTATAAACAGTATCCACTTCTATAACAAGTTGTCAAAGTCTGTTATAGAACTTAGCGATGGAAAGTTAATATTAACACATACACTTTATAAGATTTTACATTTTACATATTATAAGATTAAGGACTACGTTGAAGACAAGGAAGTTTGGCAATAATTCCTTCTGCACATGTGGCTTTCCTGGTACCTCATTAACGGCTTAACTATGTAAATGTCTATTAACTGCTCCTAAATTATGATGTTTATTTCTTTTTTTTACATACCTTGACTGAACTTATCTACTTGACATAACCTATGATTTTAATTTAAAATATTTATTAGTGACTAGTTGACAGAATATTAATTCAGATTTGTTACAGCTGTAATGGCAATCTTGTCATTTGGTTTAAATAGGTAGGTTTATATTTTTATTATTTTAGTAATATTTTATATACATTCTTTTTTTGAATTTGTGAATGTGAGAACGTTGTAGGCTTAATAGACTATAGCTTTGTAAACCATCTTCTATTTTGTTAAGTACTTGGTACTTGTTGACGGGCCTACACTGTCCTCCCATACCTAATAACTCGAAAACATTGTAAAAAACCCATTATTTTTAAATAATCAAAAATATTTTGATTTTTTATTTTAACGCTTTCAAGGACACTGAACGAGACAATAGAAGTTTTATTGTTATGACGCCTATGGGCATTTAGTGTCCATCAATACTGCTGAGCGTGCCCACCTGCTGGCGTAGGGACACGGGTGTGTAACGTTTGATATAATAATAAAAGTTCTAATGATCATAAGACGTAATTTCATTAAAAAATAAAATTTAATACAATGATCAAATGATATAATGAATTATTGATTTAATTTCATTTTACCCAATTTCATAATTATGGTCTAATGAACAGTTTATATAATGCACTTTTGAAATAATATTCAATTAATAAAATATTTAGTTGCTATAATATTCAATTAATGTAATATTCAGTTGCTATAATATTCAAAATCTATAAGTAACATTTAATATAATTTGGAAATATCTACTTTTATTTTTGCAAAAACTCATTAGATTTTAAACGTCTGCCACTTTTGTGCTAGCACAAACAAGTGGTGCTTTTTTTGCTAGCACGTAAATGGCTGGCGTTGTTATCGTTATTAGTTTGCTTTTATGAGGGTAGACGGATATTTTGTCTATCTGTTCCAAAACCGAATCGAGGCACCCCGACTTCACGTAGTCTGTTGCGTGGCTCCTTATACACTAGGGAGTGTATATAAAAACCGGAGTCGCGGAGTTAGAGCAACCCCCACCCGCTGTAACATGGGTGCCTATGCTTTGTTACGTAAGGGCGAAGGAGTTACACTTCCTGCAGCGCCGGAGACGATGCAGAAGCAACTTTAATGTTTTGAGGTTAGGTTACAATATAATTACCTTAGAAAATTTGTTAATATGAAAGTTAGGTCAAATGAATGATGAATAGTGGATGAATGATGAATGAATGAATGTTCATTTGACCTAACTTTCATATTAACTAATTTTCTAAGGTAATTATATTGTAACCTAACCTCAAAACATTAAAGTTGCTTCTGCATCGTCTCCGGCGCTGCAGGAAGTGCAACTCCTTCATTAGATCATATGAAATTAGGTTAAATGTTTTTATAGCATATATAAATTATATCATATGAAAGTTATGTCAAATGTAATTAGACTACCTGTTATTATACCAAACATTACACACCCTAGGGACACTGGGAGTCGGGCTTCAGGTGCTACCATTACCCAACTTAGGCAAAATGCTGGGGGACACCACTTTCCAGCTCACTACAAGTCTGTGTCTGGGTGCTCCTAGCGGGGATCCACATCGCTGTCAGTGCGGTGAAGCAGTCGACCGACTCGGATACCATGGCCTATACTGCAGCAAGAGCACTGGTTAGTAGGCACGGCACGCTAGCATTAATGAAATCATACCTCGGGGTCTTGACACCGGGGTGTTAGCTGTTTTAAAACACAATGACTTGACACGTGACGATGGGAAGAGGCCAGACGGAATGACCATAATGCCTTGGAAGTTGGGTAGGCCATCCAACGTGGCAACGCTGCCAACCTTTTGGGCACTTTTGGGGATACGGACGAATTTTTTGATGCCCAATGAGCTCTTCCCTGTTTTTTTTTTTCCTCTTATACCTACTTGAAGAAAAAAAGAAAAGAAAAATATATTTATTTGTCACAGAAACACTTGTCACTTGTACATAATATAAATATTTTAATGTTAGATTGTATACGTGTAATATTTATCGACTGATACTTATGAATAACTAATAAAGTTACTAGCAGATTATTTTTATCCACTTTCAAAAAATAAAAATAGTCAAGTCAGTTTCAAAGTAGTCAATTTGCCTTTGATATGATGTGTAAAATAAAGATTGAACATAAAATATCAACAAAAACGATTTAACATTTAAAAGGGTACATACCCTCCCGCCACACATTAACATTGGAAAAAACTGGGCAAATCACAATTCACAAGTCTAGACTAGGTAGGTACTTTGAAAGATAGAAAACACAATTTCTTTGTGAAAATTTCTTTTGAAATTAGTTTTCTCGCATGTAAATTATCGTGCAATAAAAAACTCATTAGTTTTTTTATGAAAAGACTTGTTTCTAAGTCTTACGTTTAACCCAGTGTGACCACGTAGATATATGTCTGGTTTATGTTATAAAAAGCAGCAGAATTAAGAATTTCTTCAGGTGAATAACCCCATCCACTCTTATGAAAGCCTGTAGAGGTCAACTTATTAATTCAGGAACTCTTTATGGCAAAGTAAACGTCTCTGAATATGTGTTTTACCCCAAAAATATATAGGCTACGAACGAAAGCTCTTCTACAGCGCTTATCAGAGATGTGAGGTAATACGATATAAGGGTGTACAGAGGTACAGATCATATCTAACTAAACAACTTTCTCCATGGGACCAATATCGTAATCGTGATAAAATAATCAGCTGTTCCCAATTATAAGTAAAAAGATGTAGATAGGTTACACACGCTCCGTAAGTGGCACGTCAAAATATGGCGCATCAGCCACATTTTCTTCTTCTTGGTCTCTTTTTCCTCCCGATAATTACGACATGCCGACCCACTTCCACGTGTCATCTAATAGTGCGACATTGTTTCGGTTTTGTCCGTGCGTCCTGCCTGTTATGACTTACGGAGCCGAAACGTGGACACTCACGGTACGGCTGGTCCATAAATTCATGGTCGCTCAGCGAGCTATGGAACGGGCTATGCTTGGAGTCTCTCTGAGGGATCGAAACGGGAACGAGGTGATCCGGCAGAGAACCAAAGCTGTCGACATAGCCCACAGAATAAGCAAGCTGAAGTGGGAATGGGCCGGCCATATTAGCCGTAGAACCGATGACCGTTGGGGTAGACGTGTTCTTGAGTGGAGACCGCGAATCGGCAAACGTAAGGTAGGACGCCCTCAGGCTAGGTGGAGCGACGATCTTCGCAGTGTGGCTGGTGGCAGCTGGATGAGAGTTGCCGAGAATCGAGCTGAATGGGGTGCAATTGGAGAGGCCTACGTCCAGCAGAGGACTGCTATAGGCTGATGATGATGATGTTTCGTTTTTGAATATCGAATGTTGAGTAGGTAACCTATCTACGTTTGTTTACTTATAATATCATTGGCTGATCCATACAAAACTTTGAAGTTTTGTAAAAAAATATCAGCCGCATTTGGGTCGAGTAGGTATTGATACCTACTCGACCCAAATGCGGCTGATATTTTTTTCTCGATTACAATGATGGTCCCATGGAGAAAGATGTTCAGTTTGATGGTCTGTACCACAGCCTTAAATGAAATGACCACACATTTCTGATCCACGCTGTATACTGTACTCCAATTTCTCTCGAGTATCGTTCCAAAGGAAAGCGATCTGTTAGAAAATCCATATATTTTTCATACAGAGTTACACAGCTGTAACGTTTTCCCAGTTGAGATCTATAAAGCTGACAAAGATTAATAAACTTCAATGTACAGCACTAAAGAAAGCCAGGTACAGTCAGGTCCACATATATTTTATCTTGTTTTTCCTTATAGAACCGTCGCGGAGGTTTAGTGGAATAAATGTTCGTATTTTCATTCATTCTGTTTTATATTTTTGATTGATTGCGTCCTAACGTCGGATTAGTTAGAAGTTTTGTAAGCGTTTCTTGTTAAAGTTAAATAAATGTTTCTTCTTTACAACAAACGGCAACGTGAAAATAATTAAATGATAAATGATTTATTTCTGTAAGTAGGTTGGTACAAACACTTTTACACGTCAATCATATTTTAAAAACTAGATGAGGTCGGCGTTTCCTATCTGACTACTCTGAGAAGAAAGGCCGAAACAAACTCAGAGGTCACAGTCTCTTCTAAAGTCCAGACATAATCTTGTTCAGATCATGTGAATACTATGAAATTATCTTCTTTTTAGGGACCCACTAAAACTATTAATAGGTACCTTTTTTATTTGTAAAGTAGGTATGGCACACGGTCAATATATTCAAATATTTACGAAACTAATTGTAAAAACTCTCTAGCGAGCTCACTTTTATTACATAGCAAAAACAGAATTTTGACAGTAACATTACAACTAGCTCTGCATAGGGGATTCAGTCAATTGAAAGTTTTTCTTTCAGAATATCCGAACATGTTAGCCCGGTCAGGCCGTTGGAAGCACCGGTACCTACTGCTTAATAAATTATCCGTATGATAACATTCAAATAACTATAAAATGATAAGAAGAAACTAGTCAAACAGATAACTGTTTCACTAGTTTCTCTCTCTGACTCTATGTACCTACCTAATATGTAGTGGCACCAGTGGCACCGAGTTGCCGTGTCTGGCCATACCGCTGTTAAACCCACGATGGTTTGTGTGGTATCTGTAACCGTTCAACCAATTCTGTAAGAAAAATATTTTGATTAATACCGAAAAAAAAAGACTAGTTTCTTCTTATAATTTTATAGTTATTTGAAATCACACACAGTTTGTAATTTGTCTAGTAATTTTAATATAATATGAACTAGCTAGGCTTCGCCCGCGTGTATGTCGGAAAATATCCCACGGGAACGTACTACTGGGATTAAAAATAATATAAACAATCTGCGTGAGTCGTTTTTGTGCCAATCCGGAACATACATCCAGACAAACAGACAAACGGACAAAAATTCGGCATCAGAATCGTCCCACACCTCGCAGCAATTACTTTTTTCAAAAATATTCAATGTACAATTGTACAGTTTTGACTTCGTTACTATTTTATGACATGTATACCTAGATATAATTATATACATTTTCTAAAAGTTCTTTTACATACTGACGAAGAGCTCAGAAGGCTTTTGGTAACTACAAGCGTTCAAATTTTTCATACCATCCGAAATACTATTTAGATCGGTACAGTAGTTTCACACATAGGTATAAACAAACTTGCACTACGGAGTAAGTTTGTTTATATCGAGCCTGATATGGAATAACATCGTAAACGACATAATGTAGGTATTTCACTTTATCAAAAAATAATCAAATTTATTAATCAATAAAATACGTCTCCCGTAAATTTTAATTTATGTTGCTTACGATGTTCTTCCAATCAGGCTCGATTATGTTGAAAAAAAGAATGTTGTAGAAAATAAATAATATTTGTTTGCATAAAACATGGTGAAAAAGGGCCTGTGCACACCACGTTTTTTAATCGCGCCGTTGACGCGCGTTTGTAGCGATACAGACGCGATACACACGCGAGTCAGACGCAGCCTGTACTGCTCTGTAGGATAAAAGCGCGCCGTCGACGCACGTATCTAAAACGCGCGTTAACGGCGCGTTTAAAAAACGTGGTGTGCACGGCCAGACCATATATGTTTTGCTTATATCATAACATTGCAAATATTATAGGTTACATTACAAAATGTGTCCCTTCAGTAAATTCTTTCATGCTGTAATTTTTTTTATTGGTGTTTAAGTATATAGTACCATTTAAGTAGTATTTGCTAAATAATCTAAGATCTAAAGTTTTTAAATCACTTCGAATTTTACTATAATTATATTCGAACACACATGGCTTGCTATGGCAAAAGCTTGGTGTAACATAGTACCATATAAAAGATAAAGATTACCTTAGTTCTAATGTAAGAAAATATATTAATGAGACATTTACATCAATCGTTAGGTTTCTAATATAATAGAACATCTCCATAACACAAGGTTATTTCCACAATCTCGAAGAGTCAAATCTTTTCGGTTTGCACTTAGCTTTACGTTACGACCATATCGAGTTCATCGAACATTACATAAAAGTGATTGATTCCCGAACCACGGCAGTGAGACACCGAAGAATTGAGCCCAACTGCTGTAATGATTGCCCATTTCGGCGTCGTTAAGAGAAACCTTTCGATATACCTACCGATGTGTTCGCGCGTTCGTTACAGAACCAAAGTGTATTCGCTTTCTCAATGTAGTCGATGCCGAATAATCTATGAGCCATCTGCTCCCGAAGCACTTGTTAACTGAACAGATTACATTGTTAAGGAGAAACATCTTGAAAAGAATTTGAATTTATTTGGTACCCAGAGTATATAATTATATTTCAAGATTTAAATTGTTAAGGGGGATGCGCTAAGGTAGCCCGCGAAATTCAAATGTTATTACGTTTTTTGCAATTTGCAGGTAAGTAACAGATTGTATGTTGATCTAAATATAATCATATTTTCGCGGCCGTAACAAATATGGCTTTACAGAATTATAATCATTAGAATCGGCAATACAACTAACTCTCTTCATAAAATCCTATTGAATGACTATTTCTGAAATAATCATTCAGTAGGATTTTATGAACTTAGAACGCATACGGTTGAACCGCCGCAAAGTAGACGGGAGAGTATCGGAAACGTTAGATATAGAAAAACCATTACGCAAATCGGGCATGTAGCAACCATAAATAGTAAACGTTAGAGCAGACCCTACGTCATAGGTATGCATGAAACTTAAAAATTAGATAACCCTACATTTTTTACTGTTTTACATTCATACAAGAGCTACTAGTTCACAACCGCATGCGGGCGCAAAAAAAACCGCTCCGCGAGTTTAGCCCCATAATCCGATTACTAGAAAATAAACGAAACCGGTTCGAACGAAACAAAACTCACTTACTATTTGTGCACACGTTTCAGGCAACGTGAGGGACAACAGTATTTGAAATTCACTGTTGAAATTAGATCTTCCACATTGATTGTCATAGCCGGTGGCCATTATTTACTGATTCGTCCTAAAATATCCCGATTTATCGGCTGGTTTCATAATATAATACCTACTTTTCGGCGAGAAATGGTGTGTCAAGCTTTCCCCTCTATATCTAGTCATCTTGCACGGCACCCATGGGTATAAGTACAGACCATAAAACTACTCGTAACTACTTATGCCCAAAAAAATATGACACCAGCAATCAATGAGTTAAGTACGGTGTCTTGGGGTCCCCAGCTACAGGACGTAAGTCGCAAAATTTTTGCATCCGGAAAGTCCCTGAGACGATTAAGGAATTTTCTTCCAACTGCCACTAAAACTGCGCTTGCACAATCCCTTTTACTACCGATCCTTGACTACGCTGATGTCAGTTATCTCGATCTCACTGAGGCACAATTAGATAAACTTGAGCGACTTCAAAACTTTTGTATAAGATTTATATTTGGCCTGCGCAAATATGATCACATTTCCGAATTTCGTACAAAGCTCAAGTGGCTACCAATACACCTTCGCCGGAATTCTCATATCTTATTTCAGCTCTACAGTATTCTGTTCAATCCTAAAACCCCCTCTTATCTTAAATAACGTTTCAAGTTCCTTCATGACACACATAATAGATATCTGAGTCATCGGAAAACTTGAGACTAGAGATGCCGATGCATTCCACCAGCTTTTATGACAAGTCTTTTACAGTTCAAGCAGTACGGTTATGGAATGCCTTGCCCGTGTCGATAAGGCGTGCTCAATCTTTCTCCACTTTTAAAATTCTGGTAAAAAAACACTTTCTCTTCTTAAACAGCATCATTACAGAATACAGTTCCTTGCTCTTGTTTCATGTATATTATTGTATATTGTATATACATATTTATATAGATAAGTCTATGCTTTGTGTATGTATGTATTTATTGTACATGTAAATAGTACACCACTGACTACCTGCAGTATTGTCTCTCCTTCTCCCTTTAATCCATCCAAAGGTTGTCTGTAAAAGATCGCTTTTAGCGATAAGACCGCCCATTGTGTCACCCTATGTAAAATTTCAACATTTATATCTGTAACTTTTATGGTGTACATAATAAAGAGTATTCTATTCTATTCTTACGTCAGATACTACTGTGATGCATATAGCATCTGAATTACAGTATTCTGTGGAAATGGATGATGAGGATTCGCGTTTTTTATCTAGTGAATACCTATATTAATGCATGCGGTCGGCCCGAGGCGTTTTCCGCTAAAAAAGAAAACATTTCCCCCTTTTTACTGTTATCACTCTTATTCCGTGTGTGCACTTCAGTTTCCAGGTGTGCTTTTACGTCTCTCTTCGTTCTAAATGTGCTTTTTGATAGCTATTTATGTGTGTGGCTATAATGATAACTATAAGATATGAAGTGAAAGACTTTTGGTTACCAAGAGTTACGTATATCATTTCCCGGGAAACTTTATAAGCTTATCCAATGGTGAAATGTGATTGTGTACATCGGATGCAAACAGACCTCGTACCTGTATTCGCATCAATTTACCTGAAATCATGCATAATATTGTCATCATTGGAAAGTTCGACAAACAAAATGTCAAGCCTCATTATTTGGTAAACCGGTGTTCCTCTCGAAACCATTACATCGCTTAATAGCTCATAATTATAATGGTCGGTTAAGCTCGAATTATGCACGATTGTTCACCAATAAATACGGGGGACTTTTTAGAAAGTAGATGGCGCATTACAAGATCGGTTCACGAAAGCCGGCCATTGTTTTGTTCCTGATTTTTTTTAATATAAGAATAACTTTGTCTTTGATTTTTTTCTCTAATCATTTTTATGATTAGATTTTCTTTTAACCGGATAGGCCGTTTTTAACCAAATCCCTTGCAAATAAATAAACAGTTACCTATTGCGCTAACCATGAGCATAGCTTTATCCAAATCATACCACAGATTACCAGATCAATCACTCCATACAAAATTTACCGCCGCATAAATATATGCGTACGTACGCGCCTCGCGGCTGTCGGCAACCCACTGAAAAATGGGTCGCGAACGACCCGGCGACCGGAAGGTAGTTAGCGCGCGTAAGTACATGGAGTGATTTATCTGGTAATCTGTGATCATACTCTTGATTTATCGATAGATACGTAACAAAGAGGACGACATTTTTCAACCATCCTTTTAATCCATGTTGAGGTAATGAAACCAATAAATAGTGCTGTCACACGCAGCTAACTTTACCAACATTTTTCCACAGCCGAACTCTATTATGGTTATAAAACATGAATTTGACATTGTTCTAGTTCTAATAGCATAACACAAATAGTCTTTCAACACGAACCATGTCTCGAGTGTGTAAGTTTATATTAATTAAGTATATTGGGTTGGAGGAGGTGGGCCTGTTAAGACCAACAGTTAGATAAGGAAAACAAAATATAATACACACATAAAAACACATACATAAACTCCCGCCTTCCTCGAATGGGGGTGGACAGAAACAATAGAACGCCGCTACGATCTACTACTTTTATAGTTCATACATCTGGTCATACACGCACGCAACGTTGCCTACGCACCTGACCTTTCGGAAAAAACATCACCAACAGTATATGTGTGGTTACTATGGGTTACTATTTGTAAAATACAGGGTCAATTTAAATTTGCTAGAGAAACTCCGCAGACGTGATGGGTATTGCTATCTAAATAGGATAAAACGAAAAAAAATATATAATTGTTTTTTTTTTTTGGGTTAACGACTGTAGTTACTTGAAATATTAGTTTCAAAATTTGTTTTTTTTTTACTGTGTAAACTTTACTGCAGACGTGATGGGTCGATACCCCCCTAATAATCTGTATTTTTTGTTTTATCTTGTTATAAAGGTGAAAGTTTGTGAGTGTGTGTGTTTGTTACTTCTTCACGCTCAAACGGCTGGCCCGATTTTGATATAATTTTGTATGGAGGTAGCTGACAACCTGGATTAATATATACGCTACATATTTATCCCCATATTCTCACGGGATCGAAACTTACGCGGGTGAAACCGCGGGGCGCAGCTAGTTAATTAATAAAAATAACAAAATTATATATGGCGTCGAAAAATTCATCCACATCACTGTCGACTGGTAATGTACCCAAGAGACTGGCGGCATTACCACGTTGTATGGCAATGCTTAGCCTCTGGCCAAGGTAAAAGCCAGCCCTTGGGTCACGGGACGTGACAACCAGCCGTTTAGATTTTATCTTGTTTAGATATCGACATATCTAAACAAATTAAAACAAAAAAATACAGATTTTCTCAACTACTTCAAGTAACTACACTACTACTACTACAAATTTTTTTTCAATGGTTATATAGACCCCAGAAAAAATCAAATCATTTTTTCTTTGTTTTATCATGTTTAGATATGCATGGGAGGCTGTCACCTCCTGCGAAACAGTAATGCTCGCGAAAGAGGAGGCGGAACGCGTGAGGGAGAGGCAAACTTCGCACCCTCACGCCCCTAGTCGCTGCAGGAGACGCCCTGGGCGTCGGGAGTCGTAGGCCGATTTACCACCGTAGGCGCGGGCTTGCAGACGGTGAGCGATGGGTAGCTCACCGTCCGATAAGGATCAGCAGTGCTATTGTTTAACCATTTCACCGTGAAAACTTAGATGAATGGAGCGAACGATCAGTGTCATCCCACCTGCACCTGATGCTAGGGATGGACCAAAGATTACATTAACAATGATAATCGAGATTTTGAACAGAAACTCAATTTTGTTTTTTACATTAAATTGATTTTGACTAAATTTCTGTTTTGCTATTTTATTTAAAATCCCTCTAAATAGTAATCTTTGAAACTATTAAAATATTATTTAAAAATTAATAATAATTAAAAATATTATTAAAGTCTCGATTATTATTGTAAATGTAATGCTTGGTCAATCCCTAGCTCCAGTGAGATGACACTGACAGCTCACTCCACGTAAGAATTCATGGTGAGATTTTTACAGAATCGACATGCAGGCCCAGGCGGCGCGTTGTGTTCCACTCGCGCCTCAAAGAGATTTCAGCAACTGACGGGGTCCGGTAGGGCCAATGCCTGCCAGGGTTGCGAGTTTGTTCGAAAGAGATATCGTGGCCTTGGCACACAGGTAACTGAAGGAACACGGGTGGATTTTAGTCTGTAAAAGTCTGACATCCCGCTCCGCCCAGAGCGGGAGAATATATTTGATAATTTCCCACGCAAAAAAAAGGGCTGCTAGTCACAATTTTAGTTGCATCCAACGTAGATCCAAACGTGATCATGTCAAACAAGATACCAAGCGTTTGAAATTTAACATAATGACAAGTAGGTATAGATACTTAGCCCAATGCCCACAGCTATTAAAATATCGTCAACTCCAACCAAGTTCTTAATTGTCTACGAAATAATATTTTACGATTATTGCACTTCCCCAAAATTATGAGGTCAAGGAAATAACATCTTGTAATAACTTTATCGAATAAAATATTATGACTTTACTTAATGAAAAAGGCTGTAAGATATTTCGAATACGGAACAAATGAATGATATTTCAACACATTTGCTAAAAAAATGCATTTACGAAGTTTGCATTGTTCAAAAGTTAAAAATTACGCACCGTCCGGAATGTGCGGTAAAATAGGTACTCTCGCCTAAGAACATGTTTTAACACACCCTCCGTTATATAGCGGCGTGCGTATCCTTTACGGTCTTTTTTATTTCCATAAAAAATATATAAGAATTCCACCAAGGAGTTTCAAATTACGAGAATAAATAAGCTGAATGATCGAACCTCCTTGGAAGCGCTTTTACTCAATACTTTTATCTCACTTTATTATTAAAGAGAAAATGAGACGAAAGATGTAGTACTAATTTTCACCATGCGCACGTGGCGCCATTTGCAAATTCGCGCCACTTTCTTATTAGAAACGTCAAAGTTTGTTGTGACTTTCAGACTGGTATTTATAAACAAAATAATAACATGAGTTCAAGCGTAGAATCCGATATTAATATGGAATCTACTCCACCCGATATCTTGAACGAGCCGCCAAAATCGCGTGAGTGCTATTTAATGATTTACAATAATTTTATATTAAGGAGACTCGAAGAAATAATTAATCATTGTCTTAAAATGTTTTGATGACTTGTTTCATTACCTATTTTACTGTTTTCTCGCAAACGTGTTGAAAAACGTTGTATGACACATGGGCGGAAATTGTTATATTTACAAACTCGTGACTATGGTAAGCCCTCGACTCTACTCGTTTGTCAAAACTTCATAAATAACTATTAATGGAATTTTATCAGAAATGAAAATATTAAATATTTAACAAAATTTATATGAAACATTTTAACTGAGTATGAAGGAAAAAGAGAGAAGCAATAAGTAACTTTCAAAGTATCGCAGAATAATTCACGTCTTATGAACGTGAATCGTGATTTATCTCACGTTTGCGCCTCGAGAGTGCTCCTTATGCAACTCATCTCAAAAGCGTAACAACCTTGACCTAAAACTAGGCAAGACTGAACTGGTTAAGATCAAAGATTTGATAAAAAGTTTGGGTTATTTCGCCTTTGGGCTTACTATACAGATAAGCAACTCGGTTAGGCTCCAAATTCTTAAATTGTGGAATGATAAAATCTTATCGCCTACCATGTAGATTTGTAGATCTCTTTATTTTACTTTTTTGATCATGATAAGTAACCACCGTAACATGGCCGGTGAAACCCCATTAATAAGCCTGATAGTCCTAATTAAGGTAGGAATGTGGCTTATTTTATAATGTCATACAGAAAGTTAGAAAAAAATAAATTTCTGGTAGATATTTTTTTAGATAATAATCCAGTAGCACGTATCAGAGATGGCTCGGAGAGAATCCAGACAGAATACGTGACTAGGCGCAAATAGCGAGGGAAGCCTCGGTAAAATCGCACCGACCAGCATGTGTATAGTAGACATTAGTGGACAATGCAGTTTGTGTTTCTACCTGGTAAAATATTCACCCGTATAGGTACAAACCCATTTCATTCGATTTAGGTAGATCCGCAGCTGTAGCCCGCGACATTCAAATTTTCTTACGTTTTTTACTATTTGCCGCTCACTGTCAGGTTGTATCTTAGACAGATATGTGTTTACAGAATTATAATCATTCATACATCTCTTAGATTTGTTGTATTGAATGACTTTAGCATGCAATCATGACATTAGAGAACAAATCTAACTTAGAGAGATGTATGGTCATTAAGTGCCTCGTTTCACGATTAGGTATATATATTTTTAGTTTACATAGCTCCACCAAAATAACTACGTTACTTCAGTACCTACCTACTCGTTTCGGAACAAACCCTTGAGAAAGAAAAGACATTTATAAAAAAAAAAAAACGATTAACTTCTTTTACAGCGAAATAGAAAATTGGAAGATGTTTTTACACAGCAAAGTAAGAAGTGGAAAAGAAGGAAATCTCGCTAATGAAAATTCAAGTAGATCAATACGAACGCATTAAAATACGGAGAAGTAATCAAATAAAATTATTCAGGTGTATCCCTCTACGTATTCAAAGTCACTCTACAAGAGGTCGTTAAAGCTTACTTATTAAATATAAGATTGAACACTGCTTGACCTGCTACAGAATGTGACCGCACTTGTGAAACGGAAAAAATAATGAATGCTTAAATTTTTGGAGATGCTCCAGTTCGTTTTATTTAAGTAGCTCTCTCGCTGAAGTTTCCACGTCCCGTTTTCAGCTGAAGTAGAAGTTATCTATACAGTTATTATTATATATTATTGCGCGAGTGTCACTGGGTATATTAAAATTATTAAAAATCAAAATTGCCGAAAAAAAAAACTCTGCCAAACCTATCGAGTGGGGTATCAAAATAAGGGTTTTAAAAAGTGATTACAAAATATTATATATACAAATTATATGTTTAAATGTAATATACAGGGTGGAAACTTTCAGCGGGGCAGTAAGGGGAAGTACCTTATCCGTTGCAGCTACACGAAAATGGTCTTAGGAGACTATCCATAATTTTTTATGGAATTTAGATTCATTTCCCCATTCACAGATTTTCAGAAAAAAATACAGTTAGCAAGAAAATAGCCATTTTACACAAAAAACATTTTTTGATGCCAATCGATCCTGTTTCTAATACTGATCAAAAACTTTTATGAGACCAATTTGTGACTTTTTGAGTACTCCAACGATGGTTATCGTTGGAGTACTCAAAAAGTCACAAATTGCAAAAAACTTTTCCCTTACATTTTGCGCCATCTTGTTGAAAAAACATTCTTCTTGATTTCGACAGTGGTAAATCATCGACGAGGTTTTGAAGATTCTCTAATATTCTGTTGTTATAAATGTTGTAATTCAAGGTGCCTTCATAAAATTCCACCATTACCGGTTCCACATTATACCACACCAACAGTTAAAAGAAAATCGCACTTGATTATGTGTTTCGCGAAACCTGAGAGGATTTTCTTTACACCAATAATGGTGATTTCGCCGGTTGTACATTCCATTATTAGAATTTTTTTTTCAATATGAAATTCAGAAAATGGTAATTTATGCATATTTTCCTCTTAACGACCTGCAAAAAGTAAGTCTTCGAGCGGCATCCCCTGAATATAAGGTTTGAACTAGTCGCCCCTGTCGGTAACATTTATAACCATACTTCTTCCATATCTTTAGTACAAAACGATGTGAGACACCTACTTCTTCAGCGACTGCTCTTGATGATATTTCGGGATAAGCTTCGACAAGTGTAAGATTGTGGCGTACAGATTTTTTCTTGAAAGAGCCACCTTGTGCAAGATTTCTTAAAAGGTTTGTAATAACCTTTCTGGTTGGCACATGACGATTTGGATATTTGATCATATACCATTCTAACGCAGCCGAGGTATTTTTATTATTTACGTAATATGCTTCTAGCAAGTCTAAACGTTCTAAATTGGAGGTCATTTTTAGGGTTCCGTACCCAAAGGGTAAAACGGGAACCCTATTACTAAGGCCCGCCGTCTGTCTGTCTGTCCGTCTGTCACGAGGCTGTATCTCATGATCCGTGATAGCTAGACAGTTGAAATTTTCACAGATGATGTATATCTTTTCATAAAAAACTAGTATAACATAAATATTTAAGGGGGCTCCCATACAACAAACGTGATTTTTGCTCGTTTTTGCTCGATATTGATAACGGTAACAGGTAGACGCTTGAAATATTCACAGAATATTAAGTTATATATTCACTTTAAAAATCAATAATTAAATTTTTTTAAAAACAATTATTTAAGGGGGGCTCCCATACAACAAACGTGATTTTTTTGCCTTTTTTATAGATAATGGTACCCTTTGTGCGCGAGTCCGACTCGCACTTGGCCGGTTTTTCTCTTATCAATAGCTGTCCAATTATGCATTAATGTAACATCCACAACACACTCAGAGCTTTTCTGACGCAACAAACTGTCAAGATTGTTTTTTATTTAATAATAACGAGTTCGAAATTTGAATTGTTTTTAAACTTTATCTTTTTATTCATTCAACAAAAAGATCTCAACCGTCACTAAAAAAGCTTTTGCGTAAAATTTTCATACAAAATGCACGGGAAAAGTTTTTTGCAATTTGTGAGTTTTTGAGTACTCCAACGATGGTTGGTCCCATAAAACTTTTTTCATCAAAATTTTGACATCAAAAAATTTTTTAGTGTAAAATGGCTATTTTCTTGCTAACTGTAATTTTTTTGAAAATCTGTGAATGGGGATCAAAATTCCATAAAAAATTATGGATAGTCTCTTAAGACCATTTTCGCGTAGCTGCAACGGATAAGGTACTTCCCCTTACTAAAGTTTCCACCCTGTATATGAGAAATTATATAAAAAACTATGCCGTACTTTTGGAGTGAGTGAGTAAGAGGCCGTTATCACCTGATTATAAGTGAGTAAATAACCAAATTTACCGTCATATAATCCTAACTAAAAAGTGTTAAATTAAAAAAGTAAAAAAAACAATATGGAAACAAGATAATTATACATAAACAATCTCATGCTGTCGGAGGCATCTTCTTAAAAATAACCTAACCTAACCTATTGCCTCCGACTGCATGAGATTGTTTCATCATCTGCCTAGCCTTTTCTCAACTATGTTGGGGTCGGCTTCCAGTCTAACCGGATGCAGCTGAATACCAGTATTTTACATGCAGCGACTGCCTATCTGACCTCCACAACCCGATATCGGGTTATCGGGATATCGTGTTACTGGGTAACACGATATCCCTTGGAAAGACTGGTTGTCGGACTTTTGGGTTTCTGACGACCCGTAACAACTGTCAAAGATCTACAAATGACAGCCGGGACCAACGGCTTAACGTGCTTTCCGAGGCATGGAGGAATCTTAGTATGAACAGATGGTCACCCATCCACGGACCAACCGCGGCAATCGTAGCTTAACCTGATCGATCGACCCGTGCGGCAGATATTATTTAGCCATGAGATTGTTTATAGTTTATTATAAATCTTGTTTCCATCTTTTTTAAGTTCATATTTTACGCAGACGGGTTTTTTGATTTTTTTAATTAACTTTTTTTTTAAGTTCACTTTTTACGCAGTCGAGTTTTTAGTTTTGTTCTTTTTAAGTTGGGTATCTAATCTCGGATAAGTGCTTAGTGATATTCACTATTTTGTTTGGCTTACAATTGAATTGACTATGTCATACTGGCTTCTCCGGTATTTACCTAATAAGTACTATAAAAAACCGGCCAAGTGCATGTCGGACCACGCACAATGAAGGGTTCCGTAGTTAGGATGAATTTATCCCAAAAACAAACTTAACATTGTAGTTTAAAAACATGCTCTCCCATAAATCGATTTACGTTACGGCAATTCTTCAACTGCAAATTTAATTTGGTGGACTATTACTCGTTATCTAGTAAACCCTACTTAGCTGTGATAGTTTTCCTTTTAATTTCGTTATTACTACTACCATGAATTTTTTCACATATCCAAAACCAACCATTTAGCTGGCAGGGGAGGGGACACGACTCTAACAAAAAATAGCACTTTAAAGCTTAATTTTACGCAAACGGATCTCAGAATTGAAAAGTGACTTTCACTGACCCACAATATTTTTAAACGGCCTATCCAACGATACCCCACACCATGTATTAGATGAGATAAAAAAATATCATCCCTGTTTTACGTGCAAGGGAGGTACCCTAAAAAAAAATGTTTTTCATGGTTTTATTTTACGACTTTTTTGGCGTGATGAATATGTACACCTTAGCCTAATTACAGCTTTCAAGGATTAAGCGTCTCTGAGCTAAGCCGGGGACAGACGGACGGATGGACGGACAGACAGACAGACAGACAGACAGACGGAAATGGCGAAACTATAAGGGTTCCTTGTTTACTACGGAACCCTAGAAATGACTGTTTGAGTTATTTTATTTAAATGAATGTTTTTCATTTAGTTAATTACCTACCGTAAACATGCGTCAATTTCCAGCATAACTTTTAATATAACATGTTTATTTAAGTTATTTAAAATATCGTTAGAATTTTTTTGCGTGTGCAAAATAGCGTAACTTCCTCTACTCACACTAACTCACATGCAGCAGGGTAATCAACGCTGCTCGTATTTTTTATAATTATATCACTCCACCAGCTAAATTATATTTTATACGAGGTGGATTAAGTTAACCTCAAGTCAGTTTAAGTAAACCTGATTAATAAGCCAGTATTTTTAACCGACTTCAAAAGGGAGGTTCTCAATTCGACTGTGTTTTTTTGTGTGTTTGTTACGCGATTTCTCCGTCAGTTGTGAACCGATTTGGAAAATATTTTTTTTGTTTGAAAGGGTATGATCTCGAGGTGATCCCATTGTCACCAAATCAGAATCTGATGAGGGAAAATCGAGGGAAATCCTCAAATTTTATTGGTACACCTATAGCGATTTGGATATTTTTTATAGTAACTCATGCATTTGCACTCGGAAAGGGGAAGGTGAAGGGGAACTGATGATGAAGACCACAGATGGCCACCGGTACAACTTAATAATAAGTATTTCACGGGTTGCGATTCGATTAGACACGTTAATATGGTTGCTTAGCAATTTATGCTCGTCACAATGTAAATGGTGAAGTCACCATCAGTTCCAGTTCTCCTGGTTCTTACCAGGAGAACTCCTCAACAATTGACGCACTAGCATCGGGAAAAGCAATATTTTGTAAAAGGTAATGAGCAGTTGCCATTAGGCTATTTTAACTTAGATAAATTACATACGGACCCACTAAAAAGTGAAAAATAAAAAACATTTTACAAAAAAAACAACGGACTTCCAAATAAAATGAAACAAAGTGAATAATAACTTTAATTTCGGAAGTCGGTGGCAAAAAAAAATACAAATCCAAAGGCACCGACTTCCGAAATTCAAGTTTTTATTTAGGTACTTAGTAGTTTTTTTTTTTGGAAGCCAGTTGTTTTTTTTAAGTTTTTCATTAGTAAACACTGTCATAAACACACATCAAAAGTGTCTAGAGATTAAGTCCATTTTTAACTATAAAAAAATATCCAACTAATATTTACAAAAATAGTCGTCCAGACTGGCTTCTTTAATTCCTATGTTTTAGTGAACAACTTATTTTCTAAATCCTATGTTTTAGTGAAAAATTTATTTCGTAAAAATGAAGAAAAATTGCAAATTTTGAAAATTGTGGGAAATTAATCTATGCTAATGTCGTCAATTAAATGGCAAAAAAGGCAAAAAATTAGGATTTTTCAAATTTTTATTGTAAAGATAAAAAAAAATAATCCGAGTTTCCACCATTGACACGAATCATACAATCACAGCGATTTGGCATGCTTAAAATCAGTTCATCAAAATCACTTTGAGAAAAACTCGTTGTGGGGTAGGCTCGGCATCCATACTCAGCAAACGGCTTCTTTGCAGCATATTATATCTCATGCATTCTCAATTGGGTTGAGGTCTGGCGATTGAGCAGGCCACGGCAGAACGTTGATGCGAGTATCGGCAAGAGTGCGTTACGACTCTACCCGTGTGTGGACGTGCATTGTCGTGCATTAGTCGAAATGAATCACCCAACTGAGCATTGAGGTTGCCCCTGATCCAAATGAGATCGGTTCTTCCAACGATCCAAACCATTATTGTTCCCCTTCCGTATGTATGAACTTTCTGACAAAATTTAAAACGTTCTTGACGCGCCCATTGTAAACGTGCCCTACGATCGCGGGGTGCTATTGGTGGAACTCTCAGCAGCCTTCGGGAACGCAGACCCACTTCACGTAAACGATTTAGGATGGTTTGTTCGCTTATCAGTAAGCCTGAAGAGCTGTGAAGCCTCGTAGCCAACATCAAGGCGGTCATGGTGCGATTCCGTCGATCAGTATTTTGGATGTACCGGTCCTGTCTGCGACTGGTGATGCGAGATCGTCCTTCATGTCGCTCGGCCGCGCTGCCTGTGATACGATAGCGTGTCCAGAGGCGGCTTATGACGCTCTGTGTAGTGCCAAGAGCGACAGCCACAGTACGTTGCCTGGAACCAGCGTGCAACATTCCGACGGCTCTCATCATCTCTTCTCGTGTCATAGTTTTGTAAAAACGCTATTACAAACTTTTATAGGAATCCTGATTGATAGTTGATTGCAAAATCTTTATTCAAATAGCGAAATTCACTAAAAAGAATCAATAACGATCCAAAAAAAGTTAAAATAATAATCCTCAATTGCGGAGATACTCATCAAACGTACTTGATCCCTAGACACTTTTGATGTGTGTACTTATTACCGTAATTATAAGCTCGCCCCCTATTACATGGACTTAAACTTAACCGGAGAAATGTGAGTGTATAGGTACCTACTATAGGTCACCTCTTGCGTTGAAGTTATGTGATATTATATTTTGCTTCTTCTATATCAAAATGTCACAGAGTAGACAGACTAAAAAAAATACAGCTCACTCTATTTAAATAACTGCTGTCAAAGGTGCTTAATGACTTATTCATGAAAATGAGCAGTAGCATGACCCGCCGGCAAATGTTTTGACAACTTTTCAAACTGTAATCCCTTCAAAAATCTTTAGTCTATGTTCAACAATATATAATAATTATACTATACACCTCTTGGCTTATTATCTTTCAAACGATATTGCAGTAATTCATATTGTGTTTCTCCCATAAATAATTGTGCTGAGTAGTCACTTGAAGAAATATATCGTCAGAACCGCACTCAAACCAAGTTCTTAGTTCGTGAAAAACTTTAATAACAATCAAGCCGGAGTCCCTCGCATTGTGTTCATAAAGACTGCATCAACACACAAGATATTTGCATCAAAAACAGATACAATCCGTGTAGGGACGTCTCAGAATATAGGTCGAGTATACCGCGCCTTGGCTTCTACACCGACCTAGGAAATACATGTACTGGATACTCTTGTTACTGTAAAATCATTTACTTTTACTGCCGAAAACTCTCATTCGATTATGGCTATCGTCGCAATTGCTCTATATAGCAATCATTGAAAAGGCACATTCTCAGCGATCCCTTATGAATCATTTAGTAAGTATATTATGTCGAACGTTGGCTTATCAATTAGTGAATCAATGCTTTCAAATTCTGTTGAATAGCTCGAAAACGGAATTATTGGTATACACTAAAGCCAAAATTTTCCTTAAATCGCTAAACTTTTAAGACCTACCTCACCTACTTTTAATAGTCTATGAGACAAACTATGTGTAAGTATTTCAGAAAAGATGACAACAAAAAATATGAATATGTACTCATCCACCTGTATATACAGATTGCGGAATCTATCAAACATAATTGGTTCCATACATTGCTAGTCAATAGTTCTGTGTGGGGCCGGACGTAAAGAATAGCACCATCCTATTTCTTCCCGTGGGTCTCGTAAAGGCGACTAAGACACTTACTAGAGAATGGGCACCAGCGTTCATTTTAACACCATACTGCGATCGCCTATCCGCATGCCAAGCGTGGTGATTATGGCAACCCCCTCCCCCTCCTTCTCCCTTTGGGGGAGGCATATGTCCAGCAGTGGACGTCTTTCGGCTGAAATTATGAATGATGATTGCTAATCAATATAGGTACCTAAGTATTTTCTAAATATCGAACTATACGTATCTAGACAGGTATATTTACATGCGGTCTAGCTCAACAAACATTCTCGGGAAAAAGGTTTACTTTCTGGAAGGGACATGCCCCTTATGGCCCTCTTGGGCATCGTCTAAGATCTGTAGCCACCTGTTTTTATTTTTATTTTGCTTCTTTTTTTACCGTCTTTGCTTCCAATGGGTATCTCCAAAAAGTATGTTGTTATTTCTTTTGCATGCCATCTAGAACGTAAACATAATTATATTTGTAATAGATATTAGGCATATGTGTGAGTGCTATAACTAGCAATAAGCTGTGTGGTGTACATATAAGTCTGTAACCTGGTGGCGAGAGACATTGATCTTTAAATTATAAATGAGTGTTGCGAAATGGGTCGAACCAAACGTACGTGTGATACGAGGGAAAGAGATACACACGGTACATCTTTACCATATGTATCTGTGGGAGAGCTTGAAGGAAAGTACAAATACAACCTTCTGGAGATTCCTTAGCCATCTACTTAGAATGATTCTTTTACAGTTAAATTATTCCATCCGCTGCTCCGCAAAGTTGAACTGAATTGACTTCTCTAAAGAAAAATAAGGAACGAAATCGTATTACAAGGTACCTACATATATTTTTTGTATCTTATTTTAGAAGTGAAAATCTCTAATGGATATTCAAGGCCCATCATTCTGCCCTAATTAATTGATCTACTTTATGGAAGCGGTTATTTCAACACAAAGTAGGTTACTCTAACAAAAAGGAACATATTCTAGTTAGGAAATATTATATATAAACAGGGAAATATTCTAGTTTCGTTTCAAAACTTGGGTCGCATTTTATTGAGGAGCTGTTTTATTTTCAAATAAATATCACCTTTATATACATTTTTCACAAAAGTATTTTTTAAGTCGCTCGAAAACAACAAATTACAGTTTTAATGAAACCAGAGGTTTTACGATTGTGCCGAGTTTTATTGTATAGAATATTAAATCCGCGTGCTCTGAAACGAGAGCCTTTATAATTCATTAGAGAAAAACCTTCGGCCATTGTGTTTATAAACATACACCAGCTTATGAATAATTTGTGTCCACAACATTAAAATGTCTTGTAAAAAATAAACAGCATTTGTTAATTCTATCAAATAAAAAGGTTAAGTACAAGTTTATGTAAATTTTTGTACCTTCATAGTATTTTTCAACTCACATCAAGTTGTGTAGTGACGAGTTTCAAACGCTTACCCAGTGAGAAGTTTACGTAAAGTTCAGAACATTAACTTCTGGTATCTGATTCAAACTTATACCTAGACTAAAAAACTGCTCAATTTACAAATTTGATGGATCGTAACGCTCTACTTTAAGACGGGTACAGACAGACTGCTGTAACGTAACATGCAATGTAACATGAAAGGAGTATTTCATAATTGTGGACGCAGCGTGCGCACGAACCGAGCATGTACCTACTCGCATCTGTTTCGCATGCGCGCGGCGAACATAGCTCGGTCTGCCGAGAACAAGCGAAGAAAATGGATCATGACGACTAATGGCTGGCTACGATGATTGTCGGTGCTTCATTATTGATAGTGAATCATGTGATAAAAACGCTGAGGACATCGACGCGACGTTGTACTTCTTCCTCCATTGTTCGCGCGCGCTCCGCAGTACAGACACACACAACCCGTCCACACTGGCGCTCCGTGCGTTGAGTTCGGCGAAAAAAAACGTCAAATGGCGGATCGCGGCGCGCACGAGTAGAAATACTCTGCTCGTGCGCGTAGTGAGCACGGTTCGTGCGTGCAAGGCGTCCACACTATGGGAATTCTGTTACATTACATGATACATTGCGACAATGTGGACGGCAAATTCTTTCATTGCGTGCTATATTGCATGTTACACTTCGTAAGTCTGTACCCGGCTTCTGCTGAACGAAAAGCATTACACCGAAGCTTAGTTTCATCATCATCATAATAAGCCTATAATGATCCCATTGCTGGAACACAGGCCTCCTCTCTCTGTGGGCCATAATCCATCACGCGAGCTCAATGCGGGTTGGTAGATGGGTTCGAATTGTTTGTTCTAGGACATGCCGGTTTCCTCGCGATGTTTTCCATCACCGTTTTGAGAGTAGTGGTGATGAAACTATTTACACAAAGTAAAGCGCCTGCTAAGGTTCGAACCCACGATCCACGACGCGTAAGTCGGGGCCATTACCACTGGGCCACCACTGCTCACTGCAAGCTTAGTTTATTGACAACAAACCAACATTAATGCGATAAGTTACCCGTTTGTTGAAATTACGTCTAGACAATGAAGAATGGTGTTTCTTGATAGTATCGAACTATCGACTAGTATTCAAATACTAATGGTAACGGATCGCTCTACAGTTGCTAGTTGAGGTGAAAGAAATCGTAGCACATGCACGCTTGACTTTGTTACTAACTTGTGTCGTTTACTTTTACGACAGTTTCGAACTTTTACTATATTTCGTTATAAGTTACACTCACAAACTGCGGCTGATTGGATTTTTCAGAATAAAATAGAATAGAACTCTATTATTTCAGACAAATGTCCATAGAATTAGAAACAAATTTTAATTATCATGTAGTTTAAAACTCAGCGTGGAGCCGCATCCACCTCCGCAACATCGGGGAATCCCACCGATCTGTGAACACACTGAGAATACTATTGGTGCTGCTACGAACACGCGACATCAGGGATGCACATCTTTTTCTGATAATGGCGGCAAAACCATCAATATTATGATCGGCAAACATCCCAGACGCACTACAACGCCACGGCTGCTGCAGCCGGAGGTACTCTCAGTGCGTTATTATATTGAACGCGTAAGTCGCTGTATGCCCGCTGAGTGAAATTGACCCACAGGCTGCACGTGTAGGACTGACACTAAGCTTTGAAAAGCGTTACTTTAACTGCCCTCGTACTTCGTGCAAACCGTTTTGGATAATTATGAATATAATATTGCATTATCACATACCTATATTTTCCGGTAAAGAAATAACATTTAAATATATAAGACATACCAAGAGCTCTTTCAACTTGAAAAATAACATTCGTATGCTCATCTTAGAAAGTTGTTCGGGGTTACCTATATATAATTCAGAGCGACTACAGTACGACATAGACTGACTTAGCAGAAAGCTGGAAGCGGTAACACAAGTTACTAATGTTGGATTATAGGATAGTGAGAACACGACACTTGTCCCGACGACTCTGGCCACACATTACTCACTGTCTTGGCCACGTCCACGGCATTTGTCACTAAACATATAAATAAACGTGTTGGAACACTTTAAAAATAACGAAACAAAGAGACAGGCCAACTATAAAGGTTTCTAGTTACCCTTGTGCAATTAATTGCACACGCCAATAACGCTCAAACAACAGTGCGAAGAGAATTTAATTTTATTCTGAAACAATGAAAATGTTTGATCAAGCCGTTATATTACACATTACACATGTAGGTCATTCGGAAACGGAATAATGCCATACGGGATGCCTCGTTTTAAAGCTGTTGTACGACAAATAAACAAACGACTGTATTTCTAAGCGTTGACGAGTTTATTACACATTTACGAGGACCCGTTAAGTTAACATGACGTTCATGTCATAAGTTCCTAAACGTGTCGTACCGTCTATTGCTCTAGTAGACAATGGCCTTTTGTACTACACTTTAATGTAGATTGATGAATTACTAACGCCTTTGACGTGTCTCTTCTACACGACTGCAGCAATGGTCGTTGAGAATGCGCTGATGTGGGCGATTGTGAATTAGTAAACTGAAACGCACCCATGTGATAGTAGGAATGCTAGAGTAGGTAGTTATCAAACGATTTATAAGTAATGTTATGCAGTCCTTTGACACTGATTTGGATTTGTATTTTCACATTACATCGTCAACCGGAAGTTACGTAGTAATCAAATAGAACTAGGAGTAAATCGAGAAGCTACGCGTACAAAGTCTCGTTCGATGGGGAAGACACAATATAAAGGATTCACCCGATTCGTTATTAAGTTTTCATTGGATTTTAATGTGATAGATAATTACCAGCCACCAGTATTACCAATGGGTATCGTATTAACCAGTAACTGGGTTGTGGAGGTCAAATAGGCAGTCGCTCCATGTAAAATACTGGTATTCAGCTGCATTCCGTTAGACTGGAAGCCGTCCCCAACATAGTTGGGAAAAGTCTAGGCAGATGATCAGATGATTACGTCACCTCAGTCAATCAATCATAACAGTTCTTTATGTTATAAAATTACTGACCGTGAGACAAATCCAGATAGACATGTAACACAAATGAGCCGTCCATATTAATGCTATGTAACATGAAATGTAACACAAATGAGCCGTCCAGATTAATGCTATGTAAAATGAAATGTAACACAAATGAGCCTTCCAGATTATTGCTATGTAACATGAAATGTAACACAAATGAGCCGTCCAGATTAATGCTATGTAACATGAAATGTAACACAAATGAGCCGTCCAGATTAATGCTATGTAACATGAAATGTAACACTAATGAGCTTTCCAGATTATTGCTATGTATCATGAAATGTAACACAAATGAGCCGTCCAGATTAATGCAATGTAACATTAAATGTAACACTAATGAGAGATTGATGCACCGTTCGTCGTGTAACGTTTTACCAATCTGTACCCAGCATACGACTTGCAGCGATATTTTTTAAAAGAGTAGTGGTGTCAAGAAAGGATATTTCAAAACTCAAACCCTTAGCAAACAAAGTGGTGGGCACCAGATAACATGTTTTAAATACTGCCAAAAAAAAAAAGAAGATTAGCATTCTGTGTCCATGCTACTGGAATCATTGTTTTTAATATTTGATTACAAATACCGGCGGCCAGTAGCTACCAGCAAAGCGTATCATATTCGAAGATTATCCGGATTACAACGACAGACTGCGTAATTAATATATAGAATTTATCAATTTACAGTCGTCATTATTTTATAATCATATTGATTATGTTTGACATCGTTTATTTAAGTAGATGGAAAGATGAATAATTATCCTAAACTAATATTATAAATGCGAATGTGAGTTTGTTTGTTTGTTACGTTTTCACGCTAAAACGGCTGAATGGATTTGGATGAAATTTAGCACTTGCGTAGACCTTGACCTGGACTAGGAAATGGAATACTTCTTATCCCGATATTCCCTCGGGATCGAGACTTATGCGGGTAAAACTGCAGGGCGCAGCTAGTATATTTATAAAGAGTTAGAGGTTATTATTATCATATTCTGCCATTTTGTTTCAAAATTAACTTGTCTCTGAGAGTATGAGCTTACTGTAATAAAGGTATATCGAAGCCTCAGTTGTCTCGAGTATTATCTAAGTATGATTATTTCTGAATCCTCATCATTATGATTTCAGTTTCAGTTATTGAGTTCTGTGTTACGTTCTGAGCATTTGATTGACACCTATGTTTCGTGGTTTATCGGTTGGTAGATATATCTAAGGTTGAACACTTTTAATTCTTTGTTTTTTTTTTGCTTCTGCTTGTGACCTTCAGTCATACGTTGCAATAACTTCAACTCTAGAAAATCAATCTTGACAAAAAAACAATCTGCCTGGCCCTTTCCCAACTATGTTAGGGCCGGCTACCAGTCTTATCGGATGCTGCTGAATACTAGTATTTTACATGGAGTGACTGCCTGTCTGACTTCCACAACCCCTCTGGTACCCCTCGGTAAATCTACAAATGACAGCCGGGATCTCAAGGCACAAAGGGATCTTGGTTTGTAATGGATGGTCACCCATCCGCGAACTAACCTCAATAAGCCTAGCTTAACCATCGACCGACTCGTTGCTGCAATTATTTAGCCCCTGAAAATGAATCTTGACCTAAACTAATTATATGTATAAGTTTTTTTATTATAAAATCAAATAAACTTTAAAGGAGTAGTATGCAAGGATGGTAGTAGGTGGCGTTCTGTGCCCCAAGTGTAAGTTTGCAAGAGAGTAAACGTAACTATTTCGTTTACGTTTAAATTTGACCGATAGATAATGCTAAGACTATAAGGGTGAGAATAAAAATCTTAACGCAAACGCGCTAGTTTCGTTTACTCTCTTGCAAACTTACACTTGGGGTACTGTAGTGTCTGCTTACAACCATGGGAAAAAGTCTACAGTTGATATATACCTACGATATCAAGGCATTATGTTGTAAATGTTATATACCTACAATTTTTTGCTTTACATAATCTGGCAAAATATGGCCTGTGTGTTTAATGGAAGGTAATTTGATATCCAAATATTCAAAATTCTCTTTAACACAACACGCACATTTGCTCTTTTATTTATAGACTAGGTAATGGTACTACGTATCATAGAGAAGAAAAATAGGGCTCTCTTTCATAGTTTCCACTGTCACATAGTGGACATTCATGAGAAGTTATTGTAATTATGTTCGCAACCGACTTACGATCTTTTGCACGTACATTTCAGGACTGTATCCATAATATACAATTGTAACGTATTTTCCTTTTAAGCATTGAGGTGTTTTTGCATTTCGCTTATGTGTTCACCGCCTTAAAGGTTACCCGTACAGTCGTATGTCGTAACTTTACGAGTTCAAAGCAGAGAGCCTAATCGTGTTAAGTACTTTGGTATTATTAACGCCTTCTGGCTGTAAACTAGTTATGATAAATATTTTCATTATTGTCGTTCGGTACGGATAACGGTGCGTCGCGGGCATTTGCATAAAACAAAATTTTCTGCGAGATTTCTTATAGTTCATCGGTAAAGTAAACCTTTTTAAAAACCGCTCCTGAAAATAAGGAGCGCTGATTTGAATAGCGACGGACAGCGGTTATACAAATATGTACTTACTATGTATATAGTCTATCTAAATAGGGTTGTCTTTATTGACATATTCACGCAATACACCTATGTAATTATCAACAAATTTAATGCTAATTAAAAACTAACACTCGTCTAATTTATCGCTCACTGCTATTATCCAAGGACTGGCTTTTTATAAAATATTTTTTCGGTCTTACTGCCTTGATACACGAATGTTTCTAGTGGATTTGAAAATGCTTGGCATTTTTAACTCTAATATTAAAATGATTAGACATTGCAAAACTATTCTAATTTTGTACCGCGGCGTACCAACTAAAAGTTGCAATGTAGCGGTGAAAATCATAAAACTGACGGAAATGGTTTATAGCACGCAAGAAGGATGTGAGATATTTCACGGAGCTTTTCCATTTCACTTGATTGCACATTATATTTCATCGTCTGTTCATCCCACGTTTGAATTTAGGAAATTGTTGTAGACTGTGTAGTGTAAGTTACTATTCCTGCCTACGCATGCAGCAACACCAACCTACGTTATTATAAAAATAAACGCTATTCTGTATTCAGATTACTGAAACCTACAAGTAAACAACCGCACGTCGGTTTTCATGGATCGGAATTCACATGCGATGGTTATATTACAATAATTATCTTTCTTCATATGTAGGTATTACACTTTTACATTACCTACCGCACAATAACAGCGCGCATAAAACGTGTTGTCATGAACCTTGAGTTTACGGAGGCGCACCCGAGAATGTTACTAACAAAGACACATTTTCCTAATACCAAACAGCTAGGTACCGAGAACTTTACGTCTAAGTAAAAAGAGTTCAAAATACAATGGAAGTAAAATGTGGAGAATGGCATGGGTTCTCTTGGATCGTGGGAAAAGAAGGGAGCCGACGCAATTTCTGAAAAACGTGACAAAGGTCATAAAAAAGGACATTGTTGTGCCCGTGACGGGTGCGTGCAAAAGCGCGCCTGGAATCACCTAAACACTGCCTATATTTCAGCAGTTGAATGTTTTGATCTGATACAAACACTGAAGCGACCTTTTATAATTTTAACGAGAATTATTTAAGGTGAATCCGCAGTTGTAGACCGTAATACTGAAATTGTCTTAAGTTTTTTGCTATTTGCAGGTCAGTGTCAGGTGTACCTTGATCAAAATATGATTCGCGACTATAACAGATATTCATTTACAGAATTATACATCTCTCTATAGTTATTCCATTGAATTACTTTTTCATGAATTAATGACATTGGGGAACAAATCTAACTTAGAGAGATGTATAAATTATTAAAATGATGTAAATACATATATGTTATAGTCGCGAATCATATGTTGATCAAGATACGATCTGATACCGACCTGCAAATTGCAAAAAACGTAAGAAAGTTTTAATTTCGCGGGCTACAACTGCGAACTCACCTTAATAGTACATATTTTAACGACTATACAATGACGACACTGGACTCTGATTTCGGATAGTATCGCACATAATATTTTCGGAGTAATTTTACCTTTAACTACCTTACTTTTAACACAGCTGTTGTCCTCTGAATAACTATTAGATCTAAGCATTTAGTCGAGCTCCAAAATGTTTCAGTAAGATTTCCTCCTCATATACCCCAATCAGCCTAAACCAAGTGAGCAATAGGCAGTGATATGCTTGTATTTTTTCCAGTACGTGGGCATGCGGAGGTACGCGTGGAGTTACAAATGGAGCGGTGGGCGGCGCGCGGTGGCTCCGTGCGGCTCCGGTGCGTGCACGACGTGCCGCCTCATCTCCTTGACAAAGTGGTCTTTCTCCGACACGGCACCAAAATCTTCCAGTACATTAGGGACCGGAAACCGCCTTATAGAAACTTTACTACCCCCGGAGCCGTGCTCAACGTAAGTGAATAATGCACATTTTCCAACGATCGTGTTAGCTATAACAGAAGAGCTCTCGGCCTGAATAGCCAAGAATAAAATTGTTATTTCGCTTTTCTAAGACGTGTATTTTAAAACTAGGAGTGTATTGCTTTTGTGTGGGTACTAACGTTCTCACACTACGAGTCTATACGTCAGCTTTTTAATGTATTGTTTTATTTCGAAGCCCGTTTTTATTGGTTTTCAGATTAGGAAATACATGCAACTTCGCATAGCCGCATTCATCCTTCATCAATCTCACTTATCATCGCTCAATGTCGTAGAGGAGTTGTCTCTCAGGAGTTGCAGCAACTGTCTGTAATGCATATTTATGACATTACCTCATGTACAGTCGCGATCTGCAAAGCTTCCACTCAGTCACAATAATGAACACACTCGCACCAAAGCGTACATTTTGCATGAACGGCGCGGAGCCCGCTCAAACAAAGGTAACAGCAAACTAGCCGTACGCCTAATTAATCGACTCGGGGCTACGACAATTTTGTCACCGGGTTGCATCTGGGAATCATAATAAATGATAAATGAATTTATTTCTGTAAGTTGGTTACTAATTATTCATGATTAAAATACTCATGGAGTATTTGATTGAAGGTTGTTGTAAGGAGCTATTTCAGAACTTCCATGCATGATCAATAACATGCAAAGTCAATTAATTGAACATGTCTTAATCAAAGTAAGGATGATTGGACCTCTAGTTACTGAATATGTGCGGTTAGTTAACGTTTCCTAGCAGAATTTTCATATTCATAAAACAATGCTACAAAATGTATATCTTAAGTTATAATAAAATCGACTAAGGAGGACTTAGTCGATTACTATATAACTTAAAAGCTATAAGCTTAAAAGTGACTGCCTCTGTTGGTCTAGTGATTGCAAGCGCTACAACTGAGCACGAGGTCCAGGGTTCGATTCCCAGATCGGTCAAAGTGTCATTGGGTTTTCCTACCAGGAATTTCTCAGTAGCAGCCCGGAGTCCGGATTTGTGCCCAGTTGATAGCAATAGGCTCACCCCTTATTACATGGGACTTAAACATACCTGGCAAAACGTGGGTACACCTCTGCCTAACCCTTCGGGGATTACAGGTGTGATGTTACGTTATGTTATGTGTAAAAGTGACTTCCGTTTCCAAACAGTTATTAAACGTAGGTATATTTAACGGTAAAACATTAACCGAACATGAAAACCATGAAAATACATCTACGCTATACAGTGTACAGTGTACCTTTATAATTACCACGTTGAAACTGTATTCACGTGAAAATTCCATGAAAAAAGTTCTTGTCTTACTCATTGCACTATTATTTAACTCACTTAGCAACTTAATTAATTAGTTTATGCAAGTACCAGACTAACTAATGGGCACTTTGAGCTAGATACGTGTTGAAATCCCACATAAGTACAGCATATTCAAAACAATGGCTATTTTTGTTCTAAACTGTAACTGTGGTTTGTATGAAAATTTATTTTCATTACGTTTGTTAATTATTTGTTAAACTACTGTGTTGCAAAACTTGGGAGTCCAACTTTAGGAAAAAAGTCGTTGCATTGTTAAAAGCGAAGAGTGGTTTGAAAATAAAGACAGATTGGCATTTGCTGGCTCCTCGCCTAGAAACAAGCGATAATTTATTTCAGTTTCGCTTTGCTTGATTAAAGCGCGCTTTCCGCGAGTTGGACCTAAGACGAAGTAGGAAAATCACAACTTTTTCTACGAATCACAATTTAATTTAATATTCTACGGATAAGGGAACCGCTACGCGCAATAAGTTTACAGACTAAAAATCTACTTCCTCTAAAATTCTATCAGTCACATTAGAGCTGATGATTTCAACGGTATAATTAGAAAAAGGAGTGCGTCACTTCTGCGCCGTGGCCATTGCAGCTTGAACGAACTCCTGGATGTGTTGTCCGAACGGTGGGACTCGCCTTTTTTGCGAAGGTGGCTGCAGCTGCATGCCTGCGTTTATTATGTGTATTAATTTTAAATTTTTGATTTTAACTGTTACGATCATTTTGTTTTTAAATTTTTAATTTCTGATCTTAATTTTGTTTTTAATTTTTAATTTGATTTTAATTGTGTTTTTTTTAATTTTAATTCTATAAGTTTGCGATTTTATTATATTTTATTTTGTATAATTACCAACATTAACAAACAACAACAACATTAACATTATTTATTATTTTATTATTTTGCCAACATTATTATTAATTGTTTTGTATTATTATTTTATTTTGTTTGGTTTTGTTTTATGTTGTGTTTTGTACATGAACATTTTACCTATGGATATCAATCTGAAATAAATGATTTGATTTGATTTGATTAACAATTTGCTTACGTTAACTGTTATATAAGTAACATCAACATTTGTCATAGAAGGTCTTAGTACCTTGATAACTTTTACAACTTGAGCAAATAACTAGTAGACAAGTAGTTCATTCATGAGTAGGTATTCTTGAATACTTGATCGTTACAGTACCATTACTCACAAACGTTAAGCAAAAATTGAAAACATTTGCGCTTTTCATAATTATTATGGATTTCACCCCAAAAATTCGTAGATGAAAATATTTAGAAAGGTATTTTTTCATACTGTCTACTGAGGGGCTACTCCGAAAAGCTAAACCGAAGTATCGGCCGAATGTTCGGCCGTTTTATAACTTCCATAGTTTCCTTTTTGACCTTGAGTCCTTATCCGACTTCAAGTCACAGTTTTGATTTATCTCTTCGCCAGACTTCTTTTTTTTTTTCGCCTTAGTCAGCGATAGTTAGCCGTAGTAAAGAAGCGACCGAAAATTCGGCTGATACTTCGGTTTAGCGCTTCGGAGTAGACCCCCTGTACGTTTACTGTTGTCGACTATCTTATTTTGATAGACGATTCTATAATTTTCTTATTGAGCAGCTTTGTAGAGAAGTCTCGTGTAGATTCAAATGCACAAAACAATGTCGGCATTATGATGTTACTATATTTCTCTAAAGAGTCATTTAATTTCTAACGGAGGGGAACTTGAAATGAACTTCTAAATAATACCAATTAGTAAGAACTATAAAATAAAAGAGGTACTTGGTCCTAAAACTGTAAGCAAGCTTCGTAATTGTCGGTAATCAATAGGCGGTAGTTAATAAGCGGTAATTAATAGGCGGTAGTTCCCACTGAACTGTATCCAGTTCAGACCGCCTATTAACTTATTACAGATATTTTGTCTATTATCTATTGGAAATAAAACACCTATACTCCATTGGTTTAGGTAATTAAATAAAGGTAAAGAAACCTTAATAAGGGTTTTTGCAGATGACACTTTCTTGTTTAAAAAATCGTTATTTATTTATTTATTTTAGATTTTTACGATAGTTTCCTCTTTTATTAGTATATTCAACTTAATCATTTATTCTTAAACTACTGTTCGTAGATGTAACTGCTAGAGCTCAATTTTTTTTGTTAGATTTCTTTTCTTTCTTCTTTCTTTTCTTTTTTAAAAAACGTTGCCCCACACTAGGAATTTCTCCTGTATCGTGGGTGCGCTTACAAACATTTAAACTCACATACACAAACAGCCAGACCCGGAACAACAACTTTTAGGTCATACAAATATTTGTTCCGTGCGGGAATCGAACCCGCGACACGCAGCGCGGCAGTCAATCGCTTAACCACTGCGCCAACCGTGCCGTCAAATTTATAATAATACCTACCATAATATTTTGTAATCTGTCTATTGTAAAGAGCCCACTAGGTTCTCTAAACGTCAACGATTAAAACGTTGCTAAATTGAAGAGTACAACTGTAACGTAGCATGACAACTGAAGTGACAGGTATTACGTTTAGTCGGTTACTTGACAGCTCTCTCATCACGTGGTTTTTTGTTTACCTTTATTTAACTTCCTAAACCAACGGGGTATAGGTACATGTATAAGTTAGTGGTACTTCCAGTCTATACAGGGTCAAATTAGATTAGCTAGCGAAACTCTGCAGACGTAATGGGTTTCGATAAAAAATCTGTTTTTATTTTATTTTATCGTGTTTAGTTATCGATACCGACACGTCTGTGAACACAGTACATTTAAAAATACAGATATGAGTTCTATCATAATGTTGATTCTATAGTTATTGTTTCTGTGTTACTAGCTAGTTTTTAAATACTTTAAATTGTAATCAGTGGAGAACGTAGTGGGTAGCATAATTGTTTTAAAATGTAATATTAAAGATATTATGACTATTTCTTATTGTGCTACTGTTTGTTTTTCCTTAAATAAATAAATAAAGAAAACTTGCTTTTTTGTATAAACTTCACAGACGAGACGGTATCTATAACTAAACACGATAAAATAAAGTAAAACAGATTTTTTATTGATATCCATTATGTCTGCGTAGTTTTGCTAGCTAATTTAATTTGACGCTGTATAGTCAAAAAGCTAGACAAACTTCTGCCTTGATTTAACTCTACAATATCTAGTTACCGATGAGAATCTAATTGCCAGCCAGGAGTAACGTTTCCTGCCAGGGTTGCGAGTTTGTCCGAAAGGGATATCGTGGCCCGGACACACAGGCAACGGAAGGAACACGGGTAGGTTTTAGTCAGTAAAACTCTGACACGCCCTCCCACTCCGCCCAGAGCGGGAGAAGTTATTTGATAATATCTCAGCCAAAAAAAAAGCCAGGTGTAACGCTTGCTCGCCTAGCCTAGTAGAAAGACCTCTATTTATCGGGCTGTACCTATTTATTGTGCCTCTTTTCTAGGCACAGTCATGTTACGAGTACCTCAGCAAAACAACATCAAGCATCACGAGCCGACTGACATGCATGTTAGCTGCGTCCACAGTTTGAAAGAACTTCCCTTTCCTACTTGCGCCCCAAATCAGACATAGGTATCCAAAAATGTTTGTTATCATACTCACATAAAAGTTTACCGCCATCACATGAGCGGATATGACAGAATTAATCTCGTCAGCTGGATCGATGAACCGGAATTAAACCGGTGACAGTATTTGATTGCAATATTTGGAAATGTTAAAACGGAAAACATTTTAATAACTGCCAGCGTCGATTTTGTGTGAGGTACAACCGCCAATTATGAGCCGCGCTACATTTATTGACGTGTAAGATTTAATTAAAACATTTTAATACGAAATGTAGATATGTTTCGTAATAAACCTTTATTCTGATTAAGCAATCTCATTAACGTTGATATAGTTAAGTTATATTATAAATATAAAAAAAATATCTTAATGATTTTTGAATTAATTATCCAGATGGAATTAAACCTGTACTTTGCCGAATGTGTTCAAAACGAAATTCAACGAATTGAAAAGTGGAAGTTTGCATGGGCTAGTTTTGTTTTTATTTTCATATATAATAAAATTACAGTTGTTGCTGATAAACAAACCTGGCCTAGAAGTTAATCACGCCGCCAAACACTATTTCAGATAGATTAGATTATTAACTTATCGGTAACTAACTCTGTATCTATTAAGGCTGTTCTCACTTCTGTTATCTAAACTTTAATTACAATGTATTATCTGTCTGCAAGATAATATACACATAAGTAACGTGGGTACCGTTCCCGCCATTAGTAGATCTCTACATCTTTCTGATCCGTTCCATATAAGAGACCGTACAAGACCGTACTTAATATAAGAGTATTACACAAGATTACACTGAGAATATATTTTTCACTTTCTGCAATGATCCTGAATATGTGAACGTACCTTAAAAATGTACAGACGTAGGTGCCAGTTGGGTAATGGCGCGGGCGGAGTTAATTTTCCAGGTCAACGTTACCTTGGGGTTACCACACGATTTGACTTTAGTTAGATCTGCTCCTGTAACAGGCAAGTGTGTGCTAGCCCGCTTATTTTGTTATTTTGCTTGTGTTAAAGTTAATAGTGGCTATTTTTGTTCTGTTATACAAATGGATCATAAAGTATATCTCAGTAACGAGTCATTTTCATTTTGTTTCTTGTCAATTTTATTTTGAGATAATAAGCACAGAAAACATACACGGGAATAGATTTTAAATAAATTATCGAATGGCAAAGTTATCTTTGTGGTATGCCGAGTTAAACAAAACAATTTACTTTCCTAGATTCTATAATTTCCCACTGCTCGACAAAGTTTAGACTACAATCATGATAGTGGCACAAATTGCTAAGGTTCTACATATTTCGAAATGTAATCGCCTCGAGCAGAAAACAAATATTAATTATTGCCATAGATACTAAATACTTACAAGGGTGAAAACCGACGAAACGAAAAAAAACGAAAACCGTAAATTGAAAGTGCCTTCTTCGTGCACTTCTTCTTCCCTGCTAAAGCACTAGGAAGTGATGAAGGACATTCGTTTTTGGGGGACTGTCTTATGTAATTTTGACGTTCAAAAAGTGCTGATTCTTAGCCTAGTTTGAATAAATGACTTTTGATTTTGATTTTGCGTAGTCATTATTATATTGCGTTTACAGTCATTATTCAACTTAAATAGAAACTTCATATTGAAAATAATATGATTAAATCTGAAAATGATGCTACATTTTTTTGCTGTTGTAGGCTTTTGGTGATTAATTTGTATCGGCTTGTTAAATTGCCAACTGATAGGGTTATAATGCACATGTGTAGGTATATTGTCACCATAGCTTCTCTTATCAGCAATAACCGCTTATGGCCGTTCCCACCTACCCACCAATTGATGTTGGGTCAAGATAACGCTGATGCATTAGTAATGGCAGCTCGCTAGCCATCGCCGGAACCGTAAGGTTAACTCACACTACAGCCTCGTCCTCGTATCGGTACGTACAAAAATTGGGGATACTATGTCGATGCACTTTACAAAGTAGATATATAGGACTTTTACTTTTTTTTTGTAATATGTGCCCAAATGACAAAATATAACTTATATTAACCCTACATAACTCAGTGGATTTTCATGTAGTACCTACCTGCCCAAGTAATTTCTTAATAATTGGTGAATTTTCGGTGATTTGAGAATAATAATTTCGAATCTTCAAGCTATCAAAGTCAAATAGTATCTAGTGATTTCGACAAAAATCTCCACAAAGGGTAGAAACGCAAGCATTTTCACGTAATGCTGAAATCCTGAAAACTTCATGCTAGCATAATTCTATTAGTATAGTAAATGCATAAATGTATTTCAGGAATCTTTGTCCGAAATCAATAGAAAATGATGGCCACCGTACAGGAAGGTTTTCTTCCGGCGCCTTTCGCTAGTTCATCGTCTAATTGTATAGATCTTAATGAATTAAACGCTTTTCTGTCGACGATTCAAGCGAACTAGGCGGGACATTGTTCACGTATAATATGAAAGACTGATTTATTTAGGCTGAATGGTGTACGCACAAAGTTAGCGATTAGTAATATTTCGATCACAAAATAATATACATATGCAGAATTTTATATGGAAAGTTGTAGATCTCTATTTATTAATGAGCTCGTCCGGAAAGGTATACTGCCACTTATACACTACTATCAAGGAACTTCGCTGTATTACAGTTCGAAAGGCATGGGTATACGTAACTACAGACATATTATGAGACATGGCAACGTAGTTGCTTGGTATTTCAGATGTCCAAAGGTGACGATAACCAGTTGCCAGAGGTCACCTCCTTGGTTGACAATCGCAATAACAAAAAAAAAACAGTCCTGCAAAAATATTATCAGCCAGTATTTTTAGAACGTCATAAATAATATTGAAAAGTAGGCTATGAAAATAAAAAGAAAACTCCTTGGCGAAATGTAGGCGTGATACAAGTTGTTTTACAACCGCGTAACGCGGAGAACACTGCCCAAGTTTCATTTTCTCATTATTGAATATTATTTTCCCGCAGCTTTTGTGGGGTTGTTCCACTCCCACAAACTTTAGTTTTTAATGTAATTTTCGACGCTTACCTTTTAAATTAGATTCTATTCTAAGCTGAGTTTTAGTAAATTCAACTTTGGAACTCATTTTACTATAGGTAGGAGAAACATTCGGGTTTGTATCTATTTAGTGTGTGTGTACTCTCAAGAATGTCTTCTACTAATGTATCATTAGGTAGATTATCTGCCCAGTGTACTGTTATATATAAGTATATATTTGTTTTAATACGACAACTTCGTTCATAATACCCAGGGTTTATAATCCACACATCTATAGAGCCCCGCATAGAGTTATAATAAAGACTATAACGTGTCCTAACAGCAGGCAGTATGCACCTAATGTAAAAGCGCACTTAAATTAATTCGGCGTGCTTCAGGTAGGTTGCATGCACATTGCTCGTTCCATTCCAGTGCAGGAGGGCGTAACAGGTCGACCTCACTACCGGGTCAATCTAGCGAATTGTGAATATCCGAGTGAAGTGTCTGAAGGCCTAACTGTCTAAGTCGAGGTTACGGGCTCCGAATCCCATTGATATTTCGGATACAAGCCTACCATTGTTCTACTAGACGTAAGTTCATTTAGTATTTAAAATAGGGATGGTAATGTTCAAATTAATTAATAATATAGAGGATGAATAAATAATAGTTTGCATGTTCAATAATCCGACCACGAATCGGTACTTGTATAACATTAAATTTAATACACGTTCAAAACTTTTCGTTTTGTTATTAGGGTAGACCGGGTACAATTCTATTGTAAAATTCTGAGTTTACTGTTAACATTGTGGCAATCGTACCAATATTCATTGATATTTACTTTACTTGGCTATAAGTTAGCATTATCTTTAGACGTGTAAATATAATAAATAAATAAATAAAATTATGTTTATTTATCTCCACAAATTACATCTTATACTAGTTATACCTACATATTAAGTTGACAGGTATTTTGAAAAAAAAAATGTAATTTCTGGGCGTTCTGCAGGTGGTAGCTTCCCGTTGGTAGATGCCACTCAGACACTGCGAAACAAGCCCCAAGAATATATAATAAAAATAAAAAATTACAATAAATATACCTTGTTACTTTACTATCTCAAGGACTTTTTCTGTTTCACAGTAGCTTCGATTTAGTAACCATTTGTTTATTTTGTGTTTACATTTAATTTTATTCAAGTGTAGAAACAATACAAACAAATATTTTGCATTAAGTGGATCGGGAGAATTGGTACAAATTGGGGTTTTAATTAGGAAATTATATTTTTAGTAGTCTTTGAATGTACCTAACTACAATCAAAACACAGTAGTACAACAAATATAACTTATTAAACAGTCGAATTATTTGCACGTAGCTGATAACTTACGATAAGTTGAAGCTGCTGAGTCGATGGTCGGCAGCGAGGAGTCCTGGCACGCGGTGGTATGCTTCTGCGAAACAGTCGTGTCGCAGAAGGAGGCTGCGGAAAGGGAGCGGGAGATCTCTTTCCCTCACCCCGCCCCCGCAGCAGGGGCACCTGGCGTCGGTAGAGGGCAGATAATGCTGTCTTCCGGCCCCCTTAAATAGGTCCAGGGACGGCGGATTCGGGGACGTCCACCGCCCCCTATCATACAGGACCCGAGGAGACGGCGCGTAGTGTTCCACACGCGCCCCTTTTAGACGTCGCGGGGGGGTCAAACACCTTGACCCCCCCACTTGAGATGGCACGCAGAGGCGGGCCTACTAGCTACTTCCACAGCATTATGTCGTACGGTATTTTATTGTGGGGTCGGGCTGCTGACATTGAATCCATCTTTATTTTGCAAAAGAGCTGTCAGAGCCATTTATAATCTACGTCGCCGAGAATCTCTTAGGGAACTTTTTAAAAGGATTAATATTATGACGGTACCTTGCCAATTCATTTATGAAAATATTATGTATGTAAGAAATAACCTACATCTTTTCAAAAAAATAAGTGATAGACATAATTTCAATACTAGAAATAAAGATAAAATAGATCAGCCATGTTTCAGATTATCTAAAGTACATACATCTTTTATGGGGTACTGTGTTAAATGTTACAACAAAATACCTTGTGATATATCGCAATTAAATGAAAGAAAATTTCAAACTCATATAAAAAGTACACTTTGTAAACAAGCTTATTACAAATTAGAAGATTATATCCAGGATAAGAACGCTTGGAAACATGCTGGTCCAGCTCCATAGGACAATCTAGAGTCTAGACAAAATCTAACTGATTGCTATTTTAATTGTATATTTTATTATTTTTATGACATTTATTTTACACTCTGTGATGATATCACTCTGTGACCTTAACTCACACACTGATTATTTTAGGAAAACTTTTTTTTTTTTTTTACAATGTTTGTAAATATGTGAGCATCTATCACATAATTAATTTATCTGTCATTGCTTCATTATTAATTCTTTTTTCCTATTGTGGTATAGTAATTTTATTCTAGGTGCATCGTCTTCACATATAATTATATAATTGATGTACCAATACCAAATATTGGAAAACATTTTAAAAGAGTAACGGTGGAGTTTCTTGCCCATTCTTCTCCATACGAAGCTACCTTTTGGAAGGGGCGACTAGAATCAATTCTATTTTATTTGTAAATTTTGACGTTCAAAAGTGCCATCTATGTGCCTATTTGAAATAAATAATTTGACTTTGACTTTGACAATAGAGCACAAGTTTCAAAAATGCTCTTCTATGATTTATCTGATTTTAAAAGAAAATATGTTTTATTTACCTTTCCTTACTTATCAGACTACTACTTTTTTTTTAAATCTTAATCATGGCAGTAGGAACGAACGGAACTAAGTGAACTAAGAAAGTGTGTACTGGTGTGTACACTTTCTTCTTCACTACTTGAGCTGCTTTCGGTCATTTTTTTGTCATATTATTATGTGTCTTTGTTTTTGGTTTTGATTTAGGTTTAGCTTTAGGTTCTGGATTCATGTTTTTCTTACTTCTGTAGCTTTCTTTTTCATTCAATTTCATCTAGTTCTAGACCTAAAAACAGGTAACAGAGCGATGCTTAAATATTTATACGTGAGCTTGAATCCAGGTGGTCCGTGTGGTGCCGGACGTAAAGCACCATCCTATTTCATCCCGTGGGTGTCGTAAAAGGCGACAAAGAAACTTATTAGAGAATGGGCAGCAGTGTTCTCTATGTACTTATTTTAACACCCGCCTGCCAAGCGTGGCGATTATGGCATTTCCCCCGTTGGGGGAGGTCTATGTCCAGCAGTGGACGTCTTTCGGTTGAAATGATGAATCCAGGCACGATGGGCTAACGCGGTCAATTCTACCATGGGGACAGTTGTACCGCTACAACCATCCCCGAATTATTCGGGGACGGTTGTAGCGTACCTACAACTGATAGAAATGTCCCCACAAGGCCTTTTCATCGATAAAGTAAAAAATCTCGTTATTTTGAACTCGAAATTACTTGAATACAATTACAATATAAAACCAACAATAGTGAGAAACGTTTCAACTGACACCGAATGAAACGCAATGCGTAATGATTTTCTGTTATGACTAATAATAATAGATCGAAAAAGGTACTTTAAATGCTCAGAAACACCTCACTGTCACAAGCGTCCCCGTCTAGCCACGCGCGCGGAATACTGACGGTTTATCGGCACACGATCTAGGAGCCCCCCGTAGGGTCGGAAATGTAGTACTTAGTTGTGGAGATATTCCCGATGGGACTACCGTAGCCTAGTACAATTGTATCCGGTCAATCCTACATCGTTTATGTAGCGGCGATGGTATACAGTTATACAGGTACGGTACTCGATAATTATCAATAATAAGACGTACAAAATAACGGTAATGTATAATCTACATAATCCATTAAGCAAATATGTACTTACCGACCGCTGAATTTTTTTAAAATAATTTTTTGACGAACGACTGTGCGACGACTACAAACAAGAATCCAACGCAAAGCTTTGCTCAAGCTCACCGGGAAATCGATTACTTTGCCCGAATTACTACTTACTTCCATATTCGCACATTCCTTATTCTATCCAACCACCTAATCATAATAAGTACCTGCCCACTTGTTGAACCATCCTTGTCGTAAGCATGAATATTTTCATGTAGGTACCTCTTAACTTAATAACATTCACCTTTTTTAACGGTCACAACAAACTTGAAAGGAAAGGTCATCGTATTGAACCAATGTAGTTTTGAGGCCGGATTTCTTATAAGGAGAGATTTCTTTAGAGAGATTTCTAGCGAAAAATGTGCTTTTGTACCTACTCTACATTAAATAGGTGTGTACAGAAACCTATTAAACAGAGGCTTCAATATAACCTGCATCTCCGTGAGCGCTGATTGGATATAACAACAAATAAGTACCTATAATCGCAGTGACTGTTGTTTTTGACCCCTGACAACACAAATTGCAATTATATCACAGGCTGTGATAGAATAATTGGATCCTCTACTATGTCCTAATTCGTATGTCAAGCATGATGTTGATTATGAGAGTAGGTATATCATTAGTTCGACAAAAAAGTGTCCAACATTATTTATTATTTTAAAATAAAATAAATACACTCATGATCGTTAGCGGTCTATGAGAAAGCAACAGGCAACATTGTTCAAAAGTTAAACATTAACTTTTTCAATAAATTGTCCCACAAACTAGGTCCTTGTATCATTACAAAAGCCACTACTTAGTCTATTTAAATTCAGTGAGCGTCTTTGTTAGAAACTAATTGACTTGTTTGCTTCATTTCAGATCGCCTTAGCTACGGAAAACTCTATAATCCTGCAGAACTTGGATTTCGCAGCGAGTGGCAGCTACTCGTGTGAGGTGTCGCTCGACACACCTATCTTCACTAAAGCCTCGACCGAAAAACAACTCACTGTATTCCGTAAGTTCATCTTTGCCAATTGTTTTACTCACGTAAGGGTAGATTTATTGGTGCTTAAAAATAGATCAGTTAGTTGTTATCAATCGTTATGCATTAAATTTATAATCATTCATTTATTGGACAGTGAACAAGGTAACAGACAGAGTCGCATTATGACTTTTGATACGATTCGTGAATATATTTTAGGCGGTTAGCTTACCAACAGTTACAAAAGTTAGATTTAACTTCAGGAAACTTTTTTGAGTGTTGAAATTAAAATAAAAAACTGCTAAAATGTTAATATTTGTCTCCTCATTTAAAAACTTGTCCCAATTAAGCCGCACTCTGACTCGATCTCAACACAAAAATCCCGAATTAAACTTCACAGATACTAATTTGGACATCTATTTCCTTCACCATTATTTTCGTAGCAACGCGAACGTAGAGCTTGCTACGAGAAGCGTAGCTCCGTCAAATCGAGCAAACAATTATTGAACGTCGACGCATCAAACTGCACTGTCAAATCTCACCTGCGTTCTATAAGCCACGTACGATCGATTCTAGACTGAAAAAAACGAACTGCAGGCTTAGCATGACGCTTTTTTATTTCTACTCTACAGTAGAATACAAATCGCTTGTTTACCAAAAATGTTCTACTGTCTTCCCAGAAACGTATTTTTTGTCTACTGTTCCGTCGACAAAACACTTCTCTACGGTTGTCGTGCTAAGCACGACGAGCAAATATCGACGTGAATGCACGTCGATATTTAGAATATTTTCGCATCGGCGCTTGAGCTTCTGTCAGATTTCTGCCAATCTTTAAAGTTGATGGACAGAATGACGTTGTAGGACTGATTTTTGAAATCAGTTAACTTTTGCCTGAAGAATAAATACCATACAAAAGCTGTCAAATCGCCATTTTTATTCCTCAGCCCAGCTCAGCTTTGCTTTTTTTTCTTAGCGTTATGTTTACCGCAAATAAACGTATTTTCTTTATTTTTTCTCAGATTAATAAAAGTTATCGGACGGTTAAAATACCCAATCCAATTCTTGATGAAACCTTTCAGATACATATTTTAGCTAACCTGTTTAATCCACCCCATATTATCCATTATTTTAAGGGGCTCTACAGTAGTGAATATATTGTTATATTCATTTCTATTAGGGATTGCGACTGCACGTGGCTAAACTTCAAAAGTAACCAAACATTCATTTGCATAAGAAGATAATAAACTTCATCTGTATTTTCAAATGTTTTCCCTAAACTGAATACTTAAAATTTGGGATAGCGTTCATTCGGGATAGAGTGATTCGGGCTAGCGTTCATTCGGGATACAGTGATTCGGTACAGCGTTTATTCGGGATAGCGTGATTCGGGATAGCGTTCATTCTGAATAGCGTGATTCGGGATAGTGTTCATTCGGAATAGCGTGATTCGGGATCGCGTTCTTTCGAGATAGAGTGATTCGGGATTTCGAGTTTCGGTCTGACGTATAAGACTCAAATAAAACTGTACCCGTGCTTCTAGACCTATAAAAGTATCCATTTACTGACCAAAACATCATCATTAGTGATCTATTAGAATGCACGATGAAGGCCGGCCGGCGCGGCGCGTGAGACGCATACCAAACAAGATAACACGCACCATTAATATCTGACAACACAAATATCATACCATTTTGAACCGTATACCTTCAGCCAATAAGCCAAATTTAAACACACGGGACAGTCAAGCAATCCAGTCTGAAAGATACGTATAGCTGAATGGAATGGAGCTATTTCGAATCAGAAATGGTAGGTTGATTAGCTTTTGAATTTGCTTTCTCCAAATAGAGTAAATTCGGTGAGTTCTGACTTGAATAAATGCAGCCTCAGCAAGACAAATGCCGCAAGTAAATGGTTCCTGCATGCCTGTCCCACCCCTCAAGTTATACTTCTTATTCTCTGAGCATAATGCAAATAAAATATCACTTTGTACGTTCTCTTTTGTAAAAATTGTTAAAATTATTGTTCTCTTTTGTGAAGGAATGTATGTTGGTTATTTCTCCTCTCCGAACATTTATCAAGTCCGGGGTCGAGCAACAAATATCGCGGTCTCGTTTTTATTGAGGCGAATCCGTTTTCGTTCCCTGATACTTTATACGTATGTGTATGTAAGGTAACCCAGATAATATATTATGTAGCTCCCATGTAGCTCAATTTAAGGTTACTGAAATGTTGACCTAATTCCCTTGAAAAAGGTTTAAATAAATACTTGGAATTTTAACTGCAAAGTTTATAGAACCATCTTTTCTCACCAGAGCAGCGTTATTGGAAAATATCGAGCGTCGGATAGCCGGTAAAGCCCAAACCCCAAAATTGTCCGTAATTTGGAACCCTGCTATGTAATAAATGATTAATCGAGCACTGAAAAGGTTCGGGAAGGAAATACCTCACCCATTGGTAGTAAATCAACAGCTATTTCAGGTGAAAGTGAACAACGAGAATGTTACTTAGTGGTTCTGAAAAATGAGACCAAAAAAGTAGAGCAAAATATAATGTAATAGTACTTAATAGAAATAAATGTTGTAATATGTCTACATATATAATAAAATAAAATAAAAAGCCTCTTATTTCCAGTTTACAGATTAACATAAAGAATGTTGTATCTACCTATAAACTACATAGTTAATAAAGAATTGCAAAAATATAGAAATTAATATATATGTAACCTAAATTTTCTTAATGTATAGGTATACCTAATTAATAAAAAAAATACATAGTTACTATTAGTAAGTATGCACTAGTATAATTATTATTCCAATGGAACCCCCTCAGGTAAAGGCCTCCTCCAAAGCTTTCAATTTCTCTCGGTCTTGGGCTATTTGTTGCCATCGTGGACCAGCAATTTTTTTTTAATATGTTATCTTCCCATCTAGTGAACGGTCTTCCTCTATATCGTTTACCCGATGGGCATTCCCATAACGAAACTGTTTTTTTTTATATGCATATCTATATTCAATCTCTTATTTTGTTTCGAATACTTTGATGATTATTGATATCTTTAGTCATTTATGGCGGGCCAAAAGTAAGGAAAACAGACAGACAGTCATATATTTTTACATAAAACTTGCTTGTAAGTATTTCCTGCAACTCTTTAATTACTCATTCGGCGGGATTATTGCGTAACACCTTTGATCAACAATAGTACTAGATTTCCAATGAGCGCATTAAAAACGGCAAACGGCCGGAAAAATAAGACCACAAATATTGTTGTGGTCTTATTTATCAACATGGTTTTTGAATCTTAATACTTAGAAATTATGTTTTATTTTCCCATAAATATATTTGTTCTTATTTTAAAAATACGTTTACTTTTCAATCGAAGTAGTAAATATATTGCAAACGATAATACACTTTATGTTCGAGTGTTAAGGTTTATAATATAAGTTCAATGCAATGCAATCGCGGCCACTTTTGCGATGTTTTTGTTCCTAATCCTTAATCTAGTGCTATTATTGATCGAAGCGTAACACACAAAAAATGAGAGCAGTGGTGGCCCAGTGGTAACGGCCGCGACTTACGAGTTGTAGGTCGTAGGTTCGAACCCAGACAGGGGCTTTACTTTGTATAAATTATTTAATCACCACTACTCTCAAAACGGTGAAGGAAAACATCGTGAGAAAACCGGCATGTCCTAGAACCAGACATTCAAAGTCATGTGACATACTGACATTCACCAACCCGCACTGGGCCCGCTTGGTGGATTACAGGCCACTCCCTCTCGAAGAGAGGAGGCCTGTGTCCCAGCAGTGGGAACATTATAGGCTGTTATGACACTTACAATTACAATTAATCGCAATGGGTTTATTTTTGACAGTTCACCCATACTTTAGTGGCGTTATTTACGTTGTTGAGCAGACGAATTTTTCAAACCTATGAACCTATGAATATACTTCAAAACGCTCGGATTATATGCTGGTCCTCTTTAAGAGGATAAATAAAGAAAGACAATTTTTGTGTAGGCTCCGTTAACGTGGTCCGAATTTCATGTGACCTCTGCAGACCTAAATAGTATTTTTATTATGATTTAGTTTTGACATTAATTTGTATTTTAGATACCCAACCTGCTTTATAAGGAATCTAAACTGGAAGTACAGTCGCCAGCACATCAGGTTATACCAAACTGTCAAATTTTCCGGTGTTGGAAATCCTCATGGATGTCCTCCGCCCTGGGGTGGGCAGACTAAAAACTACCCCAGTGTTTCCTTCCCACACTTGCACCGGGGATCATGGGATCTAGTGCGACTTTACGATCCCAGGCCTCCGCGGGCCACCTCAAGTCTGAGGGTAGGGTGAGGTTTTTGACCGCCCCCGCGACGTCTGAAAGCTAACTGCTGCCACCTCGGGACGTGAATGATAGGCGGCGGCGGATTACGGGGGCCGGAAGAGGGCATTATCTACCCTCTGCTAACGCCCGGTGCGCCTGCTGCGGGCCGGGTAAGCGGAAGAGATCTCCCACTCCCTTTCCGCAGCGCTGGCGACTGTACCTAAGCCAAGTCTTGCTGTCTATTATACCTTGGCTTAGTCACTCACCCGCTAACGCGTAGGTACCTACTTATTTTAAATTAGGTATGTATGGTTAATTGAGATACGGATGTTGTTTATACAGGGGCGTAGCTACCGCCGTATCAATCGTATCGTTATCCTACTACGCTCCCAAGCTTCAGCCCCCGATGCATCGTGTGTAAGCAAGAAATCGTAAAATATTATCCAGCACCTCAAATTCTTATTGATAAAAGGCCCGGAATACCAAATGAAAATTAAAAAGCTACAGTCACGTATCAATTATCAAGCCCTTGCATTCTCTTAATAAAATCCCATTAGTGTCCGTCAAGATGTTCTAATTTTCTAAATCACTTCGCTCGCTCTTGCTTTCTCAAAGTCAAATTATTTATTTCAAATAGGCATATAGATGGCACTCTTGAACGTCAAAATTTACAAATAAAATAGAATTGATTCTAGTCGCCCCTTCCAAAAGGTAGCTTCGTATGGAGAAGAATGGGCAAGAAGATTATTCCAGGGTGTCAGCTACCTCCATACAAAATTTTATCAAAATTGGTCCAGCCGTTTGAGCGTGAAGAAGTAACAAACATACACACACACACACACTCACAAACTTTCGCTTTTATAATATTAGTGTGAATGTGATAGTGTAATGATATGTGAAGACCATGCACCTAGAATAAAATTACTATAGGTATCACAATAGGTAAAAATAATTAATAATGAAGCAATGACAGATAAATTAATTATGTGATAGATACATGGTGCTCACATATTTACAAACATTGTAAAAAAAAAAACGATTTCCTAAAATAATTAATATCAGAGTGTGAGTTAAGATAATCACAGTGTAAAATAAATGTCATAAAAATAGCAATCAAGATTTTGTCTAAAAAAATCACAATGACAGCTTATCCGTCAGGATGTTACAAATTTCTAGCTCACTTCGTTCAGTCTTGCGTTGTCTTAGTAAAATCACAAAGTTTCCGAGCAAGGGTGTTCAAAGTTTTTTATAAGTCAATATTTAATTCTAGAAATTTTATTTTCAATTACTTCAACGTAATCCCAACTATTATTGCAACAATAGGGATCTATACCCACAAACGTATCACACAATTCCCCTACGTAGGTAAATACGTGTTAATCCCAAGATTAGTAGATAGGTATAATGCCTCTGCTTAGGTTACTCCCAAATTACGTCGTATGTGCAAAATAACAATGAATTAATCTAGAGTGTTAATCCTTTTAAATAAGAGTAATAAAAAAATTATCAGCTTAATTATTATTTATCAGCTTTAGTTAAAATTTAAAATAGATAAAGGTTAACTATGTAGTATATAAGTCCGAGTGCTGACCAAACAATACCAACGTCAACAATGCGCACCTTTCTAGTCCTCTGTCTATTGTTTATTCATTCCGCGTGGACACACAGCGCAGCGGGAGAGGAGTCGATAGGATGGCATCGGCAAGTTGGCATCAAAAATGCTGAAAATATAAAACTGTCGGAAGAGGCAGCGCGAAATGGTCGCATCGTCGGAGGAGCTATAGCTGCGGTCTTCGCTCATCCTTACCTGGCCGGTCTGCTGATCGATATCGTTGGACTTACTTCGCCCTCGGCGTGCGGAGGATCACTGATATCTTCAAGCAGAATCCTGACAGCAGCTCACTGCTGGTTCGACGGTAGGAATCAAGCACACCGAATCACTGTCGTCCTGGGTTCACAATTTCTGTTCCATGGAGGTGTCAGAGTGCCTGCATCTGCTATTGCTATTTTTCCAAAGTATGACTCGAGAACATTCGCTAACGATATTGCGATGTTATATTTACCCGTTCATGTTCCTCTCTCTGGTCAAATTCAGCCGATAGCATTGCCGTCGAGACCGCTCTTGGAAATGGACTATAGTAACAAGCTAGCCACTGCCGCCGGATATGGAAGGTACTCGGACGTAACCAATCCCACTACAAACACCATGGCTAGAAATGTTCTGTTGGAAGTGATACCACTAGAAAAATGTCGGTCATTCTACGGTCACCTGGTGCAAGACTCGAACATATGCACAAACGGATACGGAGGAGTTGGTATCTGCCAAGGTGATTCTGGTGGACCATTGACGATCAATAATCAAGGACAACAAGTGTTAATTGGCGTGAGTTCATTTGTGGCGCGTGATGGATGTGAGTTAGAATATCCTTCTGCCTTCGCAAGAGTCAGCAGTTACATAAACTGGATACGGGTACAGTTGTAACTTCAACACTATGTTGGTCTCTCTAGCTAGACGACACTATAGAGATCGTTCTAGATGGATTACTTAACTACTTTAGCCCCAAGTAACTGCAAAGTATGGCAAAACACATGTGCGGTTTGTGGGTTTGACTGGTTAACAACATCGAAGGATGTCTTCTAGATAAAAACGAGACAGTGAATTCATTATGTGGAACGTATAGACTCAGTTTTAAAATAAAGTCAGATTTAAATGCGGACTTAATCAATTATTTGGTTCTATGAATCATGTGGAGCACTTCCAACAATCTTCATGTATTAGATGAATTTAGAATTTAAGAACAATTTAAATATTAAATTAAATTGAAGTAATTTTCTGTTTGATTTATTTCTACGTAGACCTACGCACCTATTAACCACCAAATGCATAGAATCACTTTAATAAAATAAAAATCTTATTTTTTAAAGTTTATAAAGTCTGAATTATAAAATAAAGCGCGAGTACGACACCTGTCAATATGTCGGAGATCTGCCGATCTATTCTGAAAGAATCTCACTGTGTAAACGTAGGTGAAGTGAGCTTGAAGCGAGTTGTTAATAGTGTCAATCCCTCACTGACAGTTCACTCCACGCTCACTTCACCTAAGTTTTCACGGTGAGATGGTTACAGAATAGCACTGCATAAAAAACTGCGTAATAAATCAAACCTCCCTTTTATTTTACTACTTTTTCTCAGATTACCCTCACATTTTCCAAAACTATTACAATGAGTCTGTTCAGGATGGTAGCCTTCACTGAAAAGTATAGAGAAACTATCTCTAAGGACCACTTCGTCAGAGCTTATACAAGCCATGAAATAAACCTACATCCACTGGGACTATCACGAGTGAACAAGATGACCACATCTGAATAAAAACATGCTTTATATAATTTTAACTGTTTAGAAAATTGTTAACAAATGGTTTCTTATAAAGTGTAGTGTAAGTATAGATTGCTACATCCTTGCCAAAACTTATTTTAAACAAAACCGGCCTAAGTGAGTGTCGGACCACGCAGAATGAAGGGTTCCGGTGTTGCGATGAATTTATCCCAAAAATAAAAATTTTAGTTGTAGTTGAAAAACATGTTCTCCAAACATCGATATACGTCACGATCAATTCTCCAACTGCAAATGTAAATTGGTCGACTATTACTCGTTAACTTGCAAAGCCTACTTAGCTGTAATAGTTTTCTTTTTAACTTCGTTATACATAGAACATACTACTGCCATGATTTTTTCACATATCCAAAAATAACCATTGAGCTGGCAGGGGAGGAGACACCTGACCTTAACAAAAATTATCCCTTTAAAGTATAATATTTATTAATCGAAAAATGGTTTACACAGACCCGCAAACTTTTTGAACGGCCAATCCAACGATACCCCACACCATGGGATAATCGAGAAAAAAACATATCATCCCGATATCATAACGTGCAAGGGCGAGGTACCCTAAAAAAAAATTGTTTCAAGATTTTATTTTACCACTTTGTCGGCTGGATTAATAAGTATAGCCAGAAATTACAAGTTACAATTACAATAATTACAAGTTAGAAATTACAGCTTTCTAGTACTAGGACTAGAAAGCTGTAATTTCTCATGGCTATAGTATCTGAGCTAAGCCGCGGACAGACAGACAGACGGGTATGGCGAAACTATAAGGGTTCCTTGTTGACTACAAAACCCTAAAAATGATGCTCAATCTTTACCAGCTCATTAAAATGTATTTCTTTTGATTCGGATTCATTTAATAAAATCTAAAACAAGAGGCCGTTACAAAATGGGGACGAAAAGACCTTGTTCCGGGAAATTCGTTAATGGATGACAAAGAAGCAGAGAACTCGTTAATTATTAATTATCTATTCGTGTAATCTAAATATTCATGACATTTTGTTTGTATTATGCAAGGGATGAAATGGTATATTGGCGGATATTCGTTTGTGGCAAAGTATTGTTCGCGCTCACAACAATATGCGATCCGGTCGGCAGGGATTACTGCGGCATTTATTGTACTTACTAGATAAATAGGATTAGCGTTAAATATTGCGATCAATGACACTACTGTCCAAAACCAACATAATAATATGACATTCCTAATCAGTAAACTATGATCGATAATGCTTTGTTTCTCCTGTCAAGCAAGACAAGACAAGAATGGCAGAATACGACTATTAATCATAGTAGCCGTTTTCTGCAGTTCGGATCCCCAATTATTATTACAAAAAGGTCGTGTCATTGTCAGTTTCAGCCGAGATATCGTAGAGCTTGCCAAATAATTAAGGGCCGACAGTAATTGTGGTCCATAACAACCTACAGCGAAAAAAGGGCTTATAATGATGATGATGATGAATTTGAAAATCATGATCGTGCTATTTATTGACAGATCCTCAAAAGCATCACCCTAGAATCGACTTCCCGACGCGCTACCTCAGCTTCGGAGAGACACTACGAGCCAACTGCACTACAGCACCTGCCGTACCAGCCCCACATATCACGTGGTTCATTAATGGGAGGAAGGTAGGAGTAACCACTTTTATCTTAAACACTGAAGCTTTTTTACCATTTTCTCTAATAATGAAGTCAATGGTTGGACATTTTTGCTATGCCGTTTCCGAGCGGCGCGGCGCGGCGTAGCGGCTCGTAGCACTTGCTACGAAATAGTACATTTTGATACAAGTGGAGAATGTTTGTTATTGCATTCGATGCGGAATTAACACATTTAACACCCGAGCCGCAGGCGAGGTGGTTTTTGAGCCGAGAACTGCAATAACAAATGTCCACGTGTATCAAACGACGTTTTTCAATACACTTTTGAAGAAATAAAATAAAATAACGAAAAATATTTTTGTCCTGTATTATTACGAAACTATGATTTAAGTTTCTTTTTTTCCGCGCTTTTCTTTCGCCAGGTTGAAGGAGAAGCATAGGTATATAGCCGATAAACAGCCTAATATGAAAAATATAAAATTAAAATATTTTTGAAGAAGCAAAGGTATAAGCCGTTTAATAAAAGAAGGAAAATTAATTTGTTCATAAACGTTTTTTTTATTGTAATAATCATGGTATTCTATTTATAAACATTATTTAAATATTCCTAAAATATTAACGCCATAATGTCGCAGCTTTGCCGAGATTAAAAAAAAATCACCTCCGAATAGAGAGGACCGTCTCTGGCGCGAGACGGTGTGAATAGAGGCATTGAACCAATTTGGACTAAGTTTTATTTTGATTTCCGCACACGTGTTGGAAAATAGAAAGTCGCACGCTTGTGATATAGGTACATTGCATTGTGAACTTAATCGTAGTGCGATATGAACCAGTTTTCGAGGAAGTGTATTGAATAGTACATTGTGATACAAGGGTGGAAAGTAGTGTTAATGACACAAGTTTGCAATAACCTACACACCCGTGTATCACGCGACGTTTTTCAATACACTTGTAGGAAATATTAAAAAACAAATCAAATTTTCGGAAAGTAGCGCGTTTTTGCATCTGGACATTTTTTTTATACAACGAAAACAGCCTATACCGCCTATTCGATTTTTGACAAATTTTGATGGGATAATAATTAAATTAAAACTGGTAATCTGTTAACGAACCATTTAAAAGACTTCTGAGAATTCAATGCTAAGACGTACGGACTCATTCATATTTCGTCGTATAAAATCTATCCCATTTTATTTTATGTATGAAAACTCCTTGCTACTAAACTTTTTAAATTGACTTATAAATTTAAAATTCAACTGCAAAACTAATGATAGAGCTCGTAAACAAAAGTCACGACCGAAAAGATGCTTATGCAAAAGATTTAATTTTCGAATCATAATTATAGCCTCTGAAAGTACGCCATGTTTAACAACTGTATTATAATTACATTTTTCACTCCTCTTGCTCAAAAAGTCCATCATTGTAGCGTACCAGAGCGGGGATAAAATAGCATATTTTCCTCTATGGGAAAAAGTATTCTTTTTTTTGTCAGTTACCAACGCGGCAACGAGCCTACAAAAATGAAATAGTAGATTGTTATACAAGGGGCTAAAATTACCCACCATATACGAGGTAGTTTTACTACCGAGCTTTAGCGAGGGAGTAAAATATTGGATAATTTTAGCCCCTTGTATAACAATCTACTATTAATTATTTATTCATGAGAAATACTTTATATGTAGTTCTTTCATACATCAGAGTAATGATATATTAAAGTTTTACATAAATAGCAACGGCAATCTTACATTCGTAACTCATGACACTAGCTTCTAACCCAAAGGGCTTTATAGTCATTGTTCTAACCCCACAAAGTTTAAAAGCCTGCAAAAAGTGCCTGCAACATTGATCTCAATATTCACTATCCCAATTTGCACTGCTAAGGGCGAATTTCACAAATGAAACTGAACGCGCCAATCAGCACATCTAAACTGCGTTCAAGAGCGTTCATTGTTGTGGAATATTTGACACTGACAGCTCCAGCAGGCTTGATTAGCTATTGCTACTCTACTGTAGAATATAAATTGCTTGTCTACCGAAAATGATCTACTGTCTACACGGAAATGTCATTTTTGTATACTCTTCCATCGACAAAACGCTTTTCTATGGTTATCCTATTGAAAGCGGTTAAGATGTGTTGATCACGTTCAGTTTCATTAATGGAATTATCCCTTAGACTTCTTCCTATTTACCAAATTTAATCAACATACCTAAACTCACATCTTCCCATGGGGGTAGGCAGAAAATAAAGAACGCCACCTGCTACGCTCCTTACATACTCCTTTTGCTTCGTTTACGTTCATGCATCTGGTCATACACGCACGCTGGTTGCGAGTACCTACTACGCACCTGACCTTTCTGAAGAACTTTACCAATTAGGTCACTAGTAAGTCCTTCTAGCTAGGGCGTGGGGACGCTGGGAGGGGTCCCAGCGTTTCCACTCACTTCTGCATTGTAACCTTTTGTTAGTCGCCTTTCATTCATCCTCTCAATTGAATCTAGTGTCTAACATTTCTAGATGGACGAGCTAGTAGCCCACTCACACAAGTTCCGTGTGCCAATGAGCGAGCGCAACGGCCGGCGAGGGCTACAGAGGACGTTTGAATATGACGCCGGGTTCAGCAGCCCTCCCCCTCTGCTGACCCTCACCCACGCCTCACACGTCGCGACCAGGCCGCCCGGCTGCAGCTTGAAGGACAATCAGGTGAACGATAAATGATTACGGTAAAACGGATAAAACTAAGTCACATTACGGTAAATATCGACATACAACCATGAAAATAGTCGGTCACAAGATGAAGCTTGTTTTTTTTTTATAAGTGTGGTATATCTACCTGTGAGTGTCTAGGTATTTAGCATGGTAAGACATTCTTTTACTTTTTTTGTGTGTAAACACCTGGACTACAATGAGCTAAGCAATTTTGTTATGGTTCCAAGAATAAAAATACATTACCGCAACTTATTGCTACATTATTTTGAACAGTGACGTGCAATGAAGTAGGATGCACTAGGAACAAGCTAATTAAATTCTGAATTCAGTCTAAAATTACATGAAAAATATTTTGTTTACATACAAGTAGGTGTACATTTATATTCGTTGGTGGGCGCAAGGAAATTACTTTTATGCAAATTAACCATTATGTTCGTACGTGTACGTCTACCTACTGTCGGGAATACGTGGAAACACATGGAATATTTTTCCTTATTTACCTCAAATATACATGCTTGGAGAACTTCCATCTTAGTGCTTTCCCCCCGAGGCAGTGAAAGCGGCGACAGTTGACACAGAACATCTTTTGTACATAATATATAAATCCTCAATCAATGTATGACATCAAACCTTGTGATTCCGTCTATTGAGAATAGTTTAGGGATAAACAGATTTATTATTCCCTGCTGCATTAAAAACTGAATATTGTCACTTACTTCATAGTAATTGCAAAAAGCGTTTGACTTCTAATTTTACGATTTATACTACCTAATTAACGAGACTAGACTAAACAAAAACCGATTGTAATTTAATCTGTATTTTGCATCCCTTCGAAAATATTCTTAACCAATAAAAAATAATATCTACCAATTGGAACCGGCGCGCTTAGCTTCTGACGCTTCATATGTAGGTTTATGTGTAATAAAATATTTTGATTTCGATTTACCTAAAACTTACATTCTGTACTTTTCCAGATGGCTGAAATAAAAGAACACGAAGAACTGAATGTCATTCATATGAGCAGTCGACACAAGAGTCGTAAACCGAGCAAGAGGGATCTTTATGTGACTGTATCGGAGCTACAAATAGTGGCCACGGGCAGGCTCGAGATTACCTGCGTCAGCACAATACCGGAGTTTAGGAGTATCGAAGACAAGTTCGCCGATGTCAGAAACGATACTGTTATAGGTGAGACATTTATGCCCGTTTTCCCTAAAATTCATAACAATGAAAACGAGCATTAAGTTTACAATGTTACTACGGCAATTTTTTAGTTAAGTATGAACTATATACCTACAATACCGAATTATAATTGGTAAAATCTAGGTACGTAGACCTATCCTTTTTAAACGATTCTGACCCCACTAATCATTCTTTGGAGCAAATAAAACTTTCTAATTCCATGTCTTCAATCGTCAATTCATCAAGAACAACACAATCGTTATTCGGAATAGAATATTAGATACGTGCGGTACAAATAACTCTCTCACTGTGGAGGCTTGTAAATGGCTTGTCGTGAATTACCTCACTGTTACCTCTGTATTGATAGCTGTAAACCACCCAAACACAATAAAATAAAATAGGTACAGCTCAATTCAAACTTTATGGAAGGTAGGAACATGAGGCGAATCGCTGCGCTGAAAATATTCACGTGTCAGCGGGGGATGAGGGGTGCGGTACGGCGCAGCGAGCAGCGCTCTTTAAACCCGCCATCAAGTATGAATCGAGCTGTAGGTGGCGTTCTAAAATTTTAGATAACCCTAATAAAACACATCCTAGAACTTCTAGGATACAATTAGGAATAAATTATCCCTTTAATATTAGATACATATTTGACTACCTATAGTTATTCAAATACTTGTTAATACCGTTTACCTGGTAGGTACCTAGGTACACCCACGAGCATACATTACGTATTAAGGCTCTTTCAAACACACGCGATATCGCGGGCGCGACATGCACCGACAAAGGAATTGTCTTTGTCGGTGCCTGTTGCGCCCGCGATATCGCGTGAGTGTGTAAGAGCCTTTACGATTTTCTCCTAAAGTGTTGTTATTAAGGTGTTACGAACCACACATAGGTAGTAGGTATTATCCAACCATACTACCTATTATAAAATAGGTCTTTTCTCAAAGTTGCAATTTTTATTTAACGAGATACCTAAACGCTTTTGTATTTTGCGTAACGGTATTTATGCTCGTGACTGAACACCACAAACCACGTTCTTCATTAATTATTAATTATTTAATAATTAATTCTAACTTCATTTCTTTTTAGGCATCTCCATGAAGGAATGAGGCCTAATGTTTTAAACTTAATTAATGCAAACTTTTTACTTAGTTTGTGTTATAAATGCGTAAGCAGCTGGTCACGAGACAAACGAAAAATTATGAAAAAGCCGTGAATATTTACTTTTTATTTATTAATCGTCGAATAAAATGGCGATCTATGGTTCTTTTTTTGCATAAAACTGCCAATACTTTTGTTTTTTTTTCTACTATTATAACCTTTTTCTACAAAGTTTAATGTGACATTGGCCAAATGCACAAACAAAAAGAAGTAAAAAAAAAAATGCTTAGATCTTGGATGCGCCTTAAGATGTCCACTCGATCTCTTCACCTCTGATTCGATCACGCAGAGAGCTCCGACCATAGCCCTCTCCTGCTCTCCATTGCCGTTTGGGTGACTTTAAGTCTTCTAATGAGGCCCATTGTGAGCGAACGGGTTTCAATGGCATTTCCTATATATTTCTCATCATTGACCCTGTTGACTTACGATTGGCTTGATTTTTTGTGACGGCTGAAATAGCCTCGACCACTTTTTATGCTACAACGGACACGGTCATTGGCTGATCACAAAGTACCTACCTATGTTTCTTTTGAATAAACAGAAGATAAGCACACTAAATTATGCAATATTTTTCTCTACTTCCAGTTGATGTCATCAAGCCCGCAACACTATCTCAGCCGTCAGCCAACCTGACAACGGCGGATTCCAGCACCTCGGGATCTTCTAAAAAGTCTAAAAACCTAATATCGTCTCTAATGTGTATTATATTCATTTGCTTGCTCACAATTGCTTGATAGAGCAAGTCTTTAAAATTAAATAATGGGCTGTGATAAAATATGTAGTTTGTTCATATTATACATAATTATAACGCGCGTGAGTGAAAATGTGAATATGCTAATCGTGTACAGGCACAAACAAATTACCTAAATTGGATAAAATTAGAAGGCCATAAGAGCTTATAAAACCTAATAAGTGATGCGTTACGTAGATACGTTCCGTGAGTCAAACAAATCCGTAATACCCTACGCCTACAGTATTTCAACGATAAGAGTAATATTAGAATTAACATCACGTTACATTTATACTTCAAGACTTCAGCTTAGTAACGATTTGAATTTCTAAATTGTACCTATATTCCGTTGGTTTAGGTAGTTAAATAAAGGTAAACAAAAAAACCCACGTGACGAGAGAGCTGTCCGGTAACCGACTAAACGTAATACCTGGCACTTCAGTTGGCATGCTACGTTACAGTTGTACTCTTCAATTTAGCAACGTTTTATTTCGTTGACGTTTAGAGAACATGTCTTTATGGGTTCTTTATAATAGACAGATTAGAAAATAATATAGTAATATGTAAATCTAACTAAATAATTGTAATTACATCTACGAAGAGTAGTATAAGAATAAATGATAAAGTTTAACATACAGCAATAAAAGAGGAAACTATCGTAATAATAATAAAATAAAAAAAGATTATAAGTTACAACGTATTTTTAAACAAGAAAGTGTCATCTATAAAAACCCTTTTTATGATTTGTGTACCTTTATTTAACTACCTAAACCTATGAAGTATAGTTACTCTAAGTAAAGATAAAGTAACGTGATAATTATGGAACGTAGTCTATTGGGAGTATTGGAACTACACATTATTAAAGAAAAATTAGGTTAGGCCTCATCAATGCATAGATACAGCCAAGCAAAAAAAAACAAATGAATATTACCATTGTTGTGCCTAGAAGACATTTTCAAAGTCGCCAAAATAACATATCATCTCCGTGAGAGAACATTTTAGTGTAAGTAGTTTTAATAATTTTATTAGGATACCCAAGATATTACTAAAGAAACCAAAGTGCTTAATTGTATAAATGTTGAGCTGTAGAATCAGAAATGTGATGAATGTGGACAAAGTTACCTAATCTAATTTTGTCTTATTTGGCAACTGTTCTTTATAAATAAAACATTTGAGTTTCTTTTATTATGTAGGTATCTATCTACGGGGGCAAAAGATTTAAGAATGTAAATACTTAGTCTACTATAACTAGAAATGTTCTAAGAAAGTTGTGCGTGTGCAATGCCCACAGGTCCCTAATTCGGTATTGCACCAACTAAAATTAACTTAACAGGTACACAATGCTCAATAAAATTCTGTCAATTTGACCACAGAGATACATAAATACAGGTACTCACGCCTTTTTTCCTCTGATAATAGATAAAGTTATATGCTCTGTGATAATAGATACTGACATGTAAACGGTATTGGCTCTAGCTCGACCACGATAGTTCCCGTCGTTGCTTTTTAGGCTCAGGGCCTACTCCGAAGCGATAATCCGAAGTATCGGCCGAATGTTCGGCTGTTTATTGACTTCTAAAGTTTCCTTATTTGACTTTGAATCCTTACCCAACATTAAAGTCACGTTTTTGACTTTGACTTATCTCTTCGATCGTCATATTTTTTTTTCTTTTGCCGTACTCAGCCATAGTCAGCTGTAGTCAGGAAACGGCCGAATATTCGACCGATACTTTGGATTTATTTTCGGGGTAGACCCCTGCCTTTAACAAGCTAAAGTTGCCAAACTTGTTAACTATTGTTAACACAACAGTTAACAACTTTGGCAAAGGACCTATTTAAGTTTAAAAACTTTGCTACAGAACCACCACCAGTTAGTCCAGTAAACATTGGTCTACACTACGTAGATATTTCAATGCCTGACTTACTTCCTTAAATCTTTTTCCACGTGCTCATTATTAGATTACTAAATACCTATCTACTTGCTAGTAGTAGGTACTTAGGTCAACTACTTATTATATAACAATTAATAAATTGTAAAATACCATTTTATCTCAAAGTAATTTATCTTAAATAGTTATAGACTTTATAAATACGTGCCTACCTATTCAAGAACGAGGCTTTTGCAAAAAAGTTAAATACAATGTCTTCAGGACTTGGCTTTAGGTACCTATTTTGATAAAATGTCTCCAGGATTTGCCTTTATGATAAACGCTTGAAACTGGATATTTTCTAAAACGACCTACTGAAGAAGACACATACAAGGTACGTACCATACCTATGTTCTACTAGGTACTTACGCCTAAATATCGCAGATGACTAGGACTACTAATAGGTAATATCGTGTCCCATCATCATAATCTGCCAAGCCCTTTCCTACGAAAGAGTACGGGTCTGGAGGGGTCAGTCTCCAGTCTAACTGGATACAGCTAAATATGTACCAGTATTTTACATGGAGCGACTGCCCACCAGACCTCCAGAACTTAATAACTAGGTACAGTCCGATTCAAACTATATGGCGCCTCGGAACATGAGGCGAGTCGCTGCGCAGTATCTAACAAATTCACGGGGGCGGTACTGCGCAGTGAGTAGCGCCTTCAGAGCCGCCATAATTAATGTTGGCGCTTACTATAACACGATACGCCTTGGTAGGTACTCTTTTAGTCTCATCATCATCCCATGTACCTAAGTACCTACCTAGGTACGAAACAAGCCTATTGCCAATGCAATCAAGTGGGATCAATTTTAATTGTAAAGGATGTGTAGTTGTATGCGAATGATGTTTGCTAGATATAACAAGTGATCAACTAATTCATACATTAGAGGTTTCATTTATTTTCTTTAGACCTATTATTTTAGATGTTCTGGAATTTCATAGACGAAATGGCAAGAAACTAAGTAATCATGTTTTGCGAAAAATATCTACGAAATATGCTTTTTAATAGAAAGACGATGAATGTAAATAATGCGTCCCTCTTTAATCAATTTATTTCTTCCAATATAAAAAAGAAATCCCTTCATAATTAACTAATACGAAAGCTTATGAACCTGAAATTAAATATATATATATAACAAATACTTACTCAGAAGAATTATACTTACTTATAGGAAAAAGATAATTTGTAAATAGGTAATACCCGTTACTTATCCATAAATAAATAGGTAGGTAGGTCGGTACTAGTATGTACCTACCTAGTAATAAGTAGGTAGATATATCCTAGTTCAGGGGACATTTTTACACATTACCAACATTGTGTTCGTCATTAATAAATTATTATAATTATTTTACTAGTTACTTATGTAAATAATTTAATTAAAAAAACCATTCAGTTTGCGTGTTGGAAGCAAAGGCAAAACCAGGTTTAGATTGAAATTAAAAAATTAACAAGATAATCCACGCAACTCACTAATAATAAACCAAGCCAAAATGGTTAACAACTTCTTTATACTTACCTACATTACGAAATTACCTAACAAACGCATGATCTAGGTAACCTGCAGACTATGTAGGTGTTACCTACGTTAAAATGCATTACTTAATTTTGTTTTTTCAAGCTCCTTGACCACATACTACGCGTACTTTGTCAATACTTACCTAGTCATCGAGAGAGATATGTTGAGAGTTGAGTTACTAACATGCCTACGTAGTTAAGTCTGCACTCATGCAGAAACCCCTAAGATAGTTTTCTAGAATATGCTGCCTCTACATAATGTAGCTAGATAGGTACCTTTAAATAATTTTAACAATGATTCTACTATTGTAAATAGTTAATAATGTATAAACAATTTTTAATTTTACCAACTGTAATATTTGTTTTTACACTTGCAACAATATATCTAGGATTAATAATGAATTCTGAAATATTGAAATAGATAACCTACCAAATTAAAAGTAAACTAAAGAGATAAGAACTCTAATTGTACATAGAAGATAATTTACCTGACCTAAGTACATCGTACTATCAGATCCAGAAATGTTTATTTTCTGCACTTGATAACCGTTATCAGGTTAGTAACATTGCAAGTGTGTCAATTAACATTATGGGTCTGACAGTACTGAGGCAATCAACTTAAGATTGTCATCAATCAAATAAATAAGTACGAACCATTCTTCGTAAAATACAAACCAAAAACTTGACCTTATAATAAAAACGAAACATATCAATTATACCTGACTTTCCTATTTTAATAACTAGTTAGTTACGAAAAATAATAAGATTGCAGAATAAGCGTATTTACACAAATCTCATGTCTTCTATAGGAATCTACAATTAAAAATGTGCTGTACATACTTAACAAAAATGTTATGAAATGTAGTAAGAAAAAGTTAAGCTGTCCAATGAGTGAATTTTAAAATAACGTTATTACTTAACAGATCATTAAGTAATGTTCTATTGTTTTTAGTGTTACCAAAGATTTTGTAACTGACATCAAAATGTCTGCATTATGTATGGTGTACATGGTATTTGTTAAGTTTTTTTCTGTGTTTATCCGTTCTTACTTTATGGGCTCAAACACAAGTGTATTTAACTACTTTCTTCAACTAACAGTAGGTAGCTAATAAATTGGGTTGGACGATTTAGGAAAATCGTAGTACTCCAATCCAATTATATATTAGATACCATAATGGATTGAAGCCTACAAAATCTTATTGACTGTGGGAATGCACTTGTGCAATACGTAATGGCTTGTAATCAGAGCGACAGCTGCAAGATCACTATGCTTATTTTGAAATCAAGCGTTGCGTCGGTTTAGTTTTAATATTTATCTGATTAAATCTATACATACATAACTTTATTTAAATTTAATGTGTTGATTGTGTAGTCGAAGAGGTCCAATAACAAATGATATGGACAGTGATTGTGCTGTCTGTACTTATTCACTTTATTAATTTGTATAAAAAGGGCAAATTAAATTAGCTAGCGAAACTCCGCAGACGTGATAGGTACCATATCTAAACATGATATAACAAAAAAAAATATTACTGATATTTCAAGTAAACTAGGCTACCAGCGGTCGTTGCCCCATTTTTTTTAAGTTGTTGTTTTATCGTGTAATCGTGTTTGGATATCGATACCCATGACATCTGCGGAGTTTCGCTTGCAAGTTTGATTTGCCCTTGTATTTGATTGTCGCTTCAACTGTTCATTTCGTTACGAAACGTTATTTTATACTTTCATGCAAAGTTTTGTATATGATGTAAAATTGAATTGTATTCTTTTTTATGTATTAAAATTAAAAACAAACCTACACATAATGAATCTAAACAATAAAATCCTTATGAAAATTAAAACAATTGTGAGTCTTTTAATTTCAAATTCTTGAAGTCACTAGTCTTGACTCCTGCAACGTAGTACCTAGATCTCGAGTAGTGATTACTGGTTAGAATAATTTTATTTTGGTGGGTAGGTATATAGGTACCTACAGAATGGAACTCGTGATGAAACGGAGCCTGTTCACAATTGCGGTAGGTAGCTTTGTCTAAAAAGTGTTGTAGGTAGGAATAATACCTACAAAGTATCTAGAGCAAGAGGTAGGTATAATTACCTATTTACTTTGAAAATTCATTGTAAGTAGCAGTGTGGTATTGAACTATTACGATTGTCCATAACCAAAAAAGCATCGGCGTAAGCGTTAACTGAACAAAGTAACAACGCTAGAACACTAGGTTTGTATAAAACTAGGCCGATGCAGATAAGACACCTAACAATAAGGAGGTAAGAAACTTAACAATAGGCAGGTAAGACATCTAACACGGGGCAGCATTTAAGACACCTAACATAGGCAGGTAAGACACCTAAAACCTTGTGTTAAACATTACTTAAAACTAGTTTTAACCAATCAAATGACTTCAATCTAGTTTTAAGTAATGCTTGTGTATTGAGTGACGTTCTGTTTAATACGGGCCTAAGAATGAGTGAACTGAGCAGTTTCTTCCTCGGTTGGAGAAGATGAATAAAACGGTAAGTAAGTACTTGTAATATACCTCTTTATTTCAATAACAACTAAATATACAAATAATTTAAGAATAGTTTAAACGCTGAAAATAGAACATCTATTATAACACAGAGTTACATGGTGATAATATTATATATATTTTATTAGGAATAAATGATAGATATCATTACAAACCTACACTATTATCTCGACAAAAATCTCGACGGCCTACTAAAGTGCAAGTTCACGCATGTTAATATTTTATGCATGTATAAAGTGGCGACATATTTTGTGTGCTTAATAAAAAATCGTACTTAAACTCATACATATTAATTTCACGTACTTAATTGTTTAAACCTATGCGTGCCTTTACAATTACAGAAATCAAAGTGATCGCGACGTGTAAAATATGCCGTAGGTCTGTTGCACCTTTTAATAATATTATGTTCAATAAAATTTTAAATTGCATTTTTAGCTTCAATATTTTAAACATTACTGCCTTCGAACACCATCCTTCTTTTCATAATTTTTTCTTTTCAATGCTAAAGAGGCTAATGGCTAAAAAAAAGGCTAAATATTCATCTTTAATCAAGGGTGGTCTAAAATAAAAAATCGTATCGGCATCATTGCCATATATTCCAATCCTATTTGGAAAAAAACAGAGATAATCTAAGCCAGCCTCTGTAAATTGCTATTGTAGGCGTATTAAAAACATGGTATATTAATTATAAAAGATTTTTATTTTACAAAGCGCTACGACATTTTGCTACATTACTAGACATTCATAATAATTTCATTTTGAAGACGTAAGTGTTCCGGAAACGAACTAAGTTACAAATAAACAGATGATACAATACATGGAAATGTAAAACCTGTGTGGTTTCTAAGCCACAAGGAGATCATATTATAGCATAGTCTTCATAATTATTATTTTTGTTTGCCTCTCAACTAACTTAAGTATTACAAACAAATTATTCCGACAATTGTTTAACACCTATGCATCTTTAATACACTAACATATTTATCACATTTTGATATACCTAGACATAAAATTAAAAATAGACATTTTATAAATTGGCGGTAACATAATACATAATTATAATAATATAATAAATACAATGCATTAAGCAATAAAATTTCTGCTGTCTTACTAAATTCGACTTTATTAAAGTTTCAAATACGAAAGCTTGCTAAACCTTTCTTCGTCATTGTCGACCGCATGGCAGCTTCTTAGACAAAAACAGAATATGATATATAATTTATGAGAAGTGGAATACTTACTCTGATTAGGTAATATTATTACTCGTCAAATGTATTGTTTATGATCTGGGGGTCTACTCTGAAGATAAATCCGAAGTATCGGCCGTTTCTTGACTACGGTCGAATATGGCTTAGTACGACAAAAAAAAAAAAACGACAGTCAAAGAGATACGTCAAAGTTAAAAATGTAACTTGAAGTCGGGTAAGGACTCAAAGTCAAAAAGGAAACTTAAGAAGTCAAAGAAACGGCCGAAAGTTACTTCAGATTATCGCTTCGGAGTAGACAGTTTTAATTATTATTGGGTGTCAAACAAGCAGGCGAGAGGAACCTGGTGGGAAGTAGTCAGAAGTAATATTCGCGAACTGAGACTACCCAGTTGAGTCATCCCAGCCACGGGTATACAGGGTCAAATTAAATTAGCTAGCGAAACTCCGCAGACCTGATCGATATCTAAACTAAACGATAAAATAAAAATAAAAAATAATTGATGATTTTTTTGGGGTCAACGACTTATTGTAGTGATGTTATTTGAAGTATAAGTTGAGAAAATCTGTTTTTTTTTTATTGTTTAACGTTTTTAGATATCGAAACCCATCACGTCTGTGAAGTTTCCAAAAAAAAAAACTGATATTTCACTGTGTGTGACTACACTACCCGTTGATAATACACAGTTGATGACCCCAAAAAAAAAGCTAATAAAATGTATTTATTTTTTTGATTTATCATGTTTAGATAACGATACACATCTCGCCTGCGGAGTTTCGCTAGCAAATTTATTTTGACCCTGGATACAGCAATCCATAACAAAGGCCCCAATAAAATGTATTTATTTTTTTGATTTATCATGTTTAGATAACGATACACATCACGCATGCGGAGTTTCGCTAGCTAATTTATTTTGACCCTGGATACAGCAATCCATAACAAAGACCCCAAGTAATATAAGTATTAATGTATTTAATACATATGCATTATAATATCCTGATAAAGTATGCCTTATTAATATCCTAAGTAAATTGACAAATTGAACATGTCCCACTGGTGATAAGTTACACATGTTGTATGAAAGTAAAATTCTGCTTTCTGATTCAAGGTGACTTTCTTAATGCAACTAACATTAAAATTCGATAGGAGTAACTAAACATCGATATTAAATTACTTAACTTTCTATTTAGATTACTATAATATGTGTTTTGTTTATTACAAGAAAAAATCTCTAATATTTCAAAAGATAAGTGTACAACATCAAAAGATGAAAGAAGATTACATACGAGTCGAAGATGCAAAGTTCACGGAAAAGGGGTAGATAAAGCCGAATCACAAAATAGCTACTTAACCGTAAAGGGTGCTACTCTGATCAGTGTGGTGCCGGACATAAAGAATAGCACCATCCCATTTCTTCCCGTGGGTGTCGTAAAAGGCGACTAAGGTACTTACTAGAGAATGGGCAGCAGCGTTCTCTATGTATATTAACACCATACTGCGATCGCCAACCCGCCTGCCAAGCGCGGCGATTACGGCAACCCCCCCCCCCCCACCCCCCTTTTTTTTTGGGAGAGGCCTATGTCCAGCAGTGGAGGTCTTTCGGCTGAAATGAAGATGAAACGGTGCTATACACTCGTTGGGGTTGACATGATTCAGCACAGCTGGGTGGCAAAATCGAATTATGTTTTGCCGAAAAGCTGTGCTGATTCGTGCTGAATTATTGGCCAACCCAAACATGTGAGTAGTACGCCTAATACTACTAATTTGGAAAATATATAAGAAATATTAGGGCTGAGCTATAGTTAATAGTAGTAGATAATTAAAATAAAGTAGGCTGAATGCAAATGCGCAAAAGGATCTTACCAACTTCGGAAGAGAAAATTTTTGCTAACTTACCCTCTACATTCCGGTAACTTTCCAAAAACTCATGTTTAATTCTTTATATTACAAGACTTTTTCTATGTAATTGCCTTTTTAGCTTAATGTTGCTTGTAATAATTTGGTTTTCATAATTGTGTTTTTATACTTTGCTGTCCAACTGTTGAACAATTTGATTTGAAACTACTTTCGTAGCTATGGAAGCATTTGGTATAAGGAACCGGTCCATATCTTTTATCAAGAGATTGTCACCATCCGGCACACCATACTTGAAAGTAATTAATTCAGGATGCCTTTTTTTTGCAGTTATTTTAACAATAGTCGACAACGGTCTTCTAGACATAACTTTCGAGGCGCCTCTTTTGTTTGGCATGTCGCGTAAAACAATCAAGTGAGTTTCAGAAACTACTAAGTAAGAGTCATGCATATATCCATTAAGCAGAACTTCTTGACAAGGGAAACTGTCAACAACATTATGTTCCTTCAGGTAGGATTGCAATTCTACAATTTCTTCTAATGAATCAGAATCAGTAAAGTCTCGCCTGAGACTGTCTGATCTTGAGTCATCATCTTCATCATTAATGCTAAATACTGGAGGAACATTCCTGTATCTCTGCTCCTTTCTATCTCCAGCAGATACATGCCATTCCCCATTATTGTACGTAGAATTTGGATTGACAATATACTCAATTAACTTACCTCTAACCTCTTGGCTCTTTGCTTTCATTGCTGAAGACAATTTACTGAATAACTGTTTGGCTGGAATATTATCCCTAACTTTGTTTTGGTGTATTTCTGCACCTTCATTATTGTTATTAGGTGCACAAACTAAGCAAGTGGATGGATTGTGTTCCTCCAAGCAGTCAGTCATATGAGGACCAAAATAGTCATGAATTGCAACAAATCCTCCTTCCAACATAGAAACATGTTTAGTATTTCTTTTTAAGAAGGATGCAACTACCATGTGGGCATAACTATCTTCCTCAGCTCTACCAGAACCAACAAAGCAAAGGTGTTCTCCAGCAGCAAGAGAGCCAGCAGCCAGTGCTTGTTGCTGAGCATTCAGTAATCCTTGAACTGCTGTGTTGAATGCTGAAGGTTCTTGTAACATCAAGTTACAATCTAGGTGAAATGCTGTTGACAAGTGACCAGCATTATATTGCTCAGACGGCCGACAGTCAACCAAAAAGAACTTGACACTGTCACTGTTACCAGAATCTATAGTTGCACTTTCAATTAATTCATGTACAGCTACAGGAAGACATAATGCTTGAGAATAGAGTTTAGAATTAATTTCTACTCCACTTTCTGAAAACAATACTTCTAAAACATCTTCACGGAATGATTGTGGAGTTTTTAATGAGTAATAATGTGCAAGTGAACAAAAGTCAGAAACATCATTGGCTTCTAGATCTGAAGGCATCTGAATTAAAGTTTGAATTATAGCATCTTTGTCATCATTTTTCATTTGCAACAATTGTTCTCTAGCATTAATAATCATTATCAAGCAAAGGAAAAATATAAAAAAGGGATCAGACCTTTGAAAATATAAATCCCACATAAAAAGCACTACCTCTAGACTGCACGTACCAGCAAAAAGAGATCTTAACCATGATAAACAATATTGTTCAGGAGTTATCCGTTTAGTGTCTAAAAAAGAACAAAGCTCTGGATCATGATATTGAAGAATTAATCGTAATATATGAAATGGAACACCATTCTTGACACAGCCTTGTGGAATGTACAACTTCAAAACTTTTTCAAATAAATTGTATGTATCAGATCTTGGCAATTTCAAACTCAGTAAGGGCAACAAGATTTCAATCCAGCCATTATTTCCACAGTAATTGATGGATTTAGACTTACAGTAAAAAGTTATTATGGACTCAATATCCGAAATAACTGAGAGTTTATCATCATCATCGTTTCCAAGTCGTTTCACAAACTTCTTGACATCATCCCGGAGTTCGTTCTGATTTGTTAGATCAAATATTTCATCAAAAGAGAGCAGTTGATTGCCTGCTTCTTGGCAACTAAGACAAAGGAGCCAGACATCTGGCCGTAAACTTTCTGGTATCTTCTTGCCTTTAGTAAGTACATTAATTTCTTGTGCTGAGCAGCCATCCAGAAGAGCAGACTCCAATTCAATTAACCTGAAATAAATATCACAATATTGTTTTATTCTGTTTTGTTTACCTACAATTTGCTGTTGCATATTTTTTTGTAATCTCAAGTAATGTACCAATTGTTAGATCAGATTCGGATAATCCGGAAGGTTGGAATTTAGGCAAATATTTATTCACAATAGCCTTGAACACTACATAGCAAAAAAATTACATTAATTAGTACTTTACATCTAAAACTAGTACCATATGTGTTCCACTTAGAAATACGTATAGTTGGTACAGCAACTGTAAAAATAAATAGTAATCATTATTCACCAAGTACTGTCGTCTTCGTCACTAGCCATCGCATTAAATTTTCGTGAAAACTGAAATTTCTTGTTATCACTATTTGCTTCCTTCACTATTTCGACTGACTATACTTTCACACTTCAGTCATCAATCACGGCACTAATATACGAATAACAGCATTGTATATTTATTCACTAGAAACAACACTTCAAATTACAAAAAATAGCTTTGCACATCAGAATCAGATTACTCAGAATATTGTAATCAATCAATTGAAATTTTGACATTTTGTAGTTCCACCATAACACCAACATTAGAGAACTGGAATAGATAAAATTATCCACAGAATCACAATCACACAGAATGACAGAATGACCATGCCAGTTTGAACGTGGTTTGAAGTTGAACTAATTTGGACTCATGTTCATGAACCAAAAAGCAATTTGTGGACATACCGCAACGTTGTTCTGCAATATTATGGGGGATGCGCTAAGGTAGCCCGCGGAATTCAAATTTTCTTAAGTTGTTTGCAATTTGCAGTTCTGTGCCAGGTTGTATGTTGCTCTAATTATGATTCGCGGGCTCACGGCCGTAACAAATAGAGACTCTATTTGTTACTTGTACTGCTACTGTACTGCTTATACTGTGTGTTGTTGTGTTACTGTTTGTTATTTGGAATCTATAGACGGCAACACTGTCTGTACTACGAAAAGAGATTTTGATACTTTACCCTTTTTGTTTTTTGGGTGGGAAATTATCAAATAACTTCTCCCGTCTGGGCGGAGCGGGAGGGCGTGTCAGACTTTGACTGACTAAAACCCAACCATGTTCCTTCATTAGCCTGTGTGCCAGAGCCACGATATCCCTTTCGGACAAACTCGCAACCCAGTACCCTAATTGCGTAACACAGTTTGAATCGGAATCGGAATGATTTTGAAGTATATTGCTAATCCATTGCTTCATAAGTTAGAAAAAATTGTCTGCTCAACAACGTAAATAACGCAATGGATTTGTTGAACTGTCAAATTGAAACCGATTCCCACTGATAGTGTGTTACGCAATTAGCGCTCTGGCAGGCATTGGCCTATGGACCCCGTCAATTCGTGCTGACATCTCTTTGAGGCGCACGTGTAACACAACGTGCCGTCGACCCTGGCCTGGTCCTTATCAGACGGCGAGCTACCCATCACTCACCGTCCGCAGGCCCGCGCCTACGGTGGCCGAAAATCGGCTTGCGACTCCCGACGCCCGGGGCGTCTCCTGCGGCGGCTAGGGACGTGAGGGCGCTAACCCTGCCTCTCCTTCACGCGTTCCGCCTCCTCCTTCGCGAGCATTACTGCTTCGCAGAGAAGGTGACGGCCTCCCATGTACTTTCGCTCCGAACCATGGCCTGAACCAGGGCCGGACTTGAGAGATAGCCACTGCCAACCGCCTCCATGAGAGGATATGGCGGTGCTCCACCCAAGCCAGGCAGATGCTCCATCGTGTCCACCAGGCGATCCACTCAGTGGTGATACCCGGGCGTTTTCTCTCCCGCTTTATCCTGAACAGGAACCTCCCGAAACGTCCGGTGAGGACCTGCGTCATGCGGAAAGTGAGGAGGCCTTGGCGCCTCTCTAGCCACTCCTCAAAGAGGGGACTTACCGCCACAATTGTGGCGTGCCCAGCGCTGGGTTGTGACAATTGCACTCTCCATGTCACCATGAGATCCCACCGGAGCTCTGTCCGCTGTGCCGTGATCTCTCGCGGCAGCGGAGTTTCACCTCCTCGCGCCACTCCAAGTTGTGCGAGACGACTTTTGCCTCCAGATCCCATGGCAGTAGTCCGGCAAGGAGGCTCGCTGCCTCACGGGAGATCATGCGGTAACCCCGTACTAGTCTGACGGCCATGACCCTTTGGGACGCGTTCAATCGGTGGGCTGGTCGCAGCCTTATAGAACGCTTGATACTTTAGCCTAAATACAGATATCGGAAATCTCTGAAACTACTCGAGGACAGTATAAAAATAATGATAGATCATTTTTGAATGATAAACATAATATTTTTTTAGTTTCTTGACGTTTATTTAATTATTTTCGATATAAAATACATTTTTAAATACTTCATATACAAACATATTATATACAAACATATTATATTTAATAAACATTTTAAAATATAAAAAATAGTGATCCGTCGGTGTCGGGAGCAGGGTCCAAGCTACCGGTGGTTAGGGCTCCAGAGACAGGAACCTTCTCACAATCCGCGCCGTATCGAGGAGTACTGCCTTCTGAATCAACGGCGTGATCCTAGGTTATGCAAGAAAATTTGCATTTCGCGGGCTGCACCTGCGGATTCATCATAACTCAGGATCAGGACGACTGGAATACACGTGTCTGGAAAAAAACCGGCCAAGTGCGAGTCGGACTCGCGCACGAAGGGTTCCGTACCATTATCTATAAAAATGGCAAAAAAATCACGTTTGTTGTATGGGAGCCCACTTAAATATTTGTTTTATTTTAATTTAATTATTGACTTTTAAAGTGAATATATAACTAAATATTCTGTGAATATTTCAAGCGTTATTAATATCGAGCAAAAACGAGCAAAAGAATCACATTTTTTTTATGGGAGCCCCCTGAAATATTTATTTTATTCTGTTTTTAGTATTTGTTGTTATAGCGGCAACAGAAATCATCATCTGTGAAAATTTCAACTGACTAACTATCACGGTTCATGAGATACAGCCTGGTGACAGACGGCGGCGGAGTCTTTGTAAGTAAAAACAGGCGAACATGTCACAGACGACACAAACGTTCTATTCCACGTTTCTATAAATTTAATAGTTTAATAGTAAATACTAGTTCCATGACTTTTCCCCAATGTTCGTTTTTAACGTAAATCGGTAAAAGTATATGTCAAAAAACATTGTAGACATTGACATTTATTTACTGACATTTATTATTATTGTTGTTGATTTGTGTTGATGTGTTGTGGTTACTTGTGGTGCATTTGTGACTTAGATTTGATCAGTTATTGGACGGATAAATTCGATTCAAATATAACAATTTTGGATTAAACGTTGAGGGACTTATTATTGAATGGGCCAGTAATAAAGCCACCTAATTCACTACTAAATCTGAAGAATTTTTAGTGGAAAATGACACAATTGTCCAATTTGTTTCCGAATAAAGAGGCTTTTATTGTTTTTGCTCTTTATATAATTCTCTTCGTATTCCAAGGTAAGTTATAGTTTAATATTCCACTATTGATAATAACTTACAATTCAAACATGTATTTATCACCAACCAGTATGAAGATAAATATTGTAAAGGATGTTCATGTTGATTAAACAATTATTTATCTGAACTAGAACCGAACACCCCCCCAATGAAGAAGATAGCTGTTGTTGTTACAAGTTTTATGTTTCATTTGATTAAAGTTTTGTGAGTTTTATATGATTGTTTGACTGAATTTGTGGAAGTTTTAGGATTGCCTGAGTAGTTTTGTTCAATCACAGCAGGTAGAGTGAAGCAGAGTTTCCTCCTTTTTATCGTATTTGATGTGTTCTTTAGGAAACAGCAGCAGGAAAATTAACTAAAAAACACATTATTTAATCTACTCCATAATCCTTGTTTAGGTATGTTATAACTGCTAGATACTGATATGAAAAATTGAAGTGTTTCCATAACTTCCTTTAATTATAAAATGCATAAAAACTTGTTAGGTCCAAACCAGCATTTTTATTGTGAGTTTAATTTAGGTAAGCTGTTCAACTATTAGGTTGGGGAAAAACTTTCTTCGCATTTTTTAAGAAAATTCAAAACATTTTTTAATATACTTTATTTACATTTAACTAAAGTATGTAGGTACCATTTTGTTCGATAACTTTTTGCCATCTTGTAGGTAGGGACATGATCCCATTGCTATAGAAATTTTGGGACTTCTGATCAAAGTACCGCGACAAGTGGTTTTGGCAGTCCTCTCGTGATGTTAACCTGACACTGCCTAAAGAATTCTGAAGAGACCGAAACAGGTGGAAATCTGAAGGTGCAAGGTCAGGACTATACGGCGGATGCATTAACACCTCCCAGCCAAACTCTTAATTTTTGCTGAGTGGCTAAAGATGTGTGAGGTCTAGCGTTATCATGATGAAAAACCACACCCCTTCTGTTGATTAATTCCGGCCGCTTTCTCTCAACTTCTTGCTTTAATCTCATCAGTTGTTCGCAGTAGAGTTCAGAATCGATGGTCCTGCCTGGTGGTAACAGCTCATAATGAATAATGCCCTTCCAATCCTACCACACACACAGCATCACCTTGTTGCGAGTTAACCCGGGTTTCGCCATAGTCTGTGAAGCCTGACCGGCCTTTGACCACGACCTTTTTCGCACGTTCTTGTCGTACGTGATCCACTTTCATCACCAGTTATCAGCTTCTTCAAAAATGGTTCGGTTTCATTACGTCGTAATAAAGAATCATAAATGAGTACACGGTTCATTAGGTTTCTTTGAGTGAGCTCGTGAGGTACCCAAATATCGAGCATTTTGTGTACCCAGTTTTTTTTCAAATGTGCCAAAACTGTTTTGTGGTCAATTCCCAGTTCTTCAGCTACGTCGTAACTACTGATATGCCGATCTTGCTCCACTTTTTCAAAAATGGCATCCATTTTATCCGTAATAGGGCGACCAGAGCGACGTGCATCTTTAACATCAAAATTTCCGGATTGAAAACGCTTAAACCAAATTTGTGCTACTCTCACAGACACTGCACTAGGTTCATAAACATACCTTCCGCCTGACGCAGGTCCTCACCGGACACGGTTGTTTCGGGAGGTTCCTGTTCAGGATAAAGCGGGAGGAAACGCCCGGGTGTCACCACTGTGTGGATCGCCCGGAGGACACGATGGAGCATACGGTGGAGGTCTGCCCAGCTTGGGCGGAGCACCGGCGTGTCCTCACGGAGGCGATCGGCGGTGGCGATCTCTCGCGTCCGGGCCTGGTTCAGGCCATGGTTCGGAGCGAGAGTGCATGGGAGGCCGTCACCTCCTTCTGCGAAGCAGTTATGCTAGCGAAGGAGGAGGCGGAACGCGTGAGGGTGAGACAAGGTTCGCGCCCTCGCGCCCTTAGTCGCCGCAGGAGACGCCCCGGGCGTCGGGAGTCGCAAGCCGATTTCCGGCCACCGTAGGCGCGGGCCTGCGGATGGTGAGCGATGGGTAGCTCGCCGTCCGATAAGGACCAGGCCCGGGTCGACGGCGCGTTGTGTTCCACGTGCGCCTCAAAGAGATGTCAGCACAAACTGACGGGGTCCGTTAGGACCAATGCCTGCCGGGGTTGCGAGTTTGTCCGAAAGGGATATCGTGGCCCTGGCACACAGGCAACGGAAGGAACACGGGTGGGTTTTAGTCAGTAAAAGTCTGACACTGCCCTCCCGCTCCGCTCAGAGCGGGAGAAGTTATTTGATAATTTCCCACCCAAAAAAAAAAAAAAAAGGTCCATAAACATCCCAAATTTTTTTCGCGGCTTGCGTTGCATTTTTACCTTTGTGTAGTAAAATTTTTAAATGTATCGACTTTCTTCAATATATTCACTCATCTTGACAGTACGAAAAACTAATGAAAATCACACATTTTCCTAATTTGAATTTGGAATTATGTTCTTTAAAATTTAAACTTTCAATGATACCAAAACCAGCCAGATACAAATAGTATAGCCAAAGAGATTTTATTACAAGTTCATACATACTATAATGCGAAAATACTTTTTCCCCAACCTAATATAACCCCTACCATACACAAAAAAAAAGCCTGCAGGAAATAGTAAATATCTTCAAATGAAGCAACTCATCATAATAATGATCTAACTTCACTTGCAAGTTTATTTGGTCATATATTTTGGCCATTCTTCCCTATCGTAACACACTATCAATCACAATCGGAATGATTTTGAAGTATCTTGCTAATCCATTGCTTCTTATGTGCGAAAAATTTGTCTGCTAAACAACATAAATATAACGCAATGAATGTTGTTGAACTGTCAAAATGAAACCCATGTTCTATGTTAGCAGGTTTGGTTTCCGCACCTAGTCCTTCATGTGGACCATTGTGCGTGAGCCGTGGCGGCCGTCGTTGGTTATTCCAACCAGCCCACCTCCCTCCAGAAGCTGATTAGGTCTCCTGGTCTGCTTAAAATATCCGTGAAAGACCCCGGTCCGTGACCCGAGGGTTTCTGTTCTGATCTGGGTGACGCCTGTGCATTCAAAGAGCACGTGCGCAACGGTTTCTTCAGCCTCCATGCAAGCCCTGCACAGAGGGCTGTCCGTTATGCCTATTGTGTGGAAGTGCTTATTCAGTGAGCAGTGTCCCGTGATGGTCCCCGTCACCAGGCGCAGGCCGTTCCTGTCCAGGCGTAGCAACCGCCTGGTTAGCCTGCCATCTAAGGACGGCATAGCTTCCCTGGATTGCCTGCAGCCCGGTGTCAATGAAACCCATTGATACTGATAGTGTGTTATGCAATTACCTTGCAGGTCTCTCTGACAAACCAAATTTTGTCATGAATGACTGCCCTTCCTACTTTACTTAAATTTTTATCAAGCACATGAATGTATTTATACTGTCCCTTATTTTTACACGAAATAATGAAACAGTTATACAAATACACTAATGAAAGAATATTTTTGCTGTGAAACAGGAAGTAGATAATTTTTTTTTTTCAATTGTTGTTCTATCTTGATTATCTTGTTAGCTTCAAGGGTATTGTATATTCAATATGCATTGCAAACAATAGGTAACTACATAGAAATCAACGCAGTGTACTAACAACACTCAGTATGATTACCTACTGTGTGTTTTGGATTTCATACTTCAACAATGATTGTATATCTACTATGATCAGTTTCTTCTGGTTCAGTGTTTTTGTGCTGCACTGAGTAGATTGACTGCATTAGATTATTCTTGTTTAAAAAAAAAACAGGCAGTAGGACTGCCGGCAGAAGTTAAAACTTAAAACTAACATAATTATAATATACGTGTACATGTACACAGGCCGCTACGCGTCGCCAGTCTGGCTCAACACGTCCCATTAGCATGTCGGTGACGCGAACCCATTTAAGTTTTTTCCCATACCAAAAATCGCTCAATACACCTAAAGAAATTTTCACTTCAAATAAACATTACTTTTACTTAATATAAACCTATTACAAGTTCTAAAAACATAATCTACAGACAACGCACAGCCTAATCCCAGGGTCTAGAATCATAAAATTTTGCGCATGAGTTAATCTCTATAGCAAGTCAGCTGGCGCGCTTGGGGCGTACCTAGTATTTTTTGGATGCATCTAAAACGCACGTCTCTTATTCCAGGTGTGTTTGTAACTGCATCGAAAACAGAAAGTGGCGGCTATGACTACAATACAACACTCGTGGTTTTCCTATCAGAGCTACTTAAACTATGTATATCAGCATTATTGTACACATATAAGAGAGAGTAAGTATACATATTGCAGTATTTCTCTACTATTTACAAATTTTATAATACATGTACTTAGGTATTCAATTATTTCTTAGTAGGTAGATGGGTAAATTCAGCATGTCTGTTGTAACCTATATAGTAAGTTAACACTTGAACTACAAGTGTTGCCCTTATGCTTCGGAATAAAGGCTCCTTCAATGTCAAATTGTTACCAAGGACCTGCGGTTTACGTATACTTAAATGTTTATTAGAGACGAATACTTGATACCTACACATTTTATGTAAATCTTTATTTAACTATACCTACAAATAAATAAAATTGAAGTGTCCGTTTGTAATGTCAAAATAACAGCTTTTTAAACGGTACGGAAAGTTTAAACGGTAGTTATAAAAAAAAACATTTTTTTTTTGTCAGTTGTCTGTCTGTTTGTTCCGGCTAATCTCCGAAACAGCTGGACCGATTTTGACGGGACTTTTACTGGCAGATAGCTATGTTATTAGTCGTAACTTACTTTTATTTTAGAAAAATCCACGCGGGCGGAGCCGGTGGCAGAAGCTAGTGAATTAATAATAATATGTAGGTAAACACGAAACATAGTAAATTCAATCTACTTGGTTTTGGTGATTAGGTGCCTACTAGTCCTCAAGGGGCAATTCCTATATGCCTTAAACCATTTATATCCATAAAAAAATTAATTGTGGTATTTGTTTAGATAATAGCTGTCTAAAGATGGTTTTAGGGAAAACAACATTTTCTAATAGGATAAATAAACTCAAGTCAAAACTTTAAAACCTCCATTATTATACACACTCAATCACACACTTAACCACTCACACTTAATCGAGCTGATTGGTATTCCAATCAGCTCGATTAAGTGTGAAATATCTAAAGGCGGACTCATAAAAGTTCTTATTTTAAATCCTTCTGTAGATTAACCAATTATTTTAGTATATAGGTAGTTTAATTATTCTATAAATATTCGATTAAGTCTATTAATAGCCTTAAAAATAGTATTCACAAGTCCGTTCCAGATATAATCATTTAGTAGATTATTTTTTTATTTTGTGTTCATCTTTTGTTACACACTAAAAGTGCGTCTTTTTAGGTTTTTACAATAAAAATATAATTTTTTAGTTTTCATTCTATTGATTTAAAAATTTTATGCAAAATGGACAAAGTAAAAAATATTAAAACATCCATTAGATTTCGTAGAAAAATGCAGCAATATTTAAAAAATAACCGAAACCCAGCCGAGCACCCGGAAAGTTCTCTTCGCGCAATAGTAAAAAAAGAAAGATGAAAAAAAACGGGCCAAGTGCATGTCGGGCCACGCACAATGAAGGGTTCCGATTTTATCCCAAAAACAAAGTTAACATTGTAGTTGAAAAACATGCTCTCCCATAAATCGATAAACGGTTGGTCGACTATTACTCGTTAACTTGTGAAGCTTACTTAGCTGTGATAGTTTTCCTTTTAATTTCTTTATACATACTATTGCCATGAATTTTTTCACATATCCAAAATTAACCATTTAGCTGGCAGGGGCGGGGGGGGGGCGACACTACTATAACATAAAATAGCACTTTAAAGGTTAATATTACGCAAACGGATCCCTTAATTGAAAAATGGTTTTCACAAACCCACAATATTTTTAAACGGCCTATCCAACGATACCCCACACTATGGAATATACGAGAAAAAAAATATCATCCCCATTTTACGTGCAAGGGTACCTTAAAAAAAAAGGTTTTTCATGGTTTTATTTTACGACTTTTTCAGCGTGATTAATATGTATTCGCATGCCAAATTACAGCTTTCTAGTACTAAGCGTCTCTGAGCTAAGCCGAGGACAGACGGACGGACATGGCGAAACTGTAAGGGGAACCCTTATAGTTTCGCCATGTCCGTCTGTCTGCGTGTTTACTACGGAACCCTAAAAAAGAAAAATATACGAACGTTAGTACATAACAGCTAAAGAACCTTCTACATCTAAAACTGTATCACAATCAGCACCTGCCTCCCAAGATCCTGCTAGTGATTCGAAAATTACGGACACAACTATTCCTAAAACAGGTTTAGAAATACTGCGAAAAGAATAAATCGTTTACAAATATAAAGTTTTATAGAGTACCCCTGGAGCTGGAACTCTTCTACAGGACGAACTTGACTATAGAAAGTAAAATTAACCTATTCGGGCATATTAAATTGTTAATAATATCACGATACCGTGGTAATATTGATCGCGATATTAGGGTCATGATAATATTTGACAAATGTAACATGCCCCATTCATAAACTAAAGCTTTGTTATAGATTAAGCTGTAGAAAAATTACTCTTGATGATGTTAAAAGAAAACATTCAATCTTAACGCCATTTTCATGCTTAGTAAAAAAAGTTGCTGCGATATTGCCGTACTTAAGTATTTTAATGAAATCGGAGATAAAAATCGGAAGAGGAAACATAAAACGTATTGCAACTATTTACTGTACGAGTTTTCTAGTTTATTTAAGCTTTCTAAAAACAATTAAAGCAAAAATGTACTAGAATATTAGGTATATTGTGTAATTTTATTACTTACAATGTATACCTATTTAAATGTTTAAAATAGAGCGAGCGCATTTCAACAGGTTTTTGATTATCTTTTACGATGTATATAAAACTGAACGTGCATTCGCGTTTAACAAACGATAACACATTGCATGAAAAACGGATTAATTAATAGAATATGCTGCTAAAAAACAAATTTAGTTTATATTGTACGCCAATATACTTAAAATCATAAACATTAAAAGAATTGTATCTTATTCGTTATGCCTTCGTATTATAAAATAGTTTCTTAGGTTTTAAAATTGCTATATGAAGAACAGCTATCATGGCCATATTATAATCTAAAATTACCTAGAACTAAAAAAATGCTCTTAAAATTATCTTGTAGCATTCTAGATAGCTTACTTGAGTAAGAAGATAAGACAAAGACACTACCTGTCTTAACACAGTTATACGCATTTTCTCAAGTGAATCTTGTGAGCTACGAATAAAGTTGTGCCCCTTGTACTATAGTGTATCTACTAGCATTGTTGAAGATATCTTGAGGTATACGTAACGTGACCATTTATTCTTTGACTCAAAACGGGACATTGGTTTATTTAGGTCAATTAACAGGTAGTCAATAAAAACAATAGTTTTTGAAAGTTATTTATTCAGAAAAAGTTTATAGTCCAAATTTATGATCGGCTCAGCCTATCGCAGTCCACTTCTGGACATAAACCTTTTTCAACTTTCACCACATCTACCGATTCTCTGTCTTCCGCATCCAGTCTGTCCAGGGCAGGCATCCAGGGCACGAAATTCAAATTTTCTTGTTTTTTTTTGCTTGCTGTTTGCAGGGCAGTATCAGGTTGTATGTTGAATAAAAAATGATTCGAACCAATATGTATTTACAGCACAATCATTAAAATCACAAAAAAACCGTCCCAGTGCGTGTTGAAACAAGCACAATGAAGGGTTCCGTAGTTCGGATGAATTTACCCCAAAAAAGAACTTAACATTGTAGTTGAAAAACATGTTCTTCCATAAATCGATATACGTCACGGTCGATTCTCCAACTGCAAATGTAAGTTGGTCGACTCATCATTTCAGCCGAAAGACGTTCATTGCTGGACAGAGGCCTCCCCCAAAGGCAGCTGGTTTGCCATAATCGCCACGCTTGGCAGGCGGGTTGGCGATCGCAGTATGGTGTTCAAATGCATAGAGAACGCAGCTGCCCATTCTCTAGTAAGTCCCTTAGTCGCTTTTACGACACTCACGGGAAGAAATAGGATGGTGCTATTCTTTACGTCCGGCACCACACGGAACAGTTGGTCGACTATTACTCGTTAACTTGTAAAGCCTACTTTAGCTGTGATAGTTTTCTTTTTAATTTCGTTATATTATACTATTGCAATGAATTTTTACAAAAACAAAAATTTAGCTAGCAGGCAAATGCTATTTTTTGGACACTTTACTCTAAAAAATAGCATTTTGAAGCTCCATCGAATGCAAAAACTGTCATTTGTATTCGTTTTAATCGTAAGTTATTTTTCCAATTTTAAAATCTTGAATGTGTTTGCTAGTCAAAAGTTGGTACTTAAAATATCTTATGTGTCAATGTACAGCTTAGAAGACTTCCAGGCTCTCAAACAAGTTGGATTCCGAAAAGCACCGTAGATCACATACATACGCTGCGGCAGGTTATGCAGAAGACCGAAGAGTATAACCTGCCTCTTTGCTTAGCGTTTATGGACTCCAAGAAAGCCTTCAATACCGAGAAACTCTTAACCGAGACTTGGGCTGTACTGCAATTTCAACAGTGCCAGATTGAGTATCGGTACATCGAGCTATTGAAGTGTCACTATGAGAACGCTACCATTTCAGTCCGACTCCGGGACCAGACCTCGGAACCTATCCTTCAGCAGCGAGGTGTGAGGCAAGGAGACGTTATCTAGCCGCAACTGTTTACCGCTGCACTGGAGTATTCAAGGTTCTGGACTAGAAATGGCTAAGCATCAAAGTCAATAGCCAGTACATCACTTAGCTTCGGTTTGCCGACGATATAGTAGACCCGACTGAGACTATGGAGGAACTCAGTATAAGGCTCGATGACCTCAGTAAAGCTTCCGGCAAAGTGGGTCTTGGCAAATGCCCATGAAACACCCACCCTTATGAAGATCGGAGATTCTACACTCAGAGCCGGAACCGGAGTTACCGACATAGCTTGCAGAGTAAACAAGCTGAAGTAGCAGTGGGCTGGCAATGTTTGTCGATTTGTCGAAGGACCGAACCGATGGGCGGTGGAGAAGACTAGTTCTGGAGTGGAGACAGCATATCGGCAAGCGTAGTGTGGGATGCCCCTAAGGTAAGGTAAAGTAAGACCGAAAACCTTAAAAAGGTGGCTGCATGCGATATACTGGATGCGGAAGGCGGAGGGCAGGGTATTGTGGCGCAACCTGGGAGAGGCCTATGTCCAGCAGTGGACTGCCATAGACTAAGTTGATTGATTGATTGACACTTGGAGCTGTCGACTATTATGTTTACCTAGTACAAATTGTCCAATTAGGTAAGGCCAACTACGAGAAAGAGGTCCATTGTCAAATTGAACTCGGCTGGGCAGCTTTCAGGAAGCTGCGCAATATCTTCTGATCTCACATACCGTAGTGTCTCAAGACGAAAGTCTGACCAGTGCGTGTTCTTAGTGATGACTTATGGAACGTGGTCGCTCACAATGGGCCTCATTAGAAGGCTGAAATTCACCCAAAAGGCAATGGGGAGGGCTGTTCTTGAAGTTTCCCTGCGCGATAGAATCAGAAATGAAAAGATCCGTAAAAGAACCTACGTAACCGACATAGCCCGAAGAATTGCCAAATTTCATTGGTAGTGGGCAGGCTACATTGCTCGCAGAACGGATGGCCGATGGGGCTGAATGGTTTTTGGATGGCGACCGCGTACCAAAAGGTGGACCGAGGACCTGGTGAAGGCCGCATCCGCTGGATGCAGAAGCACAAGACCGGTCTTTCGGCTGATATTAAATTAATGGTACTTTGATTTGTATTCCTAACTTTTTTAAATTCTTACTTGTGTTTCGACTGTTATCATGATTATATCCTAGTCTATTCTGAGGAATATATTTTTTGTGTCCATAAAATTTATAGTCATAATTTAATAATTATAGGAATGTTATTTGAAAAGCTCTGATGTGAATGAAGTGATACAAAAAGCGCAACCAAAACCTCTCGTGTTGACTGAAACTGGTTTTAATTTTTTTTGCTATGATATTGCTTTTTGTTGGGTGGAAGTCATTTCCATTCCTTAATTACTGTAGGTATAGAGATTAGAGTTGAACCCCTTCATAAAGGACAGTGCTACCGTAGTTTGTCCTCGGTAGTCTTAAAATTTTATAGAAGGGAATTATAAGGGAAGGTATTTTTTAAATAATTGTAAATGTTATTTATGTATGTAGGTATGTCTCTATTAATTATTTAACGTACCTACTCGTACAAGTAAAATATGCAAGTGTTATAGGTATTTATTAATTTGATCAATATTTATTCATTTTGTTTCTTAAAAACCTTTTGAGAAGATGTTAAAAACATTCTTCTTTTTCTTTTTCGGATAATTTAATTCCTATTTAATTTAAAGTCCGGTCATGATCTTGGTAAGATAATATTTCTTACTGGTACCTTCCTTACGTAATACTTACCTACTACTTAATAAACACTTTATTTTTTCTACATTTAAAAAATACTGACGTAAGTAGATGTACCTACCTAGATACTATTTTATTTTCATAGTGCGTAGATCAATATTAGCAAACTACACTCGCGGTCAAATAATACGGGTCGATGACGAAAATCTCTGTAACTTGCAAATTAATAATGGTACATGCATGAAACTAACTTTATATTACAGAGAATTTTAATATCGTATGAAATAAAACCTTAAATGATCTACAACGTAATTCAAAAAGTTAAAATTTAATAACCTCTAATTTGGAAATAAATTGAATTCGCGGTTGTTTTACTTTTGCTAGTTTTTCTCACTTTTGTTTTCAATTTGCTAAATCAAAATGATAAAAGGCGGTCATTGTCGTATTTCACCATCATGACTGAATAACTATAATGTCGTTAACACCAGAAGTATGTACCTACACGTATCGTCTCTATGTTAGAAGTCAACAAAGTACAGCAAGAACAATAGGCGTATCACTTTCTACAGTACAGCGATTCGTCCAACGTTTCCGAGAAACTGGGCAGAACATATGAAGACCAGGAACCTGCAAACCGAGATGTACTACGGCTCGAGAGGATCGATTTATTGTTACGACCATGCACCATGACCATGCATTTTGAAATCGGCACCTCACGGCAGTAGAAGAAACAAATCAACTTCGGGAGATCCGTAAGCGAGTGGACTGTATGGCGGCGGCTCCTTGAACCTAATTTGACCCCACATGGGTAGACATATGCAATTCGCAAATGGTCCAAAACTTGAAAGGGAACATCTGGTAGCAAGGTAACGTTACGCTCGCGAACACGCACAATGGGGAGACAAAGAATGGGCAACGGTAATGTTTTCTGTAGAATCCAGATTTAAGGCTTCTACATACTGGCGCGACTTGTCGCGCGACGCGACACTAGTAGAACAATTTCCTTGAATTTTTCATAGAAATTGTTCTACTGTTCCTGTTCGCGTCGCGCCGGTATATAGAAGCCTTTATGCTGGGCATGACGGCCGGCGAAGAGTCTACCGACGGCCAGGGGAACGTTTTATTCCAGCTTGTTTTGAGGAAAAACTGGCGTTCGGCGGTGGATCTGTTATGGTTTGGGCTAATATCTCTTCAGAGTCGCACGCAGTTAGTGCTGATAGATACGCTAACTAGTGCAAGATATGTGGAAGAAATTATGAATGAGCATGTCAGCACATATTTAATTAATATGGGTGAAGATTCAATATTCATGCATGACAACGCCAGGCCACATACAGTTCAAATTGTAAATGCGTATTTTCAGGACGTTGGCATCAATCGCATGGACTGGCCCGCGAGAAGCCCGGACCTGAATCCAATTGAACATGCTTGGGACGGGCTTAGGAGGTGTGTGAGAAATCGAAACCCCGCCCCAGCTACACTTCGAGACCTAAAAATTGCATTAGTGGACGAATGGACCAAAATCCCGCAACATCGCATAAGTAACTTAATAAAGTATGCCCAATCGCCTGGCAGCTGTGAGAAGACCCCCCCCCCCCCCCGTGGAGGCAATACAAAGTATTAATTTTGTTTTAAAGTTCGCTTTTATGTTGTATGTGAGGTACCACCATTTTGTTTTCACCGTAAAATGATTGATATTTGTTTTTTTTAATGTAAGTATCTAATTTTGACAATTAAGCTAAGTAATAATGTTTCCAACTGTTGTTTTATTAACTGTACAACATACAGTTTCATTAACGCAGCTAGCTCTATTATTTTAAGACATATTTTAGTTTTTCGTATTCACCCGTATTTTTTGTCCGCAAGTGTGTCTGTGTGTTTATTGTTATCCATTTATTCGGACAATATTAGAATCTATACAGAGTGAGTCTTCATAATGTGCACATAAAAATGAGGAAAAGTAAGCTTAATTTTATCGACAGAAAAATATATAAAAAACACAATTCAATTAATTATAGGTTTTTTTTAATTCTTGTTCGCTCCTGTGACCCCTGGGTAAACAAATCGGTATTACTTTTAGACTTAACGATCTATTACGATGAAACAAACTCAGTAATGACTGGTACAGTACGATTCACGAAAGATGACCACAAATGGCGGCCGTCTGCGCACGTACACTCATGAAGAAAAGACTTAAGACAAAATAATATTTTAATGTTGGTTAAATAATTTTTGTAATGTTGTAAACGCTGGTTATGCAAATAAATCAAACGTAAGTAATTTTAAATGTTTATTAAAATAAATTGAACCAAAAATATTATAAATATGTGAAACACATTTAGTCGCTATCGCTATTCTCAAGTTCCATGATTCCCTCTATCATGGAACTTGAGGAACTGGGGCCGGGTTCCATATTAAAGTCTTCATCTTCCGATGATTCAGGAAAATCCACATCTGTCGAATCTTCGCTCTCGGCAGATTCTCCCACACGTATAATTAATTCCTCCGTAAGCACATCCACGATGTGGTCACTTTTTATATAGCTTTCTTCTATAGATTTTACTTTGTCACATAGTTTTTTCCATTCCTCTGGTCCCATCAGATTCACTTTTTCTTTAATTAAATCTATAACGCAACCAATATTCCACTTTACGTTTTTACTACTCACGTCACCCTTTATAGAGGCCCAAGCCATTTCTATGGGATTTAAATCCGGATGGTACGGTGGGAGACGGAGAACATCGTGACCATTTTCCATCAAAATTTTGTCAACGGAGTATTTCTTTAATCGAGGTTTGTTATTTTTTATTATATCGTACAATTGAGGTTTCAACATATTGTAATCAAAGCTGATTCCATTTTTGGTAAGCCACTCTTGCATGTCGGATTTTCGGGAATTAGATGTGGGAGCCATATTCTTTATTGTGGTATGGGGCGTTGTCTACCACAACAACGGAGTTCGGTGGGAGATTGGGTACCAATTGAGTTCGAATCCATTTCTGGTAATTTTCAAAATTCATGTCGTCATGATAATCTCCTGATTTTGTGCCCGACTTGAAAGTTAATAATGCATTGGGCACAAATCCAGCCTCTGACGAGCCTCTGATGAACGATTACGACTCGTTGGCCTTTTGAGATATCAGACCTGATGTAGAACCGTCAGCATGGGTTTTGCATGTGTAGCATGGACGTACGATTCGTCAGTATAAATGATTGGTCTATTTTGTCTTCGATATTCTTGGGAGTTTTTTTAGGTAATTGATTCGTAACAACCGAATAGCTGATGTTTCTATTAAAATATGTCGGTTATTTTCTGTTTTTTTCCACTTAAATCCAATTCTTTTTATTAATCGACCCAAACTTGTTTTGGATCCTTTAAAGTTAATATCTTGATGTAATTTTGCTCGTAACTTCTCTAAAGTTGGCAATTCTTTTTCAGTTAAATGAAAGTTATGGATACATCTCTTAATTACCCCTTTGTCAAAGTCGTCAACGTCGGAGGCAGGGTTACGGCGCGGTCTCTTTTTACCAGGGGTTCTAAAACCACTAAAAACGGTGAAGATTTACTTTCTTTTATAATTCTTTGTACTGTCGATACAGACGTCTTTGTTGCCGCGGCCGTTTTTTTGTAAGCTTCGAGTATTTTAAAATCTTGTGAAAAATATTGAAACACGTTGTACACCAAACTTCTCGACTGTCTATTCAAAGTATTGCCTTTTCCTCGCGGCATTGTGATGGCGTAAAATAGCAAATAAGTTCAACACAATAACAAATCTCAACAAAAAACTTAACAAACAACGAAAACTTAACAAATAAAAAACAATTTAAAACAAAGAAACACTTCTTTTCGACTGTACTCGAGAGCAGTGTGAGCGCGTCGACGCCGCGATAGACGAATAGCGACTGAGCAGCCTATCACGAGACGCGCGCGCACCAATGGCGTCGCTCCGGTCTTGACGCATTCCGCCCGCGCCTCACCTCGCACCTCCAAAGGGACCTAAAATATGCCTTCTGCGCCGTGGTCATCTTTCGTGAATCTTACTGTAATATCACGTCTTCTTAAAATAAAAATTAAAGAATAAACTCGCCCTCAATTGAGACGAAAAAAAAAATTGAAAAGAAATGGCAATTGGAATTTTGTTTTTTTAACAAAAATCTAAAAAATTTATAAATTTTTACAGTAATTGTAAAACGTCTCATTAAAAGCCATGATTACCTATACCCTTTTTATTACTTTAAATTATTCTCTATCGTATCAGCTTTCTAAAAGTAAAAATACCATGTTTATGACTCAACTACAATGTTTCCTATCAACCTGGCTCGGCTACGTACCATACTTTAGCAGGTAGAGACCCTTTTTTGTGAATTATTGTAAATGTTGTAAAAAATGTGTTGGGGTGCAGGGAGGCAGGGTAAGCCAAAAGACAATATTGTTTCATCGTGATAGATCGTTTAGTTTAAAAGTTATTTCGATTTGTTTACTAAGCATAATTTGTGCGATCGGGAAAAAAAAGTACCGTTCGTCAACACTTGATTGTGTTGACGAACGTACTAATGGATATTTTTTCCCCGATTGTCAACAGTGTTAACGACAGGGGTATTACTGATCGGAAATAATCGAAAAATAGTCCCGTTCGTCAACAGTCTGGACGACAAGGTGTTACTGATCGGGAATATTCGGGTCACAGCACAGCAACTAACAAGAATTTTAGAGATGCTCAAGATGCAAAAAAAAAATTTTGCCGTCGATAACAAGCTTAGTTTCCCTCATTTCGATATGTGCACTTTATGAAGACTCACACTGTATATTATTTCGATGTAGTCGTAGCCTTGACCAGGAAACTTGAAACTAATGGGTCATGCATTAGTTTATAGTTTTATACGGCTTCGCACGGGTAGCAGAGCATCTGCCAGGGTTACGAGCCTATCCGAAAGGGATATCGTGGCCCTGGCACACAGGCATCTGAAGGAACACGGGTGGGTTTTAGTCAGTAAAAGTCTGACACTCCCTCCCGCTCCACCCAGAGCGGGAGAAGTTATTTCATAATTTCACACCCAAAAAAAAAAGGTATATGCTTACTTTTTTTTGTCGTAGTATCGTATCAGCCCGTTGCGTCGACCATGTGGGTTAGATTAAAATGTAGCTGATTTTCATCCTACTTGGAGTGTTTTACATCGTCATATTTCAGCCAATTTACACAAAACTTTAATGAATTATAAACCTAAACCTTCCTCATGAATCACTGCGTCCATTGGTGAAAACAGTATCTAAGTATGATCCTTTCGGTAGTTTTTGACTTTATCGCATTGAGACAGGCCACGCCGGAGAACTTTGTTTTATAATATGTAGTGATCACCGATATAAATATGTCTAGATAGACAGGCAAAGCTCGGTGATCTCGTCGATAAAAATTGCGTCCAACAGTTGGCCGCAAAATGCACGCACACTAAAATAACACAATGACGTGGCGCGAGTGTAAGACGTAGCTATCACACACACCAGCCTATCAAAGTTGGCCTGTTGACCCGACTGCATAACGCTAAGGGGGGTAATTGTTCTTTTGTAGCGCGAAACTCTATCTAGACATTTATTAGTAATCAAAGGTAGTGATTTTGACTCGCTCTCAGAATACCAGATTCTCAAAATACGAGATTCTCAATATAACAGATTATCTAAATACCAAATTCACAATATACCAAAAGTACAGTTAAATGAAAAATTGTTTTAGGTAGGTATAATAATTATAAAAAAAAAACAAATTATATTTATTTTGATATATAATTATAATTATGCACAAAAAAATACAATAAATCGTGAAAAACAGAAATAAAGTAAAATAACCCCAAATTACAGGAAATTATTTATTATTTTATTTAGGTTTTTTTTTCCCCCTTTTGGCAACAATAATAATAAAATACATAATGTGAAAAGAAGACTTTTCAACGTCATGACAATGTCAGTAAAACAAAATAAGTAATAAAGGAAAACTAGTCAGTATTTTATTGCACAATGTACAATATGCAAACTATTTGCTGCAAAAACTAGCTAGGTTTTTTCATATTATTATAATAAATATTTTGATTTCGACTGTTCGAAATCTGATATATTGAAATCTGGTATTTAGAGAATCAGGTATTTTGAGAATCTGGTATTCTGAGATCGAGCCGTGATTTTAATATTTCATGATCAAATCTGACCACTAGCCACTGGTTGTTGTAAACAATGAGCTAAACGAGTGATTTCCGTGCTTCATATTTTTGCACGAAATTGATGTGTATGCGAGCTAAGGTCGAGATTCACAGACCACTCATACTGTATTCACAGACAGCAATTTGCCTTTACCTTGCTAAGTGCTTCGTACGAATGTGAATCATAGTATGCATATTATACACCGTGGCATTTTAATCGTCGGCACTCCACTTCATGTATCCAATGACTACTAATCAATTAATCATTCATGAAAGTATTTTTTATTAACATTGGATTACTTAAATAATATATATTATTCATTATGACGCATGACGTAGTTTGAAACACCCTGTTACGAGCGCGGTGCGCTGATGAAAAATATAAAATAAAAAAATCAAATTTTAATAAATATTCTTTTTACTTTCATGAATGATTAGTAGTCATTGGATACATGAAGTGGCCTGCCGTTACAACGGCGGGGTTTAGTCTTACAAGACTATTAAAATGCCACAGTGTATATAATAATGTTCATATTCGCGACACGCTTGCATACATTCGCTTATACGATTGTGAATATTACAGGCATGTGAATAAGGTTCACATTCGTAAGAAGCGCTTACTTTACAAAACTTGCCCTTAGAATTGTTTCCTAGAAATATGAAACTTAATGTGAATAACATTCACATTCGTGTAAGCGAATGTAAATAGAAGAGAATAATGTTCATATTCGTATAAAACGGTCGGCAACGTAGTCTACACTAATTAATATTGTAATCTTTGATCATTGTTCCTATCACCTACAGGGTGCTTTCAGGAAATCTTATTTAATTGTAGTTCGTTATTATTGTAATATTATGTTTTCTACTTTCAGAAATAAGCCGCATATATTCAGAGCCATTCTCATAAACTATAAGCTGCTGCTGCTGTACTTCATTCCATCCTTGCTGTACTGCTTCTACAACAACTTGGCGTTCATTAACTTGTCCCACTATGACCCCACGTCGTACTACATCTTGCTGCAGTTCCGAGTTGTGTTAACGGCTTTACTCTTTCAGGTAAACTAAACTTTTCTTACATCGAATTTAACCCATGTACAAGTTGTGATGCTTGTTTTCAACAAGTCTTGTAAAAAAACATGTCGTGTATAAAACATGTCTCATACGTGTATTAACGTTGTTTCAGACATGTTTTTAAGGTTGCGCTAGTTATTCATTCTTCCATACTAACGTCGTATGGAGTTTTCCACTGTTTGACAGTATACACTACAAATGACGTATACAACATTATTTTTACTTTAAGCGAAACCTGAATATAGTTTGTTCAGAATAAGGAACTGAATCGATTTCAATAATTTTTACACCATGTTATGTTTTGTCCCAAAAATATTCAAGTGTGATGGAAAATGTTATCACCATTTAATTACTTACAATACAATCGCCGTACGGTTAGGTACCTACTGCCAAATTATTATCAATGAGCGCAAGACGACCCTGGAAGCGCCGTTAGCAGATTTTTGTACTTTGTGATTTTTCATGATACAGTTTTGAATTTTTGTACATGATTCTTTACATAAAAATACTAAACATGTGGTTTCGCATTATACTAAAACTAATATTGTATATCGACTCGTTTCGTCATTAACTAACCCTGTACGGAAACGGAATTTTAAAAATATAGGTTTGAAAGTTATGAGCGGTCGATACTTCCATATTTCAACACAAATTTTAACGGATCTATAACTTTATTTTAAATTTTTGCAATAGTTTTTTCGATATGACGAGTAATAGAAAAGTACGGAATAAAAATACATGTGGCGTCGACACCAAATAAACTACGATAAGGGCAAGAGAATTAAACATCTAGTAGATTTTTCATAATATCTACACTTATTTCTCATATGATGTTAGGTGAAATAGCATGCATGCCCACCAACGAGATCGAGCCGTTGATTAGCGCAACCTTAACTATATGCCTTTAGACATGTTTTTGATACAATTCGTTTTTACTACTTGTTTTAGGTGTAAACGATAAACGGAAACAGACATGTATAGAATATGTTTTATACCTTCGTGTAAACGCGGGGTTAAATGCCACAGACTTAGGGCTGATTTCACCAATGAACTTGAACGCGATCAGCACATCTAAACAGAGTTCAAGAGCTGTCAGTGTCAATATTCCAAAGAAAATAATGGCACTGACAGCTCTTAAACGTGGTTTATGTGCTGATCGCGTTCAGTTTCATTGGTGAAATTGGCACTTACAGAGATGAATGGAGCAGTGAAAAAGTATTAATCTATTTCTTTTGACTTTGCTTCCAGTTTTTATTCAAGCAGAAGTTGGCCCTTATGCAATGGATATCACTAGGTGTATTAACAATGGGATGTATGATCAAAAATTTTGATGCAGCTTCGATACAATCAAAAGGCGACACAGATCTCTGGTCACAGTTATTCAATATTTATTTCTTATCTATAAATTTTCAGAATTTCTGTTCATGTCTGGCTGGTACCTATAACGAATATTTGTTAAAAACAAAAGGTTCTAATGTCGACATATTCCTACAGAATGTGTTTATGTACTTGGACTCTGTTTTCTGCAACTTCTTTATTTTAATGTTTAAAGGTGAGTTAGGAACAATCTTCGACGATTTTAGTTCATTAGCTGACACTTTTGTAATACTTATAACCATAAACAGTGCTGTGGTAGGTATAGTTACTAGTTTCTTTTTGAAAAATCTGAACTCCATTTTAAAAACATATGCGAGTGCTCTGGAATTGGTAATAACAGCTGTAGTATGCTATATAATATTTAATATCGTGATAACAGCATTTACAGTATTATCAATTTGTCTAGTCAGTATCGCTGTTGCTATGTATTTTAAAAATCCGGTGAGTAATGTTAACATGAATATGGCAGATGGAAAAGATAAACTACCGCTTTTAGAAGTTACTACAAAAAAGTAATTAGATGTTAACTGTAACTAAGGGCAACATTCATAGACCGCACTTTGCGTTTACTTTGCTAAGTCCGCGTTTCATACGAATATAAATCTTATTTTAATTGGAATAACATTCATATTCGCATAAAGGTACGTGAACAACGGTTTCAACATACTAATTTAAACCTTATCCATATACGGATAATGTTCATTTTCTTATGAAACACTTACTGTAGTTGACAAAGCGCAGTCTGAATCTCGCCAATACCTACTGGGTAATAATAGTTCCTTAGGAAGTCAGGGCCTGCAGTCTCGACACAGAGAGCGATCGCTTTACGACCAAATTCGGTCACAAAGTTTTAATGGGGCCTCTAGACGGTCAAAATTGTTTGACATGATTGTGATTTGTTCGTGTTTGTCAAGCAATTTTGACTGTCTAGGGACCCCACTAGGACTTTGCGATCGAATTTGGTTATAAAGCGATGGCTATCTATGTCGAGATGGCAGGCCCAGATGATCTTTCGTGATTTAAATATCGAAGTAAATGTACGTTACAAGCGTAGTAAGTTTAAGTATTAAAAATCAGGCAACGTATAAACAAAATGTAGAATAGTTTGTTCTACAGCTCCATATTAGGTACAACTGTGCTCTACAGTCGTTGCGTTATTATTTTACTTATATTCAATTACCAAAATATGGATTTAGTATTACTGTAATACCTACTATTCTATTAAGCGATTAATTCGTCATCGATTTGAAATGCGCATCAGTTTTCATGTGGTCATTAAAAATCGCAACAATTGCTAATTATTTATTGCGCATTGAAAATATTTAGGTACGGTCAGCAACGAGAGCCGATTAACACTGTTACTTTGAATGAAAATAATTTTCATGTAACTAAAACTGACACGATACTTAAGGGTGCTATCACAAAAAAAAACGTTTTTCGTCAATTTCTTATCTAATTGTGAGTAAGCTTGAAATAATTGAAACATTAAGTCTGTATACAAGTACAGTTTTCGTGGTGATAAACCATTCGTGTCAGTCTCAGCACCTGTTAATAGTTTCATCAATTTTGCGCTCTCGAAAATATAGCTTATTTTGCCGTTCATTTACTTAATGAAGATATTGTATAATCATAAAATTTTGATTTTATCACAGGGATAGCTGAAGCGGAATGTGTGATTTTTAAATTTCTTGATATGGTTTGTTAAATAATAGGAAAAAAACATTACCGACAGTAACATTTTTTTCTGAGACTATTTGTAACATTTTGATAGTTCTCTTTGCTACCTTTTTGAGTTGAACATGTCTGCTTACATAAAATATTTTTAATGACTAAATGTATGTTATTATGTTGAAGAAAAATGTTCCTAAACTCAACACGATATCGTCAATTTTGTATGAAGAGGCAACGGAAATTATTTTTTACAATATTATAAGCCAACATTTTCGAATAAAAAATTGCTAACAATGGAGATGAAGGAGTAATCTACGTGTGGCCACAATTTGGCCACAAGGGCAACTTACCTTTGGTTTAGTTCAATTTTGCAAATTTTTGTCAGATTTTGTGATAGCGTCCTTAAGTACAATTTTTTTTTTTTCATTAATGTTTCAAAAATTAATTCGTTGACTGTCGTTGCTGACTGTACATTTGTACGATATAAATATAGTAGGTACGTTAAGTTTAGACCGCGCCCGCTCATTACACTTGTGTAATGCTCATTTAACTAGGGAGATAAGTAACGAAAGAGGCATACATATCAAGGTCTCATTTTATAGTGATCGACAGTGCACGCATTAGGTGAAACCAGGGGAATAGGTACTGGTCTCAACAGTCGCAAATTGTTATACTCTTGTAAGTCATAATTACCAAATCTGTTATTTCAGTTCAAATATTATTTATTTGTGCCTTTTATGTAGGTACATAATATTTTAAACAATTATTTGTTAATTACTTATACTTGCATGATAGGGTCCAGTTATTAAAGAAAAAACAGTATTTGAGGCGGATCTGTCGTTAGGTAATTTAAAATTATAATTTAAAACATAGAATCTCATACATGTTGAACTTATGAGTCGTTCTTCAAGTTTTTTTTTCTGAAGTTATATTGTTTAGGCCTTGTAGTTCCAAACGCACTTTTCTTAAAAATGTCTATATTTATACCTATCGCGGTTACATAATCGTAACGGTTAACAATGAAATAATTGTGTACGAATCGGGACGCGACTAGGTTCGAATCACGCTTGCATATGGCAATACCTAGTACTTATGTACGTAAATAAACTACCTATAGGTATATACTTTCGCAAAATTCGTCCAAAATACGTTTCCGTATATTGTGCAGAAATTTGGTACAAACTGGAAACTAATTACAATAAGTATCCTGACCTCTCAAATAAATGCTCTACTGTACAATTTTCTGCTGTAAAACCGTGGCAAAACCCTTTAATACTCTTAGACTACCGGGTAAAACGGGGTGAATAGAAATGCAGGGGTGAATCGAGACGAAACTTTAAAATGGATTTTAACCTTGAAATAATATAGTTTGTTGCCAAGGCACTTAATCGTTAATTATAGTAGATACAGGTAACGAAACTCATTATAGTCTTTTTTGGCAACAAAAGGTTTTATTTCAACGTTAAAATCCATTATAAAGTTGAATCTAGATTCACCCCTGCATTTCTATTCACCCCGTTACGGTACTCATTATTTAGGTAACCTGTATTTATTACCAAAATTACATTATATATCTACATACTTATTTTTTGTTACGATGCTCTTATATGTGATATGACTGGCATTTTTGTAATCTAAGTTTGTAATTGAAATACATTATTGTTATTATTCTCAGTGTGTTCACAATTTCACAGTAACTTACATTGTAAAAGTAAAAAACATGTCTTAGAAATAGTAAGAGCCGACTTTAAAGTTGGATGACTACCTACATACACTCGCGAGCAATAAACTGGAATCACTTCATCGCGCGTTGCTCAAGACAATTTTTACAATTTATATGCAATGAGCTGTGGATTGTGGTATATCACCTGAAAGGTAATTTTGTTAGCTTTCAAATAATATCAAAAAGATTTAAAATTAATTAAATTTTCTACTTATAAGAGAATATTGCAATAGGTCGAAGTTGTGGACGTCTAAATGAATAGGAAGTAATATGACAAAAAAAAAAAACCCGCCTTTTCAGCTCGTCCCATATTATGCTCAATCGGATTTAAGTCAGGGCTGAGGGCTGGCCAGTCTAGTGTCGGAATCCCGACTTCTACAAGGTACTGTCTAGTCACTGGAGCGGTGTGGCAGCAGGAATTATCGTGCATTAGCAGGAAATCTTCGCCAATAAACACAGCACATGGCCTCGCAGAATGTCGTTGATGTATCTTTCTGCGGTTAGCCCCCTTCCCCAGCCTCCACCAGGTACGAATATCAAATCCGTTTTTGCTTCAATAGATATCCCCGCCCACATTATACGGGATCCACCCCGTATGCTAATGTTTCTGCAAAAAAGCATTGTGCGAATCGCTCCCCCGGTCTCCTATAGACTCTGTAGACGGTCGCTACCATGCAGGCACATCCTGGATTCGTCCGAGAACAGCACTCACCTCCATTGCTCGATATCCCAATCTAAGTGATCGCGAGCAAACTGAAGCCTGGCTTGTCGGTGGGCTGGAGACAATTTAGGTCCCGTAGCTGGCCTTTTCGGGGTCAAGTTCGCTTCTTTGAGTCGACGACTTGAGCGGCTTCTATATGTGTGGTTTCCATTTTCCTTTAGCTTCAATATTCCCAGTGACGTGAAATATTAGACTGATGATCAATTTTCATAAACGCACCCTTTTTATAGGGTTTCAGGACTACCAAACAATATGGTGTTTTGTTTTTTTGTTTTACGTTCCATGACATAATGTGAATAATCTTTGGTTATGATATTGAAAGAGGTTGAAAGCTAACAAAGTTGCCTTTCAAATGATATGCCACAATCCATAGCTCATTGCATAGAAGTTGTAAAAATTTGTTTCGAGCAGCTAACGATGAAGTGATTCCAATTTATTGTTCGCGAGTGTAGTCATCCGCACTCCAGTAGTATGGTAACACTTGGACTAGGAAATCCACCCTTACTGCAACCACTTAAGGTGCTATCTATGTCAAATTCTAACCACAGACGTGCGCTTGACTGTACAGTCGCCAGCACGTCAGGTTATACTAAAATGTAAAATTTCTCCAAATTATTTTAAACCTTAAACTGTTGATAATGATAACCATCAACGTTTTAAGATTAACAGCTACTTGATGAGCTGGCGACTGTACCTACCTACATAAAGGGCCATAGTCAAAGAACATTTACTATGTTTAACTCAACATTCGAATAAAACTAAGGTAGGTATTAATTAGCGTAATGTGATTGATATACTTGTTTCAAAATGTTTACTATGAAATCATTTCAAATAAAATGAAATACTTAGGTGAATTTTTATTTTTTAATTCTTTTAAGTACTTCACACGTCACTTGAATATTGATTTTCCGTGCAGTTAACAGTAGTCCAACCGTATGGTCTAAAAATTACTGATGGAAATAATTTGAATTCTGTTTGAAAGTTCGAGTTCTTAGACATAGGACAAGTACAAAAATGAATGTGCATGTAGGTACTTATATTTATTTTATGTACTTCAACGCAACAGGAGACGAATATATTGTACACTATTATGTTGATCATACCAACCAGTTTTGTATAATGACGGCACGGTTGGCGCAGTGGTTAAGCGATTGACTGCCGCGCTGCGTGTCGCGGGTTCGATTCCCGCACGGAACAAATATTTGTATGACCTACAAGTAGTTGTTCCGGGTCTGACTGTTTGTGTATGTGAGTTTAAATGTTTGTAAACGCACCCACGATACAGGAGAAATTCCTTGTGGGGCAACGTTTTTAAAAAAAAACAAAACTGAATGTTATGTTATATTATAATTTATAAAGTTATAAGTAGCTGTGCCATTTTTATTTATTATCAAAATTAGCAAACCACCATCACATTACATATTTTAATAATTAAGTTATTTCATTTGGATTTTGTTCATTACATTTTATTGAAGATTGCAGTACCAAGTAACAAATTATGAGTGCTTTTAGATTTTCGAAATAAAATAAACAATTTTAATAGACCTTTTATTTATACACTAATGTTTACATAATTATACTTATTTATTTTCCATTAAGACCATAGCTCTTGAAACGCTTTAATTCCAAACAGTACAAATTAACAACATAGAAAAGAATAATAATACTTTAGAAGAGCTTAAAAAAAATTGTTATGCAGCAATTGCAGCTTTATTTCTATCATAACTGCTAGCATTTTAGTGCCAAAAATGTATCTAGTAATACAGCGATAAAAAAAAAAGTTATATGACTCTTCAATTATTTAGCTTAAAGGTGATATTTTGCAAAAGGTAATTTGAATACTGAAATAATGTTGTGTTTTGAAAACTATAGGATATTATGTCAGATCACCAGATTCATAATTATATGGGCTTGTAAAGCAGTGTAGTGACATACTTCTTCCTGTACCGGTGGGTTGCTGATAATACCATAACACCATCTTTTATGGACAAAGCATACAGGTGATTCAACATGACGTGATTTGGTTCTGGTAACAATGTTGGTTCACACTGGAAAAATATAAGTCAGCTCAGTACTTTAGTAGTAAAAATTTAGCTAAATTAAGAAAGAGGTTTAAAAAGAACTGTTGCTCAGAAAACAAAATAAGCAGTGCAAAACTTACAGACAGTGGTGTATCTTTATTTAGAATGACTTGTAAGAGATGAGGTGGTAAAATAGGTGGGCCTGAAACTTTCTCCCATGGCTTTGACTGTGGTATCTCCTGAAAATTAAGAAATTAGACATACATCGACAAATTATTGAAAATTTTAGTGTATTAGCTTGCTATTAGATACTTTTCCCACATACCTGAGAATACTCTGTTTGTGCACTGCTGTGAATCCCTTCACTATCCTTAGCAAGTGCTTGGAATACTTCAAAATCTGACATTTTTACTGTTACCAAGTTATTTTTACTACCCATTCCATTGTCCACTACCTTCTGTAACAAGTTTATTATCGGCCTGAAAATATATATTCTAAGATTTGCCGTTACTAGTCACAAGTTAAAATCTACTAAAATTCTAGACAAGGTTATGTGCAAAACCTTATTACTGCTGATAAATATAAGTACTATTAACAGTATTACTTAAAGAGTGTTTTTTAAATTCCGATAAAATTATTACTAAAATATCCTAATAAAACATACCACAGTGGTGTCATGTCGCCACTCGCCATCTACAAAATACTTATACTGATGTTCACCTTCAGGTAAATCAATGATTGTTACAAAGTCTCCATGGGACTTAACCATAGGAATAGTTTTCCAGTCGGTAAATGTTCCACTAATAAATACCTAGAATTAAAAAGAAAATTAATTAAACTGCAATTAATAAAGAAGAATCAAGTGATACTGCCGTACAATTTACTTACTTGTTTGCCCCCTCCTTCCCATTTAAAAACAGTTGGCAAAACTTTAACATCATCAATAACCTTACTACTTTCCGTCAGAGTATTGGACCTCTCTCGTGGTCCACTATATTCTACATCACTTTCGGGAACAGCCTTGGTATAATATGGTGCACCATCTTCAATGTTATTTTCTTCATCTCGACCAATACGATCATCGTCGACCTTTTTATCAAATGTAAACGCTTCTCCTTCTTTGGCTGGCGAAGAAGGCCCTACATCAGGAGCCTTCATCACAGCGTCGCGGTGCCATTCTTTAGTTTGATTACTTCCTGCGTTTCCCATTGTTTTACCAATACTACCCCAAAATATTTTTTGTTACATCTAAGCAATCTTCAAAATCTTCTTTGGTATCTACGACTTGGTATTGTTGTGTGACACTGACTTCTGACATGACATTGACATGATTGACAGTACATGACGTTTCTCCATTAAAGGGGTGGGTAGGAATACTATGGAGACGGCATATTCTACTATAAGAAGAATAGTTATACAAATATCTATCATATCGACACAGTCATGACATAAAGCGTTTTGTTTCTTTCTAACTAATCAAGAGCTTCATATGAAGAAAGAGACATCTAAATGTTTGTCAAGGACTAAATTTGGCAAGACTTTTGTGTGACGTCAAAATCTGTTTAAGCGTGACCGGTCGCCATGTTTAATGCCAAGTTTTGTAGTACAAAACTCGGCAATGTGCTGTCAAACGGTTACTTGCTTTCTCTCTCGCACTCGCAGTAACAACCCTATGAATGACGGCCATTTTAAATGCTCGATTTTTGTAGGTAGTCCCGCTAATTTAGTAGATATGGCCAGTCCATAGGTTTATAAGTCAATGGATACGGTATACACAAGATGGGATAAAAACTGCCACTTTCTCACCTCAGATGTCACTGCTATCCAACCTCTAAGAATTTGACAGCTAGCTAACAATCTTAGAGCATTTAACATATGGAGATGGTAACTACGAATCACAGAACAACTTTTTCTGCCACTTTCTGCGGGAGGCGAGAAAAACACATACAGCGCTACACTACGAAAATTTGACAATCGCACACTGATTACATGTTTCCTATTGCTATAAATGCACACGAAAAAAATAATAACAACACAATTACAAAACACACAGATTTGCATGAATGAATGAACAAAATATTCATGCGTTTTATATTCTTGTGCACTTGCCTAATTTCTCCTTCCTAAATTACGAAACAAATTAAAATTATGTGTTTGATATCTTAGTTATGAAACGATGCGGGTATGGCTCCATAGCCATAGTCTAGTTCATAGTCTAAGTCTGAATGATGACGACTAGAGGAAATCACAAATTTTTGAAATGTTTTTTAAACAGTTTATTATATACATGTCAAACACATTTCTGCGGATCTACTTTTTGGGTTAACCCAAGATTCGTATACATACTTGGTAGATACACTATTCATAAACATTCGCTTCTCATTTTTTTCGACGATTTTAGTTTTTTTAGGATTTTGTTTTTTAGGATTTTAGTTTACGATAAAAAAACAATATAATACTTAGACTTTTAAAAGTTGTTTATTAATAATTAAATGAAATAGAAATGAGAAAATTAGTTATCCTGAGTAATCAACACATAATATTCCTCGGTGATCCATACAAATGATTTTTTTTCATTGGGTACAACAGAACCTAGTCATTCGACGTTTTTTTTAAATCGCAGAAATCACATTATTTTTGCTGTAGCCCACTAGGTTGTGATTGGGCACTGGACGAAGTTTCGCCAAGTACTTCAACAATTTTCCTATTTAGGCATCGCTTCAAAGATCATCAGACAGTTTTGTCGATACTTCTTGTGTAGTAGAAAATTGTTGGAGTTTCATCATTTTTTTGAGCATCTATCAGTAGTTCAATTTAACTTTCAATACTTTTCATGGGTTTATATTACGGTACACTATTGATTTAGACTTGAAAAAAAAATACATGCTTATATATATAGGGTGCTGACTTGTCATACAAAAAAAAAAACATTTACTGAACATACTGACTGAAAAAATAATTTGATTTATCAATCATTCATTCACATTGTCCTATGCAAATCCCTACCCCTGTTAGCCTCTGTCCTGCGTTTGCGCTCCCAACGTACCACTGTATTTTGGCTTCGTAAATTGGAAGTGACAGATCGCTTTTTGCAAGAGGAAACTGAAGAATTAACCATTTTTTGGGAAGTCTTACTTGCAACACCATACGATACACAATGCGAAGTTTTTTTTTTGAGGCATCTCGCATGTCAACCTAGGGGTTGTCGTCTGCTAAACCGGGCTTTCCTATGGATGCCTCAATAAATTGAGGCCTCCAGCCGGGGTGAATGCGACGTTCGGCGAATTAACTATTTTTTTAAAACGTGCGTGATTGGTCATATATGGCCAATCGACTTTCGTAAAGGGGTTTGCTCAACTATACCATCTCCATAGGTTAAATGCTATCCATATAATAATACTTTTTTTTCTAAACTACAGCTCAATATACAATGTGTGCTCTGTGATCACAGAGCAAGTACAATCTATTTTATTTCATTTTATTTCTCGTATACTTTTACAATATATAACAAAAACCCTGTTCTTCCTTCTACCTACGTTTTAAGTATCGGTATACATACGTAATAAAGCAAGTCATTTATAAAAACTGTTCAACAAAAATAATTAAAATAACATAACATAACATCACGCCTGTAATCCCGAAGGGTTAGGCAGAGGTGTACCTAATAGTACACCCACATTTCGCCAGTTATGTTTAAGTCCCATGTAATAGGGGGCGAGCCTATTGCCATCAACCGGGCACAAATCCAGACTCCGGGCTGCTTCTGAGAAATTCCTAATGGAAAATCCCAATATCACTTCGCCCGACCTGGGAATCGAACCCGGGACCTCATGCTCAGCAGTCGTGCTTGCGACCACTAGACCAACGAGGAATAATTAAAATAAATATTTAATATTTGTAATGTTAAAATTTCTTACCTCTACAAATGCAGAATTGCAGAGGCATTGCACCAGTCTGTACGAGCCTTCATGCAGATGAAGACTCGTACAGACTGGTGCGATATCGCGGGAGTGACGTGACACTATTAGCACAATTTCTATGTCGGTGAGTCTGTAAGTGCCTTGAAGAAATAACGCGAAACCAGAAATAGGTGAATAGAACGTTCCCGCCCATCGCCACTCTCTTTGATCGGTACCTAGCTTATGGCAAATTCGTGCCTTCAGTCTATACGTGACTTAATGGTGGTATATGGACTTAGTACTTACTAAACTTCGTCTGTGTTAGCCTCATCTCTATTGCGTGACGGCGACGACATCTATAGTCGGAAATAGTCACTCAATCGTTTCGAGTTTTTATTCAATAAACTTCATTCCATTGTGTTATCGGGTGACTGTGTGGCGTATGGCTCTGCGTAATAATATTTACATTATAAGCATAAAAGTATAGAATAAAATAATGAACGATGAAAAGCAACCACTGCTCACGGGACCCATCAATCCAATTGAAAGTGTTGAACAGACAGTAGAATTAGTGACAGATCCAGGTTCTAGTGAGAAGCCTAAAGATTATCACCCAGGTTCGGAAAGATGCTTAGAGCATCCGACTTCCAACTTCGATACTTTAATCCACCTTTTAAAAGGAAACATAGGCACAGGAATTTTAGCAATGCCAGATGCTTTTAAAAATGCTGGCCTTGTACTTGGTGAGTGTTTACGTTTTTGTGTATACAAATATCGATTGTATATGTAAGGCCAGTCAATACTTTAACAAGCCAGCTATTTCATAATTTAGAAAATGATGATAAACAAACATTTAGCAATAAACATTCAATGGAAAGAAAATATTTTATGTTATAGCTTCTTAATATTTTTAGTAGTTAAGTGCCTTTATTATAAAATAGCTAACTCCGTTTCATTTAATTTCAAATATAACGTAAAAAATCACTGTACTTATTTATTCAATATGTTAATTTTTATTCAAGTTCAATGTATGAAAAATGTATGTATGAATATATTAATTTTAACTGGTGGTATAGTACGCGTCAACCTTTATGGCTGCTCTGAAGTGTGCAACTCGCTGCGCAGTACCCTAACCCTCACCCCTGCTGACACATGAATTTGTTGCGCAGTGACTCGCCTCTTGTTCCAAGCTTGCCATAAAGTTTGAATCAAGCTATAATAGGCCACTCTGTAATAGTGGCCTATTACCACCAGTTTAAATGAATAATTAGTGTCTCTCCCTGCCCAGGTGTATTTTCAACACTAATCATTGGAGCAATATGCACCCACTGCATGCATGTGCTCATAAAATGTGCACATGAGCTCTGCATCAGAAGTCAAAAACCAGCCCTTGGTTTCTCAGAAGTTGTGGAAGATTCCTTTGCATCAGGACCAGTTTCTTTGAGGCCGTATGCTAAAAAAATGAAGTAAGTTTTTAATATTGTTTATAAATTGTGTTAGCTGTAATTTTAATAAGAATTAACAGTTTTACTTACAAGTAGTGTTCCTCAGTTTATGATACTAATATCACCAACATTATTCATAATAATGTAAGTAATCATTTGTTAAGTATGATCCAGAGCCAAAATATTTTGGTTTGTGCTGATGTGTTGTATTTATCTAGCTGTAATACAATACTGCTGTACATCATTTGTATTCAAAGTAAGACCATGGGTACATAGAACCTGCAACCAAATAGCTACCATATTAACTATTTAAATTATTTTTTATCACAATAATTGATGCAGCATTCCAAAAAATTAAACAATTGATGACACAAGATGTTTACAACAATATTCATTGTATACAAATACAATATTAATATCATATCAAGATTTTTACAGGAAAATTGTTAACAACAACACAAAACACCAACAACAACACCACAATTGTTGTGTTCAACATTTATTTTGTGATTTTTTGGCTTTTTTAAAACCAAACTATAAAATCGCAGCTATTATAAATAGGAAGTATAATTATTTCCTATATTAATGTCAAAGCATAATCTAATCAGTACATAATTATCCCACAAGCGAGTTTAATTAATGTCTGTTGTATGACAAAACACAGCTGAATGGCAATATGGTGTATACTATGGAATTTTTATAAATAGTGTAGTCTGTATAGTGACTCAAAGCAAACAGATGTTCAACAAAAAAAAAATATGGGAACTACTGTGAAAATAATCATGTTGACAGTTAATAGCACACAGCATTTTCATAGAGTATTCCCAATTAGTTATTATGTTTATGTACAGATGCCAGCAGGACAAGCTACCCGAAACTGTAAAATTTTCGTAATCAACCTTGTACCTTATACTGTAGGGATAAAGTTGAAAATCTATTAAATAAATTTGACAGATTGTAGTAGCTTGATGTGCTGGTGTCTGTACATTGAAAATTTCCCCTTCCTAGTAATTAAGTTTATTTGTTATCATTGAGGAATATTACTCACAAACAAACAATAAATGTCTGGCTTCATTAAATTGGTTAAGATATGAACAGATTTACTAGCAAACAATAATGATGTCGATAAGTAGGCATGTTTCATGAAGTGTCCTTATCTATTTCACCTCAATTATTTTTTGATACCCCTGGACTTATCATAAATGTACAGAACATTTTATGAATATTTAAATGTCTCTCATTACTAGATTCTCACGTCTTAATGTGTGATGTGTGTTTGATTCATACATTCACAAGAATGGTTTTTAGGTATCTAGCATGTCTGGCTTGAGTTTTATTAATAAGAACAGTTTTTTTTTTTTTTTAAATAAATAACACTTATGGCAATATGTATTGTTTCAGGAATGTTGTCAGTGTATTTTTGGTATTAACACAATTGGGATTTTGCTGTGTATACTTTTTATTTGTTGCCACTAACCTTCAAGACACACTGCATTATTTTCATATAAATTTAAGTGTACATGTGTACTTGGCTTTATTATTTCCGCCAATACTTGCTCTGGCTATGGTGAAGAACTTAAAGTACCTGACACCAGTTTCTCTGGTCGCCTCTATAATGACTGCTTGGGGCCTTGTGATAACATTTTACTATATACTTCAAGATTTGCCACCCTCCCGTAATGTGAAAGCATTTTCTAGCTGGCATCAATTACCTTTATATTTTGGTACGGCTATTTATGCATTTGAAGGAATAGGAGTGGTGAGTTTAATTTTATATTAATGTATGTATTATTTGTATACCCTGTAGTGTCAATTTGTAATTCGTCATTCCCATGCTTTACGCCATCGTATTATAATAATTATGTATGTAGAACGCCAGCTTTGAACGCTTTGATTTCTCAGCTGTATTCAAATCGGAGAGACAATTATTAACGAGTTAAGGCTCGTACAGCCTGGCGCGACGATCAACGCGACCCTTGTCGCGCCAGTCTGTACGAGCGTTCACGATTATCGGTAAAAGAATAGCATTGATGCCTAGGTACCCGTATGTTTTCTATTGTCACCAATACTAACTATCGATGAAGCCCGCCAGCCATCAGTGTTACCAAATAGATAAACTGACTAGGAGCTTAGGAAACTTCAGTTTCAGTAGCATCTTCCATAACCTCGACTAACCTCTACTGTCACAGAGTAAACACTGAGGCTGTTCGAGATGATTATTTAAACAGATGGCATTCGTGCTTTCTGAAGATAACTGAGATTACATAGCTTAAAGTAGAACAACTGGATAGGACCACGTAATCGATAGCAGTTGTATGCGTTAACCGTCTGCTGTTTCTTCATTAAATAGGTACGTACTTGAAAATATTCTCGACATTTACATGAGAATGCGAAGATAGAACTGGAGCAACCTCGTTAAAACGAATACCGTCATAGAAGGTCGTTTCGGCGTGATGCCATTAAAGCTTGCAAGTAATGTGGAGAACTGGATATCTAGCTAATAGATCCAGAGTTCCTTGTGGTGCAAAATGTTCGCCAAATGCATAATACCTACCTATTATAGCGCTGATGTTGAAATTGAACAAGTCACCTCGTTACAAAGCCGCGGTTTAGGAGCCTCAGTAGCGACTCTCGCAAACGCGGTCAGGCGCAAATACGCGAAAGTAACTGGGTATATTAAAGTAGGTACATAGCTTTAACTATGTATTTCCGTTACTTTCGTAGATCAATCATGCCTTCCTAGAGGCAAACCTAACCGCACAATGAGATCCAGTAAGACCTTCTTGGCCCCTGGGCTCTGTTGATCACCAATGCAAGATATTATTTTGTTTTAAATAGGTAGGGAAGTACTAATACTACCTAAGTATACTTAGTACAGCAATCTAAATTACCTACAACTAACCACAAGAAACAGGTTTATGGTAATGGTATACTTAATTGAAATAGCTTGTAAAACCTGCAAGTTCTTTGTTAGGTTAATGATATTTAAAACCTGATTTTAAATGACCTCAGAAACACAATGACCGTGATTCGCCAAATACAGGCGCAATTTGCCGGTTATGTAATCTTAAAAACAGCAGCACCCTAATTGCTTATCTGAATGATTATGAAGTATATTGCTAATGCATTGCTTCGTATAGTTCGAAAAAATTTGTCTGCTCAACAACATCAATAAAGCAGAGAACTTTGTTGAACTGCCAAATTAAACCCATTGCTACTGATGGTGTGTTACGCAATTATCCCTCAGGTCTAAGGCAATACGAACCCTATAGCCAGGTTCAGGAAATGGGTGATTTAACCTAATAAACCTGACACGACCGGAAGTATATTATCCTTCCGGTCGTCTCAGATTGTATGTCCGATTGTATGAGAGATAGGGTAAATGCCGATTCTCTTAACAGCACTCATAACCTTGTTTAGTTTGGTTTTGTATGTAGCTACCTACTACTGTTGGTATACCAATATATTAAATTAATTAATGAATTAAATATTATTGTAATTCGTTAACGCGCGGTGAATCCGAGATCAGCAATACACTGAATAAAATATATATATATATATTCCACACAGGAATCATCTGCAGTGTTTCTAAAGTGTCCTCTAGATAGACTGGTTTTAATATCTCAAGCCCCTGGGATGTAATTGATACAGTTTTACGACATTAATAAAGGTCGCATGACGTCAGTACCATGACATGGTTTGGTAGCGATGCAGAGAATTGCTGGGGCTTTTTGACGTCATACTACTCACGAATGCGCCATGGTGACGCAATGCTTTTATGGCCTCGGTAACAACAGAATCCAGTAAAAATTTAATACTCTCGTAGTTTGTGTTACGGTCTAAAGTTGCGAGATATGAAATTTTCTCATTTGTAATATTAAAATAAGTAGACTAAGTCCTTACTTCCTATTGATTCTTCTCACAGTGGCGGGGTTAGGCGTCGGGAACCACCGACAGCCTCGCGCCTCTCAAAAAAGTTTTACAAGTTATTAAAAGTTTAGTTATTCGTATTTATTTCCCCGCGAGCCACCGGTCCTAGGGGGCCCCCAAATCTCGAGAAGTACGTAGTAGTAATTTTTAATCAAATGCTAAAATATGTTCAGGAATAAAGAGGCCGTTTATATTTCTATGGGCAGTTTGTAGTTAGAGGCCCCCCTACGTATGCAAAATATAAACGTAGCATGATAAAAATTTCGAGCGCGCTCTTCCATCATAAATTTTATTAGTTTTTAAACTTTTATGCATAATAGAACTCCTATTTTGTAAAAATGTTCAAAAGATAATTGTTCCTAGGTATCTATCTGAGACAGTGCTAAAGCTTTCGAGCACGCTCCCCTCGCTCTAGCATCCTATATTCTTCTCATACTCAAACTTTTCAGCAAGTCAACAAGGACAAAGTATCTCCTATATCAGTGTCAGTATGTAACCTTACCTTCCCGAGGCGGGGTGCTAAAATTTTCGAGCTAATAGCGGCTGGTGTTAGTTATGATGACATAATCCTTAAAAAAAATCAGTGAGGCTAAGTGCTGAAAAGTTCGTCTATTTTAATTTGTGTTTGTTCATGTAATTATTGTTATTATTTGATTGGCAATAAAACTCTTATAGTATTGTATAATTTAGCTCATTCAATTTAACGTTTTTCTTTCGACTGATGGGAAATTAAAGAGGCCGCGAAAAGCTGATGTCGCCACTCCCCGTCACGGTCCACGTTTGGTCTTGCGCCGCCACTGCTACACACTCACATTGGGACTCGAATGAAACCAAATTACTAATCAGTTACTATCCACCCTAGCATAGTATTGCAATTGCAGTAGTGTTTCAATGGAAGGCTGCACTCGGGAGCTACCAGCGACTAATGCGTTAGTACCTAACTAATTCCAAGTGTCAACCGACGGTGGTGTTTAGCGATGTCCTTTCGATCCACATTTCCATTTGCTATCGTTTTCTTTTGTGTCGACCAAAATCCTAGTCAAACTATCCAGCAAGCTTTGTTTTTTACCTGGCTTAATGTTTCCGCCACCATGGTCAATTAGCAACATATTTGTTGAACTGAATGTCCTGGGCGCGCCAGTCCTATTTAGCTAAGCACATCACTAATTTACTAAGTGAAGACTTGATACTTGACCTAAGCATATTCTATGTAGGAAACATCTGTCAGAAAGCTTTGTTGTTTGGAAAATAGATTAGTGAGGGTGGTTCATAGACTAATAGTCATAAGCTACTCATAACAACACTACTGGAACTGGCATGTCGGTGTTAAAAAATATTATAATAACATGTCCATACGTACTTTGTCGGGAACATTACTAGACATTTGAATGGGCCTAAAAGAGCGGGGCTAGCACTAGCTGATTCCTACTAACTTATGATGATGAAGTAGTTAGATTTAAGTACTACCTATTGGTAAATATTGTAGATTTGGTGTAATTCTCAAGAACCCCTGTCCCTGTTTTGTAAAACCCTGAAAAATTTGTCAATTATGTGCTAACTGCAATCCCAACTAATATTATAAATGCGAACGTGAGCTTGTTTGTTTGTTACGGTTTCACGCTAAAACGGCTGAACCCGACACGGGATGGGGGATGACATGGATGATGATGATGGGGGGTGGATGAAATTTGACACATGGGTATACCTTTACCTGGGTTAGGACAGGACATAGGGTACTTTTTATCCTGACATTCCCACGGGACCGAGACATATACGAGTGAAACCGCGGGGCGCAGCTAGTACTTACATAATCAGAAGTCAGTGTTCTCGATTTGTTTACGTAACCCCCATATTGTTTATCCACGACATGTCTTTATAAACTACGGCACAAAGAAAACATAACGCAATATTCATACCTTCGCATTTTATCTAGAGACAGCTTGCATAATTAACTGCTTTTACTAATTAACCTTCATATTAAATGTTTTTTTTATCTACCTAAGTATGATTTATATGCAATTTACAATAATTACATCATAAACTAATTGCAGATCTTACCTTTAGAAAACAATATGAGGACCCCTGAGGACTTTGGTGGCTGGAATGGCGTGCTCAATACTGGCATGGTGATAGTAGCCGCCCTGTATACCGCCATTGGATTTTTCGGGTATTTGAAATACGGTGAACGAGTGCAAGGAAGCATAACACTTAACCTGCCCAGCTCTTTGTAAGTTTTCAGTGAAAACATATTTTTATTTTTATTCGACTTCAAAACAAGGAGGAGGTTCTAAATTAGACTGTTTTTTTGTTTGTTTGTTTGTGACGCGATTACTCCGCCAATTATGAATTGACTGTGATGATTCATTTTTGTTTGGTAGGTCATACTTCAGAGGTAGTAGAAATAGTAGTAGCATATAAATTTTATTAAATTTGATTAAGGGCTTTTAAAAAAAAATCAACAATAACAAAAAATATATACACAGATGACGTTTTGGTTTGTGGTTCCCTTCAGCAAAAGTTTTCTCACTAGTATAAATGTGGATGATGTTATTACTTCCTGTCACTGTTATAGCAGGTAGTGGTATTCGAATTTGTGTGGGGTGGTACCGCAACTAAAAAGTGAAAATAAAGATATTACAGAAAATAAAACAACTGACTTCCAAAAAAACACTACAAAGTGAAAAATAACTCGGTGTCGAGGAGTCGGTGGCAATAAACGAAACTACAAAACCAAAGACCTAATTCCGAAATAAAAGTTATTTTTCACTTGCAATGTTTTTTGGAAGTCGGTTGTTTTTTTTTTATTCGTACAAATACCATATTTTCGACTCTAGAATATATCGATTACAATTCTGTTGAGCGTCGATGATCTTGAACTACGTTTTTTTTTTTTTTTTTTGGGTGGGAAATTATCAAATAACTTCTCCCGCTCCGCCCAAAGCGGGAGAAGGGCGTGTCAGACTTTTACTGACTAAAACCCACCCGTGTTCCTTCATTTGCCTGTGTGCCAGGGCCACGATATCCCTTTCGGACAAACTCGCAACCCTGGCAGGCATTGGCCCTAATGGACAATTCGTGCGGACGTCTCTTTGAGGCGCGCGTGGAACACGACGCGCCGTCAACCCGGGCCTGGTGCTTATCGGACGGCGAGCTACCCATCGCTCACCGTCCGCAAGCCCGCGCCTACGGTGGCCGGAAATCGGCTTGCGACTCCCGACGCCCAGGGCGTCTCCTGCGGCGACTAGGGGCGTGAGGGCGCGAACCCTGCCTCTCCCTCACGCGCTCCGCCTCCTCCTTCGCGAGCATTACTGCTTCGCAGAAGGAGGTGACGGCCTCCCATGCACTCTCGCTCCGAACCATGGCCTGAACCAGGGCCGGACGCCAGCGATCGCCGCCGCCGATCGGCTCCGTTAGGACACGGCGGTGCTCCGCCCAAGCTGGGCAGACCTCATCTTGACCCACCTAAATATTGATTGCCATCGTCCAATGTTCACCCTTTTCAATATTTAACCCCATATGAGTGTTATTGGTACAAATTCCATTATTTACCTTTACAGGTTAGCGCAAAGTGTTCGGGCAGTTATGGCAGCTGCAATATTCTTATCATACGGACTACAGTTCTACGTACCTATGAACATTGTTTGGCCATACACGAAGTCGAAATTAACGAACGAACAAGCACTTAAACATGGTGAAGCAGGAACTCGGTTTGTGCTCATAGCAATAACATGTAAGTAGATTTTTCATTTAGAATTTTTGATCATCCATAGGTTATCGAACTTTTTTGTGCCTCGTTTCGGTTCGCCATTTTGATTATTTTTCCTTAATGGCGTCGCACGATAATACCTATATTATATATGGATAGGGGGCAAGACGAACAAAAAATGATAAGTTAAAGTTAAGTTGCGCTCATCATGGCCATTTTTAACTTTAATTATCTAGGTAATGTGAAAGTTTAGGACATTATTTCACATTACATTTTATGTTTGTCTATGAGCCCCTTATCCATAATAGGTATTATCGTGTGACGCCATTTTGAAAAATAATCTAAATGGCGAACCGGGACGAGGCCAGTCTCCATACAAAAAAGTTCGATCCCCTTTATTAGGTCCCTGAACTGAAATTATTTTTTAATTAAAAGACAACATGTTTATCTTGGCATTAATAGATTACTTACTTATTTATTGTTGTGCTTTCTTACCCATGTCTGCTTGGTTCGTAGGTTATCTAAGTTGAACTAAAATAATTGGCAGTGTCGTTTATACGACCTACATAATAATATCTATACCTACATTCACAGCATTACCACATGCCTATCGTTGGTATCAAACAAAATATTGATTTTTACCTCATCGGTTTATGCTGTGATAATAATTGATCTACAATATACCCATACTTAGGTGACTAATGATAAGCGTTATCTATTACAGTTTTAGCGGCTGCTCTGATTCCCAACTTGAGCGGAATCATTTCTCTGGTGGGCGCGTTCAGCAGTTCGGCGCTCGCACTGATCTTTCCGCCGCTTATTGAGATAGTCACGTTCTGGCCCGACCAATTGGGGAAGTACCAATGGAAGCTGTGGAAAGACATCGCAATCATCCTGTTCGGTTTTACAGGATTCGTATTCGGCACTTTTATTAACATAAAGAATCTATTTTTTAATTAATTAGCTTACAGATCAATACTTTACAAAATAGAAAATATATTAACCAAAGAGTTTTTGTAATATTGTATGTTGTTTTATATGATAATCATGACAATAATTGTGTGTAGTAAATGTTCCAAAAGATTTTGCTTTATAAAAATATTTACTTAGCTTATAGGTGTTGATTAATTGACAAGCTCAGCTTATTTTTACACGTTTATTTTATATTGGACCTTTTTAGTATTGATATATCAGAAATATTTAAATGGTATTATTTAAAAGTTTTGATAAACAGAACATGGGATTCTACTCATGTATTCCTATATACACCTATTACGTGTAAATTAGATCTAATTTAAAATTTAGAATACTATCAACTCGGGTAACTTTGGAATACTTTTTGGATTATTTCCGTTTTATCGTGGAGCCGTGAGAACCCTAGACGGTAAAGATGGTTGCTTATGTGATCTTTATAGTTTGTTGCCATGGATCAAAGGAAAAATATATCTACTACAGATACAGAGAATGTGGCTAAAATTACCGCGATTTGTGAGTGGCCAAATTTACATGGATTTTTGGGTAACTTTTGATCAGTTGTGTTTGTTTGATCAGTTGATCTCTTTTTATTTTACTGAGAAAAATGGGGTTTTACGTGAATTACAAAGAATATAATAATATTATGCCACATTTATGTAGGAGTGCAGACCGAAATGAAACTTGAAAACCCGTTTAACTGCTTTTAATTTAAATATAATAAAAAAAACACTTCTTGGCTCTTACTTCATTTCACTCGTCTTATTCTCTGTCACCGAGTAATTTTTTATACATGCTGTCTATCCTTTCAAATTTCGAGCTCACTCCAGAGGGCCTAGACATAGTAACTTTCGATTAGCGATAACGCTAGTAGAAAAGCCAAAAAATGTATGGGGTTGACATAAGCTATCGAAATGTCACGTGATCATAGGTCAACGAATAGAAATTAGCTAGACAATGTTAACATCATTCGATTCCATGAAACGAATTGACTACGTCGAACGATAACTTCCATAGAGATGCGTAGCCAAGTAGCACTTTTTGACAAGCGCTATGGCTTCGTATGAAGGAATTCGAATCGAAAACTAGCGATAACGCTTGTCAGAAAGTGAAATGACGATAGCGATTGTTGAAATAGAATCGCTCCGAAGCGAAGCTTTAATTAATTTAGAATACAGATAATAAGATGGATAAAGCTGCATTTAGACAACAGGCTACTTCATTAAAATTCCCACATTTATTTTAAAATAGACTAGCGAATAAAACACTATTGCCATAATTTTATGAACAAACTAGCTTCTGCCCGTGACTTCGTCTGCGTGTATAAATTGATAACAGTAATTAAGTCATGTCATTTACCGGGATACAAAGTATCCTATTTGTTAATCCAGGTTATAAACTATCTGTGTACCAAACATCAAAATCCGTTCACCCGTTTTTGCGTGATTGAATAACAAACATCTAAACATCCAAACTTTTACATTTATAATATTAGAAGGATAATCATTGACTTGTTATGGACAGAAGGAACATAGTTATTAAACTTTAATTTAAAATAGCAGTCAAAGGAACAGTTAAAGATTACCAGCTTCTTTATTTCAAATACTTTTGTTTGGCAGAATGTCAATTGCCAACCCTGTAACTCATAATAATATTAAAGAGATGAAACCCACGTTTAAAAAAAAACAGGAATGTTAGTTTTTCTATGGTCCAATGCACAATGAAGGTCCAAAGTTACCCGAGTTGACTGTGTGTATTATGCGTATAATTTTACTGAAAGCAGCATAACAAAAAGTTACATACTATTTACTATTTTACATTACACTGTTACATTGAACAGTCTAAACTAAACCTAAATGATGTTGTACCTGTTGGTATTTCTATTATGTGATCGTAGTACCTTCCTATTTTAATATGTTATTATTACTTTAAATTATTTTTGTTAGATAACTTTAAAATCCTCGCTTAGTGGTTTTAGAACTAAAATCTATTTACAGCACCTAAATTAAGAAATAACTTTAAAAAATATATAAAAAAAATATAAATAATATGTACAGTATCGAATATTTTGATCTTCATAATGTTTAAAAAAATATTAATATACTTACTAGATGCATTTACATAAGGTGCTTTTATGTAGTTCAATGTGATTGGTGTCTTTTTAAGAAATTGTGCTTAATGCTCTTGGCTTAAATGTCTCGCATTGTGTTGCTTTAAAATCCAGTTTTGAAATATACTTACTTAGACATGGTTAAGCCTTATCTGTTATTCACTGTGTTAGAACACGCGCAGAGATAGTGGTCAAGCGTTTACGTTCTTGGGTATGAATTATTAGTAAAAAGCGATAAAGTACATGACCGCCTCGCAGTAGCGGTCATTAAAGGTAACATAAAATAGTGAGTGTTCGTGCCTGCGCGGGACTTTATAGGTAGTTAATTTCTTTATAGACAAGTTGACTAAATAATAAGCATTTATAATCGATAGTGGAACATGTTATTAATTTATATACATTTTATAATCACTGTAAAATATGTTACAAAGTTTATAGTGATCTGTAATAATTTACTGTTTATGCTACAGCAAACCTGTATAGAATCTGTTATAAACTAATCTCGAATATGAAAATGTTATAGTTTGCCTTTTTAGTGGTGATGTACTTATGTCAAAGAAAATATAGCTATGGCGCAAATGATCCGTTTGTTTTCCTACATTCACACCTGTATTAATAGAAAAAAACGAAAGACGTGCAGTTTTCGACAATAAGTAAAATATTATGGGTCTTAAAATAAGTATAGTCACTGCACATCAGTGGTAACACTTTCATTACGAAAACCGCCTTTACCGCTACGACTTAGGCTCAGCGCAGACAGAATGGAGCGCAACGGAGAGGATTTTATTAACGCACTTGAAATTAAACTTTAAAATTATTACAATAAAGTGCATAAATGTGTGCTTGAACCTGACAAAAAATGCTCGCGCGTCCTCGAAGATATACGCGATCCGTAAAGAAAATACCCGAGACCGCGCGGGGATTATTCCTCTCTGTCTGCGCTGACCCTTAGAGGCGTCACTGTCAAATTGTCATCATTGATGTGCGGTTGACTGTACAGTGCGACTGGCTGGCCCGGCCCTCTTGGCTTTAGGTGACGAGACATGTATCAATCGAATGTACCTACCCCTCTTCCTCTTCACAAGCATTTTAGACTAACTTCATTTCGTTTTATTAAAAAAGGTAGAAGGACTTGTTGCCCTGGCCAGCCTGACCCTTCTGCCCGGCCCTACTCTACTACTGGGTATACAATATTCATACTGACTAGTCAGGAGAATATGATGAGCGGTTATGTTATGGCACATTGAGCTAAGAAACAGCTTTGTCGAGGTTCGTCTCAGGCACGTATAACCAAGATGTAGTACTTACTACTTCCATTCATTGAACATAAATGTCACTTTTATAAAAAAAAAAAACTTACACCTCGATGTGTTTTATCAGCGCCCGGTATCTACTGTAAATTAACATCTAATGTACCGCTTTACCATAAGACATCAGTAAGATTATTGTAATGTAACGCTGTGCTCCATGCCAAGTCAGATACTATTTACGCTGGCAATGTCTGGTGGTTTTTCCTTAGGAACTTCAGCGTCACTTGTGATAAATAATTGGCTTTTTTTTTTTTTTTCAAATTACAGTTTTATGTGTATGGGAGGACAGTGTAGGTTCACAAATACCAGCAGGCTTAGCGCGAGAACCGTTTTGTCGACGGAATAGTAGACAAAAACCGGCCAAGTGAGAGTCAGACTCGCGCACGAAGGGTTCCGTACCATTATCTATAAAAACGCCAGAAAAATCAGGTTTGTTGTATGGTAGCCCCCCTTTAATATTTGTTTTATTTTAATTTAATTATTTATTTTTAAAGTGAATATACGGGGTGGAAACTTTCAGCGGGGCAGTAAGGGGAAGTACCTTATCCGTTGCAGCTACGCGAAAATGGTCTTATGAGACTCCATAATTTTTTATGGAATTTTGATCCCCGTTCATAGATTATGAAAAAAATGTACAGTCAGCAGGAAAATGGGCAATTTTCACAAAAACTTTTATTTACGCCAATCGATCCTCTTTCTTATAAGGATCAAAAACCTCTTTTGGACCAATTGAGGTTTGAGTACTAGAAAAGTCATAAAACGCAAAAAACTTTTCCCATACATTTCGTAAGAAATGATACTCCAACTTAGTTTTTTTTATGATCGATAGATGGACCGCTACAACGAAGACTGGCCAAAAATAAATAAACTTCGTATTTCGAAATCGAATTCCGGCAATTCGCAAGGCAGTGGATACAAACATAATGATGGTCCTATAACGTGACCACCTCGCAGTCCTGATCTCACGCCTCTACACTTTTTTTATGTGGCGCTATTTAAAAATTGAACTTTATAAAAAGAAATACAACAGTGTTCAGGAACTCAAAGATTTAGTTACCACGATTCTCTATGGAATTAATCCTAGCACATTATCAGCAGCTACCCATTCTGTAGTAAAGAGAATAAACCTATGCCTACGCCAAAACGGCTACCATTCTGAACACCTCATAACTTAGAGCACAAAAGTAAAATTTCTAGGTGAGTCCAAATGTTAAGTTTCAAGTTTTTAATTTTAAGGTGAAATAATACCCAAAGTAGAAGCTATAGTTTTTTATTTGTTTTTCGATCAGTCTTTTTTGTAGCGGCCAGTTTATCGATGGTAAAAAGTTGGAACTTCTCATTTCCTACGAAATGTATGGGAAAAGTTTTTTGCGATTTATGACTTTTCTAGTACTCAAACCTCAATTGGTCCAATAGAGGTTTTTGATCCTTATAAGAAAGAGGATCTATTGGCATAAAAAAAAGTTTTTGTGAAAATTGCCCATTTTCCTGCTGACTGTACATTTTTTTCATCGCACCGCTTTCGTTTCTAACGATCTTTGTCTAGGTCCTAAATATCCTAGCTAGACGTAGTAGCTAGATAGACTAATTCAGAAGAAAGTTGTCTATCCCAAACTGTCAAAATCACACTGACAACTGACAGTTTTCTAAGGTAGTGAAGACAATTTGATTTTGTAATCCCCATGCTAAAGACAGTAGAAAACTTTCAATCGCCGGCCGCAAAGTATAAAAGGTTATCTACAAAATCTTGATTTTACAGGATAGCGTTTTGAACGCAATACTGTGATAATTAATAGAAGAACAAAGCTATCTATTCCTATTTTACATCATTTAGATACTAGGGCATTACCGAGAGGAAATGGTTAGGTCAATATTACTGTCATATGTTTTTGTTCCAAAATACGGTATACATACCGACTAGTCGTCTTTAAAATACGTGACTTTTAATATCAGTAAAAATTGAGAATCAAACAGAAAAAAAATCCTATGACTAAAAAAATCTCTGTCCGTATGGATTGAGGAGCCATGTCTCATATTTAAACGAGGGTACTACCAATATTAAATTAGCCATTATGTGACATTTAAGGTGGCTCCTCAATCCAGACGTCTGAATTGAGGAGCCACCTTAGAACTCAAAAACTAGCCATCTGATATTTTTGACAATTTGGTAGGATTTAGTCTTTAGTAGTAGTAATCTGTAAAAAAAAATGGGTTTTGTACGGCTAAATTTGAGATAGCTACAATGTTTAGATTTTTCATTAAAATCCATAAATTTCACCGAGCTGTTTCTCGGAAAGTCAAATTCAGTAGTAAATTTGTTCTAATTTGTAGTATAAAAATAAAATGTAAAAACTGTATAATTTCGGTACCTAATACAACACATTATATGTGGCTCCTCAATCCTGACGGTCTATAGGAAATATAAGTCCGTAATAGCTACTAAAGCAGTTGATCAAATCGGATAACAATAACAATATTTAGTAGAAATTTCTACTAAATATCGGTATAGTCAAACATCCTACCCATTCAGTATTTCAAAAGATATTAATAATTTAAACATTCCTTTACTATTTTGTGAATGTCACCCACCAATATAATTCAAACTATGATATAATAGGAAGGGGTAAAAGTTTCTTCGCATTTTTTAAGAAAATTCAAAACATTTTTTAATATAGTTTATTTACATTTGACTAAAGTATGTAGGTACCATTTTGTTCGATAACTTTATGCCATCTTGTAGGTAGGGACATGATCCCATTGCTATATAAATTTTGGGACTTCTGATCAAAATACCGCGACAAGTGGTTTTGGCAGTCCTCTCGTGATGTTAACCTGACACTGCCTAAAGAATTCTGAAGAGACCGATACAGGTGGAAATCTGAAGGTGCAAAGTCAGGACTATACGGCGGATGCATTAACACCTCCCAGCCAAACTCTCTTAATTTTTGCTGAGGGAGAGATAGACTAATTCAGAAGAAAGTTGTCTATCCCAAACTGTCAAAATCACACTGACAACTGACAGTTTTCTAAGGTAGTGAAGACAATTTGATTTTGTAATCCCCATGCTAAAGACAGTAGAAAACTTTCAATCGCCGGCCGCAAAGTATAAAAGGTTATCTACAAAATCTTGATTTTACAGGATAGCGTTTTGAACGCAATACTGTGATAATTAATAGAAGAACAAAGCTATCTATTCCTATTTTACATCATTTAGATACTAGGGCATTACCGAGAGGAAATGGTTAGGTCAATATTACTGTCATATGTTTTTGTTCCAAAATACGGTATACATACCGACTAGTCGTCTTTAAAATACGTGACTTTTAATATCAGTAAAAATTGAGAATCAAACAGAAAAAAAATCCTATGACTAAAAAAATCTCTGTCCGTATGGATTGAGGAGCCATGTCTCATATTTAAACGAGGGTACTACCAATATTAAATTAGCCATTATGTGACATTTAAGGTGGCTCCTCAATCCAGACGTCTGAATTGAGGAGCCACCTTAGAACTCAAAAACTAGCCATCTGATATTTTTGACAATTTGGTAGGATTTAGTCTTTAGTAGTAGTAATCTGTAAAAAAAAATGGGTTTTGTACGGCTAAATTTGAGATAGCTACAATGTTTAGATTTTTCATTAAAATCCATAAATTTTACCGAGCTGTTTCTCGGAAAGTCAAATTCAGTAGTAAATTTGTTCTAATTTGTAGTATAAAAATAAAATGTAAAAACTGTATAATTTCGGTACCTAATACAACACATTATATGTGGCTCCTCAATCCTGACGGTCTATAGGAAATATAAGTCCGTAATAGCTACTAAAGCAGTTGATCAAATCGGATAACAATAACAATATTTAGTAGAAATTTCTACTAAATATCGGTATAGTCAAACATCCTACCCATTCAGTATTTCAAAAGATATTAATAATTTAAACATTCCTTTACTATTTTGTGAATGTCACCCACCAATATAATTCAAACTATGATATAATAGGAAGGGGTAAAAGTTTCTTCGCATTTTTTAAGAAAATTCAAAACATTTTTTAATATAGTTTATTTACATTTGACTAAAGTATGTAGGTACCATTTTGTTCGATAACTTTATGCCATCTTGTAGGTAGGGACATGATCCCATTGCTATATAAATTTTGGGACTTCTGATCAAAATACCGCGACAAGTGGTTTTGGCAGTCCTCTCGTGATGTTAACCTGACACTGCCTAAAGAATTCTGAAGAGACCGATACAGGTGGAAATCTGAAGGTGCAAAGTCAGGACTATACGGCGGATGCATTAACACCTCCCAGCCAAACTCTCTTAATTTTTGCTGAGGGAGAGATAGACTAATTCAGAAGAAAGTTGTCTATCCCAAACTGTCAAAATCACACTGACAACTGACAGTTTTCTAAGGTAGTGAAGACAATTTGATTTTGTAATCCCCATGCTAAAGACAGTAGAAAACTTTCAATCGCCGGCCGCAAAGTATAAAAGGTTATCTACAAAATCTTGATTTTACAGGATAGCGTTTTGAACGCAATACTGTGATAATTAATAGAAGAACAAAGCTATCTATTCCTATTTTACATCATTTAGATACTAGGGCATTACCGAGAGGAAATGGTTAGGTCAATATTACTGTCATATGTTTTTGTTCCAAAATACGGTATACATACCGACTAGTCGTCTTTAAAATACGTGACTTTTAATATCAGTAAAAATTGAGAATCAAACAGAAAAAAAATCCTATGACTAAAAAAATCTCTGTCCGTATGGATTGAGGAGCCATGTCTCATATTTAAACGAGGGTACTACCAATATTAAATTAGCCATTATGTGACATTTAAGGTGGCTCCTCAATCCAGACGTCTGAATTGAGGAGCCACCTTAGAACTCAAAAACTAGCCATCTGATATTTTTGACAATTTGGTAGGATTTAGTCTTTAGTAGTAGTAATCTGTAAAAAAAAATGGGTTTTGTACGGCTAAATTTGAGATAGCTACAATGTTTAGATTTTTCATTAAAATCCATAAATTTCACCGAGCTGTTTCTCGGAAAGTCAAATTCAGTAGTAAATTTGTTCTAATTTGTAGTATAAAAATAAAATGTAAAAACTGTATAATTTCGGTACCTAATACAACACATTATATGTGGCTCCTCAATCCTGACGGTCTATATGAAATATAAGTCCGTAATAGCTACTAAAGCAGTTGATCAAATCGGATAACAATAACAATATTTAGTAGAAATTTCTACTAAATATCGGTATAGTCAAACATCCTACCCATTCAGTATTTCAAAAGATATTAATAATTTAAACATTCCTTTACTATTTTGTGAATGTCACCCACCAATATAATTCAAACTATGATATAATAGGAAGGGGTAAAAGTTTCTTCGCATTTTTTAAGAAAATTCAAAACATTTTTTAATATAGTTTATTTACATTTGACTAAAGTATGTAGGTACCATTTTGTTCGATAACTTTATGCCATCTTGTAGGTAGGGACATGATCCCATTGCTATATAAATTTTGGGACTTCTGGTCAAAATACCGCGACAAGTGGTTTTGGCAGTCCTCTCGTGATGTTAACCTGACACTGCCTAAAGAATTCTGAAGAGACCGATACAGGTGGAAATCTGAAGGTGCAAACTCAGGACTATACGGCGGATGCATTAACACCTCCCAGCCAAACTCTCTTAATTTTTGCTGAGGGGCTAAAGATGTGTGAGGTCTAGCGTTATCATGATGAAAAACCACACCCCTTCTGTTGATTAATTCCGGCCGCTTTCTCTCAACTTCTTGCTTTAATCTCATCAGTTGTTTGCAGTAGAGTTCAGAATCGATGGTCCTGCCTGGTGGTAACAGCTCCTAATGAATAATGCCCTTCCAATCCCACCACACACACAGCATCACCTTGTTGCGAGTTAACCCGGGTTTCGCCACAGTCTGTGAAGCCTGACCGGCCTTTGACCACGACCTTTTTCGCACGTTCTTGTCGTACGTGATCCACTTTTCATCACCAGTTATCAGCTTCTTCAAAAATGGTTCGGTTTTATTACGTCGTAATAAAGAATCACAAATGAGTACACGGTTCATTAGGTTTCTTTCAGTGAGCTCGTGAGGTACCCAAATATCGAGCTTTTTTTGTGTACCCAGTTTTTTTCAAATGTGCCAAAACTGTTTTGTGGTCAATTCCCAGTTCTTCAGCTACGTCGTAACTACTGATATCTGATCTTGCTCCACTTTTTCAAAAATGGCATCCATTTTATCCGTAATAGGGCGACCAGAGCGACGTGCATCTTTGACATCAAAATTTCCGGATTGAAAACGCTTAAACCAAAGGACGATGGGCAATTTACTATGGACCCCGTCCCCACTTTTTTTTTTTGATCCAACAGACTTCGCTTTTGTCTTATATTTTTCGTTAACAGCTACAAAATAACAATCCGCTGGTTTCAAGTCTTAAATATATGGGGTTTCCTGAAAAAAACATGTTTCAGTTCAATTATCTAACGAGAATATAGATGATTGTTTTCTATTTTTCGTCACAATAAATGAGATAAAACATAATAATTGCCTACTTATTTAATATGGAACATAAAACAACAAAACATCACGCCTATATTCCACAAAAGAATAGATAGGCAGACATGTGTGGAACATCCACATTTTGCTTTATGTTGTTTTTCGCGATGTAATCTATTATACTCATTTTACTTACATGATATCACAATAGTATTTCTCGTAGGGAGAGGTAGGCAGAGGTCCACCCCTATCATAGGTAGGTACTACTGCATTGTATTTTTCGTCAAAATGAACGAGATCAGACACTAATATTATTAGCAACTAATATAACAATGGCCAAATAATATAAAAATAAACTTAAAACATATAATATATCAGTACGTCCGTAATTCTCTTAGGGGAAGGCAGAGATATTAAGACATCCAGACTTCGCAAGTTAGGTATTTAATGATTCCCCACATAGACGGGAATACATAACAGCACACCAGTGTTCCCCCGAGGGTTAGGCAGAGGTAAGCATACAGGTAGCTACTGAATTATATTTTTCGTCAAAACAAAAGAAATCAAACACAATGATAGTCAAATAATATACTTAATATTCAACTTAAAACATCATCACGCAACGCAAACGCAAACGTCATCGCGTATCATTACGCTTGTAATCCTCTAACGGAAGGGCAGAGATGTATAAGACATTCTGACTTCGCAAGTTAAGTATTTGATGATTCCCCGCATAGCCGTGTAATACATAACATCACACCAGTATTACCCGGAGACTAGACAAAGGTAAAACTTAAACTTTGGTAAGTAGTAGTGTGCGCGCCGGAGAAGATTCCAAACAAAAAAAAAGGCATTGCAGCACATACCGGGCATTAATTAGCTAGTTCAAAATAAAATACTAAACATCATTTTAAAATATATAAAAAGTGTGTACCTACAAAAAAATATAGCTATATAGCTATCTATCAGGTCCAGTTAATAAGCAAGGGTCAGTATTAGTCGTGAAACAGATCAAACACAGAGTACATTGTATATTGAGATCAAAAACGCAAAGTGAACAACAAGAGCAACGAACAGCCAGGTATACCAGAGTGTCAGGTAAGATTTGACAGGGCGACTATGTTTTTATTTTAATCTATTTAAAACTCTTTACAAGACACCAGGAACATTCTCAAAGTCGATTTCAACAGAGTGATCTGGAACTTATTTAAAGTGACCTGATACCGCCTTTATTCCCTGCAAGTGTAGGCAGAGATGTTATGTTATGCCATTTTAAATAAAGAAGTAAGTATACTTAAAACAAATATGCAATAAAGTAAAATAACATTCGATTTTCAATTTTTAATAATCTAACTTATTCTCTACTAGAAAATAATTATGACCACATTTTATTATTTTTCCTTAAAACCCCATACATTCGACGGTCGTCGCCATAATAAAAAATGATCAGTTAGCCAAGACCTTTTAAATGAGATATGTCTCAAGTCTGTTGACTAAGTTTGGATATCGTGTTGTGGGTACCCTGGGTACACAATATCTACCTACACCTACGGGGTATACAAGCGTGAATATGTTATTTCATGGAAAATAAATACAATATGAAGTATCATAAGTAAAAACCGATACGATTTTCACTTATTTTTTCATAATCAAACATATTTTGTACTACAGTAGTACCATTACATTTCCTTCATTTCCCTTAAAACCCCATGCTTTTGACTATCGTCGCCATAGTAAAGAATGATCAGTAAGTTAAGACCTTTTAAATGAGATATGTCTCAAGTCTGTTGACTAAGTTTCAATTTTGGGAACGCCAGTTCCCATCGTCCACGAGGAATTAATCAACAGAAGGGGTGTGGTTTTTCAACATGATCACGCTAGATGTTGAAAAACCACACCCCTACTGTTGATTAATTCCGGCCGCTTTCTCTCAACTTCTTGCTTTAATCTCATCAGTTGTTCGCAGTAGAGTTCAGAATCGATGGTCCTGCCTGGTGGTAACAGCTCATAATGAATAATGCCCTTCCAATCCCACCACACACACAGCATCACCTTGTTGCGAGTTAACCCGGGTTTCGCCACAGTCTGTGAAGCCTGGCTGGCATTTGACAACGACCTTTTTCGCACGTTCTTGTCGTACATTATCCACATTTCATCACCAGTTATCAGCTTCTTCAAAAATGGTTTGGTTTCATTACGTCGCGCGTCGTAATAAAGAATCACAAATGAGTACACGGTTCATTAGGTTTCTTTCAGTGAGCTCGTGAGGTACCCAAATATCGAGCTTTTTTGTGTACCAAGTTTTTTTCAAATGTGCCAAAACTGTTTTGTGGTCAATTCCCAGTTCTTCAGCTACGTCGTAACTACTGATATCCGATCTTGCTCCACTTTTTCAAAAATGGCATCCATTTTATCCGTAATAGGGCGACCAGAGCGACGTGCATCTTTGACATCAAAATTTCCGGATTGAAAACGCTTAAACCAAATTTGTGCTACTCTCACAGACACTGCACTAGATCCATAAACATCGCAAATTTTTTTCGCGGCTTGCGTTGCATTTTTACCTTTTTTGTAGTAAAATTTTAAAATGTATCGAATTTCTTCATTAGATTCACTCATCTTGACAGTACGAAAAACAAATGAAAATCACACATTTTTCTAATTTGAATATGGAATTATGTTCTTTAAAAAAACTTTGAATGATACCAAAACCAACCAGATACAAATAGTATAGCCAAAGAGATTTTATTACAAGTTCATACATACTATAATGCGAAAAGACTTTTTCCCGAACCTAATATGTAAAGCTTATAATTGTTGAGTGGCTGTAGATGCAGAATTAAACGTTATAATAAAACTTTGTTTTATTAAGTAGAAGGAATATATATATTTGGTCAAATTGACAAGACAGAAGTAACTAAAAACATTGCTAAGCAACAACCATCGACACAATAATAAGATAATCTTCACATCCATGATACTCTTTTTTAGATCTTGGACAAATCTTGAAGTCCAATTCTACAGCTTAGCATGTTCAGTCTTGGTCCAAACAATGGCTTCGTAACTGTAGCGACTTGTTTGACAGCGAAATCTCCATTCTGAATACATTCTCGAATGAAGAAATGTTTTATCTTGATATGTTTTGTTCTCCTATGGAACTCATAAGGTGGGTTCTCAGACAACCTTATAGCAGAGACCTTTGGTTTAAGGTAATACAACCATCTTTGGTTTTATTAATTTCAAGTCCAAGTTATTTAGTTATTTTAAACCTATTTTTCAGCTCTTTAATAAATTTACTTCCAGAATTTTCACTAGTTGTAGCCACCAAACCCTCACCTACGTAAAGCGCAATTAACACTTGTTCACGTATGTAAAGGCAAGGATCTTTTGTGCTTTGCTTGAATCCTGAATTTATAAGATATTCTGATATGCAGACATTCCAGCACAGAGGAGCCTGTTTCAGCCCGTAAAGGCTGCGTTTAAGTTTGCACACTTTCTTAGTGCCATCATTGAATCCCTCTGGCTGTTTCATAAAGATTTCCTCTTTTACAGCTCCGTGTAGAAACGCAGTCGATACATCGAACTGTTGAAGTACCAAGTTTTCTCTAGCAGCTATTCCTAAGACAGCTCTTATAGTACTGAGGCGGGTACCGGACTGAAAGTCTTCTGATAATCAACGCCAGGTTTTTGTGAAAAACCTTTTACTACCCATCTGGCCTTATGTCGTTCAATTGTACCATCTGGATTGTTCTTAATTTTTTAAATTCTATCATTCTTAAAATTTGTGTTCATGTTTTCCTTTCTTGAGGATGAACGTTTTAGCACCAAAAACATATAGATGATTAACGCAGGGTTTTCTACCTACCCATCTTTCGAATGGTGTTTGGTTTTCAATACTCTGGTTCTGGTAATACGCTTCAGTTTGACAAGTAATTTGCAGTTTTTGCCGTTTCTGCCCATAAACACATAGGCGCTTTTGATTCCAAAGGAGACTCGTCACGGCCCATGTAAAATTTACCCAGTCCCGGCGCAAAAGAAAGTTATCTCATAATTTAGTACTTAGGTCACCATTACCAAAATTCGTGGCTAACATAATAAAAAAATATTAGTGCTTACATTATTTTAATTTAATAATATAAGTATTTATAATTAGTACAAAATAACATTGAGCAATTTTTTTTTAATCTTTTGTACTTATTACAACTGCATTTATTTTGTTTAGGTTAAATGCTCTAAGGTTCCGACGTGTAACAAATAAAACTCATTCCAGGTCAATATTGCGATCTCATTCGCACTCGTTGGTAAAGAAAGAGATGGGTATAACGTCAAAATGCCTCGTCTGTCGTCTAGCTGCATGCGCCGCCCGCCGCATGCGGGCGGTATCGGCGGCGGAGTCCATAGATTATTACACACTTATAAATCAGTCATTCGCTAGCTTGGCTTGAGTTGAGTTCTGTGCATTTTTATTTGGTTCACGGTTAGTTTCATGACGACTACGATTTGGCTTTTACTGTACTGGACTTGAAAATTCTTTTTATGAACGGTTTCGTTAAAATGGGAGACTGTGTTATCATAATATACATATGTGTTGTATGACCCAGAGGATGAGGGCAGAGCAGCAAACAGAGAGTAGTATTGTCATGTTTACATGGACGTAGAGCACTGGGCAGTTGCGCACACGTCGTAAGCGTTGCGTACATCTGGGTTGGGCTAGACACGAAGAGGTCTTTAGCCATCTCGCATTGGGACTACACAATGTGTTGTTAGACTTGGAAAATCAATAAAATTAATTTCAGTACTGATCTGTTATTAAAAAAAAAAACGCAATAATTATAATTATTATATGTAAGCCACTGATATTTATTATATGTTAGCCTCTGATATTTATTATAATTATGTAATTCTAATAAATATTCAAAACTTTAATTTTTTATGAAGGAAATCTGTAGAAAGTCAATCAATAAAAACGTATAACTATGTATGTGCCCTGGGATTAAAAAAATAAACTATTTAGTAATTTTGTACTCATCAAGAAAGAAACACTTAGATAAAATAAGTAACTACATATTTTTCCTGAATAAAAACTCATAGCAATATATCTACATGATAGCCACTGATGTTAGTTAAAATATTTATGTGTATATATTCTATTAATTATAATGAAAAACATGAGATACACCTTTTTTGCGCCGGGCGTGGGTCACATTTGACGAGTCTTCTTTCCAACATCATGCATCTAGCTTTTTCTATAAGGGTTCTATTTTTCCTTTCAGCGATTCCATTTCGATGTGGAGTGTATGGTGCTGTCAATCTTCTTGCTATACCATTTTGCTTCAGAAATGAGTCAAACTTCAAATTTCGGTATTCCGTACCGTTAGCGGTCTGTAGGCATTTAATTTTGTTTCCTGATAAGTTCTCTGCTTCTACCTTGTAGTCTATGAATTTTTGTAATACTTCGTTTTTATTTTTAATAAAGTATACTCCGCAGTATCTACCGTAGTCATCAATGAAACTTACAAAATACCTGTTGCCATTCAGTGAAGGTTGTTTCAGTGGTCCACATACGTCACTATATACGGTCTCAAGACGCTGACTCGTACGTGAAATATTTTTGTCACTCTTCTTGCTAGGCACTCTGCTCAATTTCCCTTCTATGCATATTTCGCGTTCACCTAAAGAACTATTGCGGTTGAAGTCTAATCCAAACAGGCTTTCATTCTTTACGGCGAGCTTCAAGTCCCTTTCGCTCATGTGTCCCATTATACAGTGCCAATATTTAATAGCATCTGATTCCACTTTTTTTGCTACGTCATTACTACATGCTGTGGCATTGGCTCTATGTCTGTCAACATTATTATTTTTGGTTTGGAGATAATATAGACCATCGTCTTCTCTCACTGCTTGCATTTGTACTCCTCGCTTGTGATCATTAATGCTTGTGCCTTCTTCTTAGTGAATAGAATAGTGAGTCCTACATGAGTCATTTTCCCAACAGATACTAGATTAGCCTAGAGATTAGCACACAGGCTTGGTACATAAACTGCATCAGTTATTCCAATTTTTCCTTCTTCAATTTCTATTTCTGCAGGCCCTGATTCTTTTATCTCTGCAGTTTTGTCCTTTGAAGCGAGTTTAAGGGTTTTTGAAATTTTCTTCATCTCAATAAAAGGCTTATCCGAAAATGTCATATGTGACGTACATCCACTGTCAAGTATCCAGCATTTTTGGGCTTTGTCATTTATGAAGTAGCTACTGAAGAGGTTTGTTTCTTTATCGTTCTTAGGCTTCTTATAATTTTTCTTTCGTGTATTCTTATTTTTAGACCAGCATTTGGACGTGTCATGGCCTTTCTTCTTACAAATCTTGCAAAAGGTGTAGAAACTTTCTTCAGCGTCATTCTTTACGCTAGTACTAGGGATGTCACGACGACGTGCATCACTCTCTTCTATTATTTTAATCTTTAGCTTTTCAGGGTCTGGAAGTGAGTCTTGAGATTCAATTGCAGTCCTGAAATTTTCGTATTCCGAAGAAAGGCTATAGAGATCAATAGATCACTGTTGATATCAATATCCATATCTTTTAATTTATCAACTGTATCCATGAATTTCTTTAAATGCTCGCGTGTATCTGTACCTTCTTCTAGTTTTGCTAATATAAGTTGCTTTAGTAGGGTAGCCTATCTGGCTGGACCCTTACTTGCATAGATTGATTCAAGAGTCGTCCACATCTCTGGCAAATTTACCATTTTTTACCTGTTTCAGTTCTGAAGGCGCTATCAACAACATCAGTTCTGATTTCGCCATTTCGTCATCGTCAAGAACATTTTTTGACGTATCTACCTTTGGATATTCTTTTACACATGCCCATAGTTTATTTTTTACTAAGTATGCTTGTGCATGTATACACCACGTATCGTAGTTTTCCTTTCCTAAAGGTTGGATTTTTACAATTGGCATTTCGAATTTTTTCCTTATCTTTTTTATTCAAATAACTTACATTTTTCGCTCTGCTACCATGTTAAGCTTTATTTATGTAAAGCTTATAATTGTTGAGTGGCTGTAGATGCAGAATTAAACGTTATAATAAAACTTTGTTTTATTAAGTTGAAGGAATATATATATTTGGTAAAATTGACAAGACAGAAGTAACTAGAAACATCGCTAAGCAACAACCATCGACACAATAATAAGGTTGTTTAACTTCATAATATATGTAGGTATATAGGTTTACACGTTACAATATACACAAGAATAAAAAAAGGAAAATAAATTAAAAGAGGATTACCCCAAATGGCCTTATTTTAAATCTGTAATCTCTTCACTTCTCTAATCTATAAATATTATAATTAATTAATATAAAATAAAGATATATCAGTAGATTTAGCTGCATTATAGCATTATAATTGTTTACTTTTTTAAAACCAAATTGCCTATCTAGGTTAACTTAGGGCATGTACCTTTGTCTAGCTTATTAAGCCTTCTGCATTCATATTTACCATAGACCTATCTACCCCCTTAATTTTTTTAGGGTTCCGTAGCCAAAGGGTAAAACGGGTCGGTATGTATACCGTATTTTGGAACAAACACATGACATATTGACCTAACCATTTCCTCTCGGTAATGCCCTAGTATCTAAATGATGTAAAATAGGAGAAGATAGCTTTGTTCTTCTATTAATTATCACAGTATTTCGTTCAAAACGCTATCCTGTAAAATCAAGATTTTGTAGATAACCTTTTATACTTTGCGGCCGGCGATTGAAAGTTTTCTACTGTCTTTTCTGACTTCACTACCTTAGAAAACTGTCAGTTGTCCGTGTGATTTTGACAGTTTGGGATAGACAACTTTCTTCTGAATTAGTCAATCTAGCTACTACGTCTAGCTAGGATATTTAGGACCTAGACAAAGATCGTTAGAAACGAAAGCGGTGCGATGTCAAAAATGGAGAAACGAAAAGTAATTTTGTATAGAAAGAGAATAGCACTCGCTTGTCTACCCTTCTCGGTAGAAAACTGTCAACTGTCTACACTGAAACGTCATTTTTAGGGTTCCGTACCCAAAGGGTAAAACGGGAACCCTATTACTAAGGCTCCACCGTCTGTCTGTCTGTCCGTCTGTCACCAGGCTGTATCTCATGAACCGTGATAGTTAGACAGTTGAAATTTTCACAGATGATGTATTTCTGTTGCCGCTATAACAACAAATACAAAAAAAGGTCGAACAGGTTGAACGTTGATTTAAATATGATTCGTGGCCATAACAAATATGGCTTTACAGAATTATAATCAATAGAATCAGCATTACACCTCTCTAAGTTCAAAAAATCCTACTGAATGATTATTTCTGAAATAATCTTTTAGTAGGATTTTTTGAACTCATGATGATGCTTTTTTGATTCTAATGATTATAATTCTGTAAAGCCTTTGTTATGGCCGCGAATCATATTTAGATCAACATACAACCTGTTACTGACCTGCAAATTGCAAAAAACGTAATAAAATTTGAATTTCGCGGGCTACCGTAGCGGATCCACCTTAACAAAAGCAAACAAAAATTCAAAAATATTCCTTGACTTTAGAAAAATAAGCCTTAGATTGGAAAAAAATAATGTGCTTTATAGTCTGGTTGAAGTATAAGATTTTTTTTTCGGTTTTAGTACTTAATTAAAGTCGAACTATAACAAGAGGAGGAACCCTTTATTTTATCATGTCCGTCTGCAACATTCCATTCCAAACGAATGTTCCGTAGGAAAAGTATACTGTCCTGTTGCATCACTAGTGGCAGTAATAGCACAAAGAAAACAATTCTTTCTCATAGCATGTCAGAGTGTTATGATGTTGAAATTGTTTTGTGAAATGTATTGCAAAAACAAGATGGCGGCATTCGTTCAGATTTTGGCCACGCGCAAAACGATCCTTGTCCAGCTGTACATACTACATAATATCGCACCAATGGGGTTAAAAACTGAAAACTGGTCAAACGTGTCAGCACTATAAATTGTTCGTCCACAAACCGCCATTGCTGCCTGTTTTTTTTTTTTGGGGGGGGGGGGGTAAATATCAAATAACTTCTCCCGGTTGGGCGGAGCGGGATGCCAGACTTTTACTGACTAAAACCCACCCATGTTCCTTCAGTTTCAGTTGCCTGTGTGCCAGGGCCACGATATCCCTTTCGGACAAACTCGCAACCCTGGGCCTGCAGTCTCGACATACATAGTGATCGCTTTTCGATCGAATACGGTCGCAAAGTCCTAATGGAGTCCCTAGACGGTCACAAATGCTTGACAAGTTAATATCACACAAAAAGTGCCTGTATGTAGTGAAAACAGACTAAAGTTCTCTTGGGAGCATCACCCGTATACGAATTTCTCCCATACCGTCTAACGTCTTCAGGTATAATTATTAAAGAGGATATCAAATAATCTTAACGAATTTAACGGGTTTCCAAGTTTTTTCGGAGAGCTTTCTGCCACACTTTTCATTTTCTAACATCTTTGGCAAATAGGTACATTGGTTGCCGTAGTTTTGCAGACAACAGCTCACAGAACACATATACTCCTAACGGAGGTGAATATCTATCTATAAAATTAACTATCCTGCAACAGCTGCGCAACGAGCAACTACGCATTCCATTCTATTCTATTTTTGTGTTATGGAAAGATTGGCAAGCAAAGCTGAAAACAAATGTGCAATTAGGCATAATACAATAAGTCGCTTGCTTACAAAATCAGGATAGTTACAGCCAGCTGTCAAATTATTAAACTGGTGATAGTAGCGACCTAAAGAGTGGCTCACTTTAGATATCTCCATCTTCTTTATTTTAAAAACGTTGCTCCACACTAGGAATTTAGATAGCGGTCTAGGGGTTTATTTTTAGGGTTCCGTACCTCAAAAGGAAAAAACGGAACCTTATGGGATCACTTCGATGGCCGTCTGTCTGTCAGTCTGTCAATACCATTTTTCTCAGGAACACGTGGAGGTATCAAGTTGAAATTAATATCAAATACGTAAGTCTATGGTGCCTTGAAGCTCTAAAAAAATCAAGCTTCCAAGTCAACGCAATAAAAAAATACGGCGATTTATGCGATATTATTGCGACATATTTCGATACTCGCAAATAAATCAAAACCTATAGGGTATTTCCCGTTGACCTAGAATTATGAAATTTGGTAAGAAGCAAGGTCTTACAGCACAAGTAAAGGGAAAAGTCTGAAAATTGTAAATTTGTAGTTTTATCACATTAAAAAAAAATTGCGAATATTTCGCACATAGATCAAAACCTATAGGGTACTTCCCGTTGACCTAGAATCATGAAATTTGGCAAGAAGCAAGGTCTCACAGCACAAGTAAAGGAAAAACTCCGAAAATTATTAATTTTTAGTTTTATCACATTAAAAAAAAACATTTTTGCGATTACAAACTTAAATTTTCAGTTGGAAAGTTGACCATGGCTTATATCGATGCATGGGAGAACATGGTTTTCAACTACAATGTTAAGTTTGTTTTAGGGATAAATTCATACTAACTACGGAACCCTTCATTGTGCGTGGTCCGACACGCAATTGGCCGGTTTTCTTATTTTATTTTGGGTTTTTAGATATCGCTACTATCACCAGTTTGTGGCAGTCCCCATTAATTCCATAAACTAGCGAACCATTAATTCCATTGTGATTAGAAAACACAAGGGAATTAATACTTTATTCCATTTCTGGGATATCTATATGATTTCTAAATACTCAGGAATTATTTGAATTTTACTGTCGTTGATTTTACCAAGGGTTGTACAAACAAGTACTACAAAACTTTCGAACGTGGTCGTGGCCATTGTGATATATCGAGAATATCATGCCGATTTCTGAACGTACGTAAGAAAACACGCAACACTACAGTAAAATGTCATTCACCGACAACAATTAAAAAATGTCGGAATCGTGTCAAGACGGTAATTGTCAAGGAAATAATGAATTTGGGCCGGACGAATCACCCACCAAACTTATCGTCAATTACATTCCTGAAGTCATGACGCAGGATATGATGTTCTCGCTATTTTCAACAATGGGTAAACTGGAAAGTTGTAAATTGATAGCGAACCGAGGCTATGGGTTCGTCGAGTACTCTCGTCCCGAGGATGCAGTCAAAGCACGTAAGGCTTTTAACGGTCTTCTAATGCAAAACAAGACGCTGAAAGTGTCGCACGCTCTGCTGAATCCGGAGTTAAAACCCCCTACGAAACCAGAAGCCGACTGGAACCTTTACGTATGTAACCTGCCTAATGAACTGACCTTGCAGGATTTACATGGACTATTCGCACAATTTGGTAAAATAGTTAATTCTCGTATAGCAGCAGGAATAGCATTTGTTTTATATGAGCACCAGTATGAAGCGGAAAGAGCCATTCAGAACATAAATGGCACCACACCGCCTGGCTTTCTACACCCATTAACAGTTAAGTATGCTAATAAGAGTAACCCTCATAAACATAAAAACAATAATAATAACTTTCCTAAAAGTCCCCTTGTGAGACCTTATCATTGGATAAATCATATGAACGCCATTGGTGATCACAATTCTCCAAGTACGTGGTCTATATACATTTATAATATTGCTCCGGAAGTGGAAGAGTTGACTCTGTGGCAACTATTTGGTCCATATGGTGCTATTGTGTCTGTTAAGATAATCAAAGATCATTCAACTAATAAGAGTAAAGGATTTGGATTTGTTACGATGAGAAATTATGACCAAGCAGCGATGGCAATACAAGCATTGAATGGATATGTTCTTCATGGCCAACCTCTCTCGGTTAGTTTCAAAACCCAGAAGAGATAATGCTTATGTGAAAGACTTAATAAACTTTACAATATCAATACAGTAATAAATAGACAAAAATTATACCTAATTGATTGGCATTATGAAATATTGCAAATAAATAGTCCCGATTTCTGAATTTTGTGTACACACCCTAACCATATGTGCAGTCAGTTGACTCTTGTTGAAAATATTATATTACTTTGAGCTATCGACATTGTTAAGTTTGTTTATGAATAATAATTTATTCGGTTTGCTCGTTAAATGTTTCAAGTTTACTAGAAGTTTAAGATTGTATTGAATATGATTGTTGTTTGGAAGTTCAACATCAGTTGTGAGCTGTAATGCTTTCATTATTTTAATCTTATTATTTAAGTATAATAAAACCATTTTAAAGAAAGTGCTTTTACAAGATCTAACTAATTGATAAGCCACATTGAGATGTTTAATCAGCTACTAGTTTTAGTTGTACACTTTTTATAACATGATGTCTATTTAGGTAGTGAAAACGAAATCTAGATTATATCATATTTATACATTTAGTATAAAATTTGCTGAATTAAAGTTCATTTTCACAATTTTAAATTGTGTTTTGATTTTCTTATTACCCGTTCCTATTTTCAGCATATGTACTAGTTAAAGACATTGTTAAATCATTATATTTATCTTAGTATAATTTATTGATTTGATTTCCATTCCTGTACCTTTACTTTAATAGTTATTTTATTAGTATAATGTTGGTAAGTCAGAAATAAAAATATTCTAATAATATTTTTAGCAGTTTATGTAATAAAATTAGTTTTACATAATATTTAGACAGCATCCAAAAGTACTTGGTTAAAAAATCCAACAGTAAAACTATACTTAGATTAACTAATTATTTGTTTAATAATAGAATTTTGTTGATAAAAAAGTGAGATGATTTCAATCATTTCAGTAGAGAGCCCACTTCTATGGAATTACCTCACCTGTTGGGCGTGAACTATTGCAACATCTTAGCATTCTTCTCAAAAGATGGCGCTAATCATCATTGTGTAGTTTCATGATAGAATATTATGTAATTACTATGAATGTCGTGTTTCAATGTCCTCCAAAGGGTTATGCAGAGGTGAACAACCTCAGTTTCGCCACGTACGAGGCGCTATGAATTCGTCATATTTTGACACACGAAGAATGCTGCATTTAAAGAACATCATTCTGTGTCTGCTACTGCAGAATAGGGTAATGGGTATTTTTTTATTCATATTACTATCTGTGTAGTAGTAATATTTTTTATAGAGAGTAGGTCACTAATATTGCTCCAATCGCTTTTCAGTCTCATCAATCGCAGCTAAATAATTTTACCAATTTCAATAAAAAAATAGGAATTTGACAAGAAATGTGGATTCTGCTATGCAATAGTCAATGCCAATGGAAAAATGGCCAAGAACGTTGTCCAATATTTCAGGAGGCTCTGGTTGGATGGCCATATCACGGTCCTGATGCAAAAGCAGTTCTCGTCACGACACTGACGGCATGCATTTGAAGAAGTCCTGGTTTCCAAAAACATAACTACCGGTAAACTGGACCTAGATCTGGACCTCATTATTTTTGTAGAAAGTTATAAAATTAATCATTTATTCGATGCTCATTTTTTGTGGTTTGTAATGTAGTAGTAGTGCCTGTCCAATACTACATTAGTCAGGTGTCATGCCACGACTACTATCCCTGATTCGAATCTGAATAGAACCCGGGAACTCACGGCTGGCGGGCTTGCAGTCACGTTTGCAAACACTGCGCAGTGCGCATGCGCTGTAGTCAAGCGTTTTGCAGTACTTAATTTATGCGGGTTGCATGTCGCAATTGATCAAATAATAGATTATTCAATGGGCTGTTTCATTATCAGATCTAATGGTTCAAGGTTTAGGTATTCATAAACATTACAATGAGATAAGAATACGTGTAATTGAACTTGTAGGCAATTATGTAATTAGCGCCATCTTTTGATACGTTTTTAAAACATGATACCATTTGATTTTTCGTCTTCCATCATCAGTTCAGGATCCTGTACTATAGTGTCTTATCTATGTTCAGGATTACATTGGTAGGACAGTCTTTAGTTAAAATCAATTGAATAATTTAAAAGAATAGAAAATCAGCCTATTTTACTTGTTTCATTTAAAATAATTCGAACTTTGGTGTTACTTTCGATGGCTACTAGGGCGCATGCTCTGAAAACCAAGAATCGATTTATTATTATTAACCGTGTTAGGTGCCGGAGGTCACGCAATCTCTGTTTTATTTTTACTTTTGTTTGAGAATAGTCCTTATAATTTTGAATAGTTGGAGTAGGACAAAGTTTCACAGTGCGTTCGTTTGCCGGCAATACGGCCGTGGCGGACGGAGAGGGATCCGTGGTGGCGGGGGGCGTCGGCCTCGCCGTGAGTAGCAAGGTAAGGGAAGTGCCCAGTCCACGTTCCTCTCAGTTCATAGGATTATTAATTAATGCCACTTGCGTGAAAAGTTTGTTACCTATGTTTGTGTCCGGGAATCGTAGTCGACATCACCACCTAGCTTAGGAACGTAGGTACTGTTCCTAAGCTAGCCGTCTATCTGATGTGTTATTCTCGCGGTGTTTTTAAATTACATAATAAAATACGATGTATTAAAGTAATTAAAAAGTGTGTAGCAATTAACTTAATGCTGTGAATATAATAGCCCACTCATAATTAAGTACAGCGTGGCAAAACTTCGATTTGTGCTATAATTCGTTGTCGTAGGTACCTACATACACTTCGTACGGAGCTAATTGCAAGACATAATGTTAAAGGTATTATACCTAGGCTACTTCAACGTTTTATCAAAAAATTTAGATTATAAAGAAACGGTAGTTTTTAGAGTTGGAGACAGCAAGTTATTTATGTAGATAAAGGTACCTACATACCTATCATGCAGAATGCCCGCATTGAAATCGATCGTCACAAAGTCACTAGCAGTGAGTGTCTGCTTCCTTCATGGTGGTGGATATAGCTCGATTTCGTTTTATATTCATTATCTTATTTTAATTTCAGACTAGTACCTACTAGCATACGAGTACCTACGTGAAAGTTTACAGTAAGACTCCTAGGCCCTCCAATTTCTGCGGCACATCGTAGAATCCAAGAAGAAGCAAGGCCGTCGGTAGGAGGGTACTTCCCTCTAATCTAAGACAATTTAGAAGAATCCAGAATCTCAATCCATAGAGTGTTGTCACGCGTTTTGCTTCTCATGATCATCCACATCGGTTGCCTTTTCATTTTATTAATGTAAAATTAGTAAGTTGTTACTTATTGCCTCTGGTCCAGACTCCAGAGCTCACCCCCCACCCCCGAAGTGAATTCCTGGCCTGCGGGCTTGAGCTGTAGGTACCTATACGTAGTAACCAGCGTCCTTTCTAATGTTGTCCCTCTGTAGGTGTACCCAAGTCCGGGGGCGGCGCGCGGCGTGTGGGCGCTGCCGCAGCCGCCCCCCTGCACGATGGCGGCAGAGGAGGCGCTGCCGCCCTGCGAGCCCATGTCGCCCGACGCGCCCGCCGCGCCGCCGAGAACTTTCACCAGCTACAACCAACACTCTGACCTACATCAGCTTATATTTGAAGCTGTGCGATCTGGGTTAGAGACTGCTGTTACTGTTAGCCTTTATCAACCCACTGCTGGGCAAAAGCCTTTCCACATGACTACCAGCTCTTGCGACCCAGGGCTAATGGGGACCACTGTTTAGAGGCATTTTTTTTAAATTAAATTAATTCAGTAAAGAAGACTAGGAAGATAGGTACTTGTAGAGGTACACCCGGTTTCTGTAAAGACACAAAAATTTGCTAAGAAAAATTCAACTGCTGTGTGGGGTTGTTTTAATTATCAACTACCAATTAGGTAACTTGATGCCTCATTGATATAGTTCAGAAACCTAGCGTTAGATTCCTACGAAGTATGTTAAGGCTTTGGAAAAAAGGACCTAGGTGGTAGAGCAGTACAATTTAAATAGTATACAAGCATCTTCAAAGCAACATTAATTTTAAATTGACCTAATTTTTCTAGCGAAGTATCAGAAATCGAGCGTCTGGTAGAAAAGCTTGGCGTAGAAGTGTTGAGTGCCCGTGACCAGCACGGCTACACGCCGGCTCACTGGGCCGCACTGGACGGCAGCGTCGCCGTTATGCGCTATCTCGTCGAACGAGGAGCCCCCATAGATCTGTCTTGCTTAGGCACCCAGGTAATTTATTAACTTCAAATTAATAAAAATCTTTTATTCACTGATGCACAGCCTAAACCGCTAGATCTAGAAGTATGAAATTTTTCACAAGAGATTGTTGAAAGTGAGCACTCTGGAAGGATTTTTGAAAATTCTTTCCCTAAAGGGATTAGGGTTTGTATGCAAGTTCGTCATTTTTGCCGATGACATCGGGCACAATGGCTTGTATATTAATAAACTTGCAGTAACAGCTACGATAAGACGTGTTATAGCTAATTCAAAACTGCTGTATCAATATTGTGAGTAACAGCAGGCCTAGGATACCAGCTTTTATTGATTTAAGTAGATACGTATGAATTGAGTAGATACTTACCTAGATAAATTATAATGCACATACTTATCATTTATGTTATGTATCGTCTAGGGGCCCCGTCCAATACACTGGGCCTGCCGCAAGGGACACGCATCGGTGGTCCAAGTGCTGCTACAGTCCGGAGTTGCCGTCAATGCTGCAGACTTCAAAGGTACCGTAGTTGACAAAACTCACTTCCTAACGAGACCAGGTCTACTCCGAAGGTGATTCCGAAATATCGGCCGAATGTTCGGCCGTTTCCTGACTACGGCAATAAAAAAAAAACCACGGTCAAAGATATAGATAAGTCAAAGTCCAAAAACGTGACTTGAAGTCGGGTAGGGATTCAAAGTCAATTATGGAAACTTTGGAAGTCAAGAAACGGCCGAACATTCGGCCGATACTTCAGATACCCCAGCACCCTAATTGAAGTGAATGATTGCTACTGATATTTTAGTTTATTACCGGAACTCACCGTGAAAACTTGAACTGTAATCCCATTTAATGCTAGAGATTGTGGCCGGCTATCTGTGCCTACTAAGTAATTAGTAGGCAATAGGTTATATTTAAATGATGTCATTTGTATGGAGTATCGTGAGTGTGCCTGTAGACAGACACGCTTATTAGGTACTGGTCTGAGAATTAGCATGGGTCTGGTCTGATTAGGAAGTGAGTGAGAACTCATCTACTAAGTACCTACAGCTACGTAGGTATTACGTGCAAGTGCACCTTAGAAGAGTCCGTTATATGGAGTCTCGGCCTGTACGCACACGTTTTGGGTGTGGTAGTAATCTATGCTAAGCTAATTAGCCAGTCACGGCATGGCACTACTTCCTGGCCTACCTACTATACTGCGGGTGTGAGTGACGCTTCTTCACATAGTAATAAGTAGTTGTTTTATTATTCTTTGCTACAGGTTTGACACCATTAATGACGGCCTGTATGTATGGCAAGACGGCGACGGCTGCTTATCTTCTGGGCATGGGAGCAGCGACCCGGCTGTCAGACATAAACGGAGACACTGCCCTTCACTGGGCCGCGTATAAGGGACACGCGGATTTAGTACGACTGCTGATCTACTCAGGGGTCCCTTTACATTGTACTGACAATTTCGGATCCACACCTCTACATTTGGCGTGTCTATCGGGCAACTTGACTTGTGTGAGGCTGCTGTGTGAAAAGGTATGGCAACGTTTAGTATTGTTAGTATTGAATTACGTGTCAGAAAAAAAACACCTGCCTAATAACATTTTCAGGTCAAAGCTGAACTGGAACCACGTGACAAAAATGGGAAAACGCCACTGATGCTGGCGCAAAGTCACAGGCACTTAGAAGTGGTCAAATTGTTGCAAAAAGAGATGAAACGCAAATCACACTGGATGCCGCCCCTATCAGAACTGTGGGCTCTCTTGTTTGGGGGCGCTGGTGACTCCAAGGGTCCCCTACTCTTCTTCTTGGTTTCAGTACTTCTTTGGGGATATCCTATGTACATGATAAGATGCATACCTCTCACATGGAACACGCTACGTCTTTCGCATTACTGTTTCTTGTACTGGAACGCGATCATGTGGCTCAGCTGGGTCATCGCCAATAGAAGGGATCCAGGCTATATCCCACAAAACTCGGAGACGTATTACAGAGCTATCAGGCAGATTCCCTACTATGATAAATGGAAGAAACGGAACGTGATCTTGTCACGATTGTGCCATACTTGCCGATGTCTGAGACCGCTGAGGTACCTATTTAATTACTACTTTATTTAATTAGTCTACTTTAAAAGGTCGCTGTCTAGCGCCACATAATGCACAAGGCAGTCAGGATGCTGTAGTTTTAGGCACCTAACGCCATCATGGGTACCTTAAGAATCGCTTGGTTAAGGATTTAAACATAACGCCAGCTCTAATTATTTTTATATTTCTAACTTTCACCAATTGCAGTATTCAGTTAGTTTCAATTTATTGCTGCATGCAACCCGTCGCTCCTTTAGTGCTACTACTTACTATTACTTCCTTATCTACTGTTGCTAGTCAATTGGCTGCGACTTATCTATACCTACTCTTCGAGTACCTTTTAGTAACCTAGTTCTAACTACCTAATAATAATAAAATTATTGCCATAAAATTATTTTAACATACCATTGAATAATTCTGTCTGTAACTGTTGGTGACATTCCTTTTGTTTTATGCGGTGGTCCCCAAACTAGGCGGTGCCAACAATGTAATATATTCATAAGTACTTACGCAAATAACATGAGCTCTCTGAATTGCTAACAGCAAATAGAAAGTTAAAATATTAAAAGTTCTTACTTTTTACTAATAAATAATTAGGAAGCACTTTAAATCAATTTTCAACCGGCTTTTGTTTGTGAGCATGTAAACGTTGCGTCGTCATTAAAATTCGATATGCTAGCTATTTATTTTCAATAATAATTAAGTTGCAACTTATTCTTGAAATACATACCTACTTTCTTGTATTAACACCTACAAGCTACCTAAATATTACGTTAGTGATATTTATAACTTGTCTTTAGATACCTACCTATTCATTATTATAAAACAAAGTCCCCCGCCGCGTCTGTCTGTCTGTCTGAACGCGATTAACTCAAAAAGTACTGAACGGATTTTCAAACGGTTTCCACGATTCTGAAACATTTCTCCGACAATCGTTTTGCCGTTTAACGGTTCGCCGACAGAACGATTCACTATTAATTTTTTCACCGATAGAACGTTTCAATGACGAGCGATTCGTCGACAGAACGATTCACTTTTCATTTTTTCATCGATATAACCTTTCACCAGCGAACGATTCATCGACAAAACTGTTCGTCTGCCCCTGAATCCCGTACGGTATATCGAATTACCCTTGAACGATAATACGAGAAAACTATGTTTTGGTAACTGAATTTACCAACAATAGAGGGGACCTGGCGTTAATGGTCACTGTTCTAACCTTTTTTTTTTTTTTTTTTTTTTTTGCCGGGGTGGAAAATCCTCATGGATGTCCTCCGCCCTGGGGTGGGCGGAGGGGTCTGTCAGACTCTTACTGACTAAAAACCACCCCGGTGTTCCCTTCCCACACTTGCACCGGGGATCTTGGGAGCTAGTATTACTTCCGTGATCCCCGGCTAGTGCCGGCCCGCCTCTGCGGGCCACCTCAAGTCTGCGGGAGGGTGAGGTGTTAGACCCCCCCGCGACATCTCAAAGGGGCGCGCGTGGAACACTACGCGCCGCCACCTCGGGTCCAGTGTGATAGGGGGCGGCGGACGTCCCCAAGTCCGCCGTCCCTGGACCCATTTAGGGGGGCCGGAAGAGGGCATTATCTGCCCTCTACCGACGCCCGGTGCGCCTGCTGCGGGCCGGGTGAGCGGACGAGACCTCCCGCTCCCTTTCCGCAGCCTCCTTCTGCGACACGACTGTTTCGCAGAAGGATACCACCGCGTCCCAGGACTCCTCGCTGCCGGCCATCGACTCGAACACGGCCGGCAGCGACAGGTCACTGCCTACTTCTGAGATGAGGGCACGGCGTGGCTCCTCCCAAGCGGCACACTCTGCCAGCGTATGCCGCGCCGTGTCCTCCCGGCAGTCGACGCAGTGGTGACACCGGGCGTCCGGCTCCCTGTTTATGCGACACAGGTACTTCCCGAAGCAACCATGCCCCGAGAGCACCTGCGTCACCCGAAACGACAGGGAGCCGTGCCTCCTCCCGAGCCAGGGCTCGAGTACCGGCCGGACCGCCTCGATGGTGGCGAGGCCGGCGGTAGGGCGTGAAAGCCTGTCCCGCCATTCCGCCACCAGGGCTGCGCGAAGCTGTGACCGACGCAACTCCACATGTCGCTGCATCAGCCACTCGCCCCGCGCCCTCGCTTCCTCACGCCACCGATACAGTGACGCGAGTACTTTCGCCTCGAGGTCCCAGGGCGGGGATCCGGCCAGTACACAAGCCGCCTCGTAGGAGATCGTGCGATATCCCCTGATGACTCTGACGGCCATCGCTCTCTGTGGTTTTCGCAGGACTGCGATGCTTCCGGCCGTCAGGTCAGCCGCCCAGATCGGGGCCCCATAAAGGGCCATCGATCGCACGATCCCCACGTAGAGCCGCCTACAGGCGGCGCTCGGGCCCCCCAGATTGGGAAGCAGCGTTGACAATGCCCCAGCCGCGCCCAACAACTTGGGCGCCAGCCGCCGGAAGTGGGGGCCAAAATCCCACCGGCTGTCGAGCACCAATCCTAGGTACTTCATGGTGGACTCGACAGGGATTTGAGCCCCCCCGACCACGATGTGTGATCCCGGCGGCGGCGCCCGCCGGGGGCCATGAAAGATCAAGGCCTCCGACTTGTTGAGGGCAACCTCCAGCCCTAGGCGACGTATGCGGCTCACCACCTGTGAGACCGCAGCCGTCGCCAGCAACGCTGCCTCCCTGTACGAGCTCCCCCGGGCCGTGACCAGTGTGTCGTCCGCATAACACGTCAGGTCCACGCCCGGCTGGAGCTCGCCCCGCAGCACCCAGTCGTACCCGATGTTCCACAGGAGCGGTCCCACGACCGAGCCCTGTGGAACACCGCACGACATGCGGCGCTGGTTTCCGCCATCACGTCCCGTATAGGTGACACACCTCTCCGCCAAATAAGCCCCGACGATGCGGCGGAGGTAGGAAGGCACCCGATGGTAAGATAGTGCCTCCCGAATACAGCTCCAGGGCAGGGTGTTGAAGGCGTTGGAGATGTCCAAGGACACCGCCAACATCACCCCGCCCCGGGATACCGCTTCCTCCGCCAGGACTCTCACCCGCGATATCGCGTGGATGGTGGAGCGCCCGTGCCGAAAGCCGAACTGGCTCTCGGCCAGGTCAGGCCCCTCTCCGCACAAGTGGCCGACGAGGCGGGCAGCGATTATCCGCTCAAACATCTTACCCACCTCGTCTAGCAACACTATGGGCCTGTACCCGGACGGTGAGTCCGCAGGGCGCCCCGCCTTCCTGAGCAGGACCAGACGACCAGATTTCCACAAAGTGGGAAACTGGCCCTGCTCAAGGCACGCTGTGTAGAGTCCTCTCAAGTGGGGCTCTAGCTCCTTCAGAGCGAGGGCTAGCGCTTGGCCGTGGATCCCGTCGGGCCCCGGAGCCACGTTCTTGGCCCGGAGCCGCGTCACGGCTGCCCCCATCTCTGCTTGTGTCACCTCTGGGACGCTGATGGCGTTCTCTTCATATGCAGACTCTGCGGCTGTGGGCAAAGCCATCGGCGGCGGAGTATGCTCCGCTCTTGCCGGGAAGAGAGCTGCGACCACTTCCTCCAGCAGCTCAGGTTGGAGACTCTCCGTGAGTGGAGGCGCCGCGGCTCGAAGTTTCCCTCGAACCGCACGATAGGGGCGCCCCCACGGATCTCCGTCTAGAGTCTCCAACATCTCCTCCCTGGCTCGCGTCCTCGCTTCGCCGATGGCCAGCCACAGGGCCTGCTTCGCCGCGCGGTACACCTCATACAGCGCGGCTTCTTCATCAGGGACCCGACGACGTCTCCTCCGGTATCGGGTGTACTGGCGTCTGACCGCTACGCACTCGACACGTAATTGTGCGATCTCGGTAGACCACCAGTACACCTGGCGCCTCGCTGGATATGACTGGACGCGGGGCATGGATGCGTTGCAGATTTGCGTCATCGCCCCGCGGAACCACAGCGCCTCCTCTTCGACGTCGACGGGTCCGTTCGTTGCCGACTCCCGGATCCAGGCCTGAACAATAGCGGCCTCCTCGAGAAGCTCCCTGTCGATGCGTTTACGCGCCCAGCGCGGACCGTCCCTTCGCGGGGCCGATGGACTACGGCCGCCGGTGGTCTGGGTGGAGACGTCGAATCGGATGTATCGGTGATCCGACAACGTCTCCACCTCCACGGCGACACGCCAGTCGTGGACACGGCTCGCGACAGCAGGGCTAGCGAACGAGACGTCCACTACAGACCCGCCCCGCTGCCGCACGCACGTGTGGACCGAGCCCCGATTCAGGACGACCAGGCCAGTCGTGACCGCCCACTCCTCTAGCGCCTCACCCCTAGCATCGGTCACCGGAGATCCCCACGCACGCTTTACTGACGTGGGCCGCGTAAACCGTACGAGATACATAAAATTTATGTTCTACGGGATTGTACATCTTAAAAAGTTTAACAAAAAATCCGCGATAGCTTAAGTTTATCTTCTAAGGAATCAAGGATGACCCACAGTACCTAACCGTTTTAATCTTTCAGAATTTGATAAAAATTTTATTGTTATTTCAGAAGCTATTTTAACTGGTCTTATATTTAATCCATAAGCAATTATTATTCAAATTGGGCATTTAATTTAGATTAAAATATGCCGTTACATAATAATATCATTTAAATGAATACTTACTTTAAAAGATATCATAGATTCAAAGTTACGCGGTCGATCGTTTCGTTTCCTTTTAATCCCGGTAGTACGTTCCCGTGGGATATTTCCCGATATCCACGCGGGCGAATCAACGGGCAAAAGCTAGTTTATGTATATTATAAGTAGGATCAGTAGTATAATGTAGGTACCTACCCTCTTTTCAGCATGGACGGATAAGGTTATCAAAAGGATGGATTGCATAAACAGTTATCTAAACACCGTGCAAATTAAGAGCAGGCAGTCTAAATCAAATTTCGAACGCAAGCTCCGTCCCTCGCTCCCCGCCACGCCACTCCGTTATGTGCTAAACGCTAATACATCAGTAATAAAGTTGAACATCGCGCGCGCTTTTTGATCGTGTTCGAGCACGAAACTAGCGTAAGTCTCAATTCTTATTTCTGTAATAATTGATCTAGAGGAAAAATATCTTGTATCGGGATAATAAACTATATTTTCTTGCTGTGAATATTTATTTCAGACATAAAAGCTAAACAACCTTGTTTTTTTTTAGAATTATCCTTAAAAAAGACATGATTTTCGAATAAAAAACAAACAATTACGTAACTGTCTTCAACATGGAAATAAAAAGAGCCAATAAATCATATACTAAAGTTTCATTTTGCTTGTTTGTGTGACTGTTTCAGGATATTCATGCAAATTAACATAAAAATAGGGAGCCTCCTCTTAACGTCGATCGCGAATAAAATTAGAAATATACGGTGCTTTATTTATTTTAAGAACTACAACAGGTATTCACTGACATGAAAAACTTAAATGTTATTATGATAAGTAGACTTAGGTAAGTACCTACTATACTGAGCGTAGACAGAATCATCATAGTATTTATTTACGCAACATTAAAAACAGATAGGTAGACATTTCTCATTTTACAATTAACTGTTCCAATGGTAAAACGGACAAAACTTTGCAAAACAACACTATGATTTGGACGAAGCAAGCTTGAATGTGTGATGTTTTTTTTTTCTGGGCATCGGTTCCCAGGGTTTGGAAAGGGGAACGGCTTACCTCCTGTTACATGGGACTGAAACATGACTGACGAAAAGTGGGTACAAGTACCTATATAGATAGGTAGGTACTACCTTGACTGCAATGTACCTTTGACTACCCCTTAGGGAAATAAGAGGCATAATGTTCTGTAAATTCAATTATTTGGTTGTCCAGGGCTAAGCACTGTCGCATCTGCAAGCGCTGCGTGGCTTACTTCGACCACCACTGCCCATTCATCTACAACTGCGTGGGAGTTCGCAACAGGATGTGGTTCTTCCTGTTCGTCATGAGCGTGGCGATCAACTGCACCCTCTCCATATACTTCGCCTGCTACTGCCTGCTGCTCGAAGGCTTCGGACTGCTGTATGTCTTGGGCCTACTGGAGGCAATCACTTTTTGTGCTCTGGGCTGGATCCTTACTTGTACTTCCGTAAGTAGTATTTTTTTTTTTAGCTTGCCTAATCCTTTAGGTAAAGGCACTTATGAGGGGCTTGTGGCTAAGTAATAACAACCGCACGGGTCGATCGTTCAGGTTAAGCTACGCTTGGTCCGTGGATGGGTGACCATCTTTACATACCGAGACCCCTCCGTGCCTCGGAAAGCAAGTTAAGCCGTTGGTCTCGGCTGTCATTCGTGGATTTTTGACAGTTGTTACGGGTCGTCAGAAGCCCGAAAGTCTGCCAACCAGTCTTACCAAGGGGTATCGTATTACCCTGGGTATCTACTGGGTTGTGGAGGTCAGATAGCCAGTCCCTCCATGTAAAATACTGGTTTTCAGCTGCATCCGGTTAGACTGGAAGCCGACCCCAACATAGTTGGGAAAAGGTTTGGCAGATGAGATGATGCATGGACTTATGAAAATATGATAAGACACATTTAGTTCCACGGAATCTGAATTCTGTTACAAAACTGCGGCATCTTTTAAAGAATGAATCATCAGTATGCGCATGTGTGTGTGTATTGCTTTCATGACATAAATACCCACTCAATTGTCAAAGAGGAACCAATTTGTTTGAACAATAAAACCCAGAAAACACCGTTATTATTTTAGCACCGTGCGTCAAACTTCATCGTCCGAATATTTCGAATTTTAGATTGATGCCAATATTTTTTGATGACACTAAAGATTTTCGTTTACCTACGTATTTTCAAAGCAGAAAAATTATCTAGGTATCTACATAGTAGAGGACAACTACGCACGACAAATCAATGCTGATATCGCCTGACATATTTTTTCTCTTTCAGATTCTGCATGCCTGCATGAATTTGACTACAAATGAAATGTTCAATTACAAAAGATATCCCTATTTAAGAGATAAACGAGGTCGTTACCAGAATCCATTTTCCCGAGGGCCTATAATGAACTTGATAGAATTCTTCGTGTGTTTGCCAGACAAGTGCGATGAGCAGGATATCTTCCACGAAGAGAACATATGATGCGAGGCGCAATGACGCAACGACCTTACTAGAAAAAGGTCTCAAAAGATACCAAACCAAAAAAACTCATTATTATGAACTATTTTTGCTATGCTAAGGTTCTAATAGGTATTATCTGCAGCTACGCAACAATTTTTAGCACATAAATACAACGTACCTAAGAACGAGTGAATTGGGTCAAAAATTAATACTTACTTATCAAAATGCCTTTAAATAGAAAGATGAAAATAATAGCTCCTAATTACCCACAAAAGATATCTACTTACAAGCAAACTGCTCGCCCAATTTTGTCATTAGAGTTACTAGTACACACGGCTACATAACAAGCTACAGGTATTTCCAGTATAAACTGTGTACTGTGCAGTATAAACCTCTCATTGTACGGAAATCATATACAATGCGAGATCAGCTTATACTGGTAATGTATAGCTTGATATTATGTAGCGGTATACAAGTTGGTTTAAGTACCACAGCACCGCGTACATTCTTCTTTAACTAAGTTTAAAACCAAATGAGGCACGGTGTGCCACATACCTTTATTCACTGAAGTCGTGCATTTCCCTGTTTAACTACATCAATTACATATTATGATTGGAGATGTATATATTTATTTATAAAAAATAGCTTTTTTATTATACTATTTTACTCATGACGTTGTTGTTTTATTACATTACACAGTCAAGATCTTAGTACAGTAATCACAGCGGGACACGCACGTGGGAAGTAGGTTATCAAATCTAGCAAGGCTGGGTTGTTATTATGTAAATAAAAGAATTATTTGTTATTTTGTGCTGCAATAATATAATAATTATTATCAAACAATCTTTTTGAACAAAAGACAAATTAAGTATTCGAGTAAGCTTCATGATGTGTGGTTTAATACTTAATGAAATGACATTCATTGAAACTTACATGTTTGCCTAGTAATGAGAATAAAATAATTTCAAACATACTTTCTAAATTAATATTACCTACAATTGTTCACTTTCTGCTTACATACAGGATAATTTGTTACCCATCTAATTATCACAATTCTCTTACACATCAGTCAATAAAATACACGTTGTAATAGCACATACGTACAAACGAGTACATATATAACTTTCATCACATTAAAATCAGTAGCGCATGAGCGGCCTAGGAGTCAGACCAGCTGATCCAAAATAACTTCTAATATAAATATGCTCTATGCGGTAATGTTTGTAATGCAGTCGAATAATAAAATCATTAAGTTTCGTGAAATTCTACGTAATTTACAGAATGATGCGTATAAGTAAAATAATTTCAATAACCGTTTTACCCGCACTTCTGTATCTGCTTTTACAACATGAAACAAATATCTTAAGATCTTATATACCACATATTTCCCCTAAATATAAAGTTCATCAGCGTTTCTAAAATATTATATAAATTTACTGGGACTTTAACAACTTAAAGTTCTTACTTAACTTCTTACAAATGCAAAAGACTAGTTAACTGCATAATCAATTATATAAAAATAAAATAACAATATGTGGTTTATAATACTGATGTGTTACTTCTATCAAATTATTTCTATCACATAGAATAACTTGCTCTGACATCCATAAACTTTTAGTTTACTTTTAAAAGTATGTTTATTAAATTTCAATACCATTTCAAATATTTTCTATAAATATTTAGGGTGATCCTAAATTTTGAGAATATAAGGCGAATTATGATTATAATGATTTGATTTCTGTATTATGATAGTGAGACCTGGGAAGTCCTAAGGCTGTATTATAATGATTTGATTTCTGTATTATGATAGTGAAACCTGGGAACTCCTAAGGCTGTATTATAAAAGCTGCTGAAACAACATAATAATGAAGTAGCGTGAAACAGTGGACCGTTCGACGGCCGCGACCTCGCGCCTCACATGGTAGCATTTAAGGAAGTAGCGCCACAACACCACAGGGTCACTAGATGCTTGATATTCAATAGCAAACCTGCGTTTGATCTATTGCTCGAAGTGCATTAAGATAATACAATGTATGCTTCACCAGTATTTGTAATGTGTCTATCTATTTTATAAATAGATTATTAATCTCTAAATATCTAATAAATAAAATTATTCGAATTTTATTGTGGGTAAATTGTACCCACATTAAAAACATGCATTGCAACTAATCATCCTTGGGATTGATTCTAATAGCGGCAGCTATTTCTTCTGTGGATTGGTTTTTGTCTCCCCATCCCCATAGATTATGAGAGCCGTCGCCCGTGCGTTTTACCCTGTTCTTGACGATATCCTGAGAGACAGTCTTCATGTCGTAAGCCCAACCAAGCTTAGCAAAGAAGTTAATGAAGCCAGTGGTGAAGTTCAATTTGTTGTTGCCAAGCTCAGCAGTTTTGTAATCCCAGGGGAAGGTGTGGTGATAGTTGTGGAACCCTTCACCGAGAGCGAACAATGCCACTGACATGTTCTCGGAAGGCTTGATGCTCTTGTCATAGGGCTTGTCTCCCCACTTGTGAGCAGCTGAGTTCACGAGCCACGTGACGTTGAGAATAAATGCGTAACGGAACATGGCCGCCACAAAGAATGCATTGGTCCAGGTTTCGCCCCATAGGTACACCGGAATCACAGTGGGCATAAGGAAGCAAGCCAAGGGCATCAAGAGCAGGTAGTACCTAGAAAAAATATCAATAGGTTAAACAGGTTCGGTCTTATTCATAAAAAGTTATCAAACATCTAAAATATATTTTAGTTAAAATAGGTAGGTACTTTCTAACAAACACAAAGGTCAAAGTGACAAATAAGGACAAACAAAGTTTAGCAGCATTTTAACTAAAATAGATTTTTAAGACGTTTATGAATAAGAGCCGCTGGGTTAGCTTAGCTGCATAGATCAAAACCATCAAACTACTGGAACCACAGGTGCAGGTGTAGGATTACTCCATTGTCGACACGGTTGGCGCAGTGGTTAAGCGATTGACTGCTGCGCTGCGTGTCGCGGTTTCGATTCCCGCACGGAACAAATATTTGTATGACCAACAAGCAGTTGTTCCGGGTCTGGCTGTTTGTGTATGTGAGTTTAAATGTTTGTAAATGCACCCACGATACAGGAGTAATTCCTAGTGGGGCAACATAAAAAAAAAAGAAAAGATTATCGAATCTTTGTTTTGTTACTAATATTTTTCGTGATTATACTATATTATGCATCGTTATTACCTAGTAAAATCAGTACTTAGTATCCTTACTAGGTAATAACGATTAATCCAAGTCTGAGTTTATGCAAGTTCTACCAGACATAAAAACCTTGATCTTGAACTCTTGATGTGTGATCAAACACGCGTAACGTGTTGGTTTAACACAAACAGAAATAGCTGCATTCAACTTGTCAAGATGAAGGCATTAATAAAATAACATGGTTTCTTTACTAACTTTTTCTGGAATCTGAGAATGGGATCGGAGAGTAAGTCGCTCATGTCGAGTCCTTTGCCCTTTTCTTTAAGGTCGGGATGTTTCCTGACGAGCAGCCAACCAATGTGAGAGAAGAAAAGCCCTCGGGTCGCATTGTGAGGGTCAGCATCGGTTTCAGAGTACTTGTGATGCATGCGGTGGTCGCGAGCCCAGTCCATAGCAGCATCCTAGAAGATAATATTTTTTTTTTTTTTTCTCAAATGTAACGGAGGATTACATGGAACGAATACGTAAGTGCCCAATTATGAGTGTATAGATACGCCTCTGTCTTCCCCTTCGGCCAATACAGGCGAGATGTTATATTATATCTACCAGGTAAAAATTTTGAAAAAAATATCATTATAGTCTGTAACTTTAAATACCATTATAAACAGAGTTCTGCTGACTTCATAAGGAAAAAGGTCGCGAAAATACGTTAGTAATATTTCGCTAATGCATGACAAATAATAGTCGCCCTGAAAGCCCATTGCTAGGTCCCTTAGTTAGTTCCCAAGGAACTTACAGATTGAGACTTAATATAATAATTCATGGTATCAATAATGCTTCTGTAGGTACAAGTACAACCCACAAAATGTAGAAAATAATTATTTAAACCTACCCTCAGAAACTACTATTGATTTAGGTAATATCTTCTTTCATTGTTTTAGTTAGTTTTTATAGTAAGAAAACTCATGGTATTAAACAATGTCACGCGACACCACTTTTATGACTCAGCATCTATGCAATGTATGTATGTTATTATGACATAAGCCACTGCATGCAAAAACACGTGAGTTACAAACATCATTTTTAAATAGCATAATACTTGAAATCTTTTGCTGATATGTAGTAATAAATTTTACCAAGCTATCAGTATTAATAGTACAGTAAAAAGGTTAATAAACTGCACATAGGTAGTAAAGCAGCCATACTTGACTGCATAGTTATAAAAGTCATTCTAATTTAAACAAATAAACATTTTGATTTGATGTTTAAAATTTCCTTAATATTGAGTTCATATTACGTACAATTGCAATGTTTTCTTCAATTAATCAGCCTTTTCCCAATATTGGGGTCAGTTTAAAGTCTAACCGGATGCAACTGCCTATCTGACCTGCAATGTTTTCTTCGTACTGTAATAATAATACAAATCAATATTAAGTATCTTACCTGGAAGGCAATGGTGTTAAAGATGACCAGGATCACTTTGAGTGGCCATTTAGCTTTGTAGGACTTGTGGGCCCACAAGCGATGTGCTCCAGCCGTGATACCCAGCCCAGACACCACATACAAGATGTAGGCTGAAAACATGCAACACATGTTACCAATGTTACCTAAATATTATGTAAATAATGTACTATTCAATGTAAATGTATCAACTATGGAGGTTTATAGAGTTTAGGGCTGCATTTCGCAACAACACTCACCAAATACGTCTGTTTGCCATTTAGCAGAGAAGAGAAACAAATAGCCGCCATAAAGAGCTGCTAAGTGAAGATATGCAAACAGTGCGATGTTCGTCCACACATATTGTTTGGGCTTGTTGTCTGCTTTATGCACTGGCGGGGTGGCGAGGGCCAGGTCCGGTGTCGTTGCGTCGCTCTCGAAGAGAACTCCGTTCACATCCTCCGCTATGTTTGGAGCCATCTTATCGAACTTGTGTATACTGAAGACAAACGAAATAAATTAGTTCTAAAACACTAAAGTGCTATATAAACGCTAAGATAGCTATGCATGGTTCTCTAAGATTTAATTACGTCAAGTGCAAGTCAATAAATTCTGAATTAGGTAAGTTCCGACACTAGGAAGGATTGTTAGGTATTCTGTCAGCCGTCATAATGTTCTACAATCAAAATTATTACAGGAATCAGGAATGTCCATAATTGTATTTGCACCTACCGATCCCAGGTAACGATTGTGCGACGGCTTATCTTTGCGGTTTTTTTTTAAACTAGACTGTTTGACATTTATGGGATAAGGATGCACACTGCATAGATAGAAAAAGGTTAGTTTATCGATTGTCGAGAAACACCACATTCGATAAACTGTTGCGCGTTTTTCTAGAATTGAAATTCAATCTTTTGTTTAAATGTGAATAATTTGATATAACCTGCCTTTGTACCTGTAAGGTACCACCGAAAACAAACATATTATTGACGACGTGATCAGTAGGTAGAGGGTAGGCATGCTAGTAAGTTCCACACAAACTATGTAGAGATGGATGGGTAAGTCCATTCAAGGCGATGTTTTAGGATAAAATAAACAAAAATAGACATGAATAAATTATCTCCAATATCTCATAAGCATTACTGATCATGTCGGTTGAATGAGGTAGGTTAATACGGTCCGAAAATATCTCTTATGACAAGCCTTTTAGCCAAGCTCCCTAGTATGTGTTTAATAGAATTCCTGGTACTTAGGTACCTATTTAATTAATTTGTGGTCCACGTGGTCCGCGTTAAAGTGAAGTTGGCATAGTGCTACATAAGGCCATTGGCGTAGCCTTGTTTGACCTAGCACGCCCTATAGCTTCTAGCTACTATAAGTTAGGTATTATAGTGCTTACCTAGGAATGCCTACTACAGCCATGACCTTCGAAAATTTTCAAAAAATCCGAAAATTCAAAAATTATTTCCGAGACTGACCGCCAGTTGCACGTAAGTCCATTAAATTTAATTCCTCATTAAAGGAAATGCTGTCTTTATCTAACGGAACGTATCAGATAGTGACAGCATTACTTTTGCAACTTTGATCGCGACTAAGCCAGAAAATAGTTGTTATTTTGAAGAGTTTTGAAATCATTTTCAAATCGAGGCTTGCAAAAAAAAAAATAGAATGTATGCCACATAGTCGTAAGTAGGTAGATACACATTTTTGCACCATGCGGCAAAATTTGTTCGTAAATTCGCGTTGGTTTAATCTAATCGACAGGTAAAAACAATGGTGTTGTCATGGTGTTGTGCGGAAAACCGATTGGCTGTAAGGAAATATCCACTATTCTTGCTGTGCCAACAGAAAAAAGCTTGCAATCCACTTTAATTGAAAATTGGTACCTACCTACTTGCTTAGCTTCTATGTGAGTAAAACCTACCTACGTAACAAAAGATTTGTATCGTTAAATAGAATTTTAATTACCTATTTATAATCATTTAATTTTAGATATTTAGTTAAAATAAAATCACCGACACTATTTAAGAAAGTCCTTTTCGACCTTCAATTACATGCACTAGCGTTGTTTGCACTTTGCAGGTGAGACGCGGTGAGAGATGGTTAACTCACTTCACTATAGACCGCAAGATAACACCATAAGTAATAACACGACGGAAAACAGAAACAAAAAAAAAAAATATAAATTATAAATGTAAATAAAAAATTTAAAACTTACCAATAAATAAATGTAGGTATCAGTCAATCGTAAAAAATTGCAAGTAGGTAGCAATAATAATTACACTGTTAACGAGTGATATACCTAGGATGAGTGGGAATCCTTCTTCGTTGAGAGCGATATATATAGTAATCTGATAATGCGAAAATAACAATAATATTAGCAACAAACAGCCGGCCGGTGCAATCAATAAGTTCACGTGTTGGACTGTGGACTCACTAGCATGGGGACACTCGTGGCGCTCGTTTCAGACTGAGTTCACTGAGTGGAGTAGTATGGTTATGGTAGGCGCAGCGAATGCGCGTGGATTGGACGGCGAGGTGGCGCGATGTCGACGACCACGTCACTGGCTCGTCACGTAGATGGCATGATGTACAGTTGTGAACAGGCGATATTATGAACGAACTTCGCAGAAGGCGGGAGTTCGAACTTTGGTAAGGCTATTATGCCGTGTAAGTTTCTACATAGACAGTTCAAAGTTCTAGAGGGCGACGCGACGTGGCCATTGCGCCAAACCAAATGTTGACACTGACTGCCGACTGGTTCGGCTTTTAATAGACTGATATTGTTGTACCCTAACATGCAAGTTATCGTAGGTTGAATACTATAAGCCTAATTTATTTATCATAGGTAGGTACTTAAACCTAAATATCTAAGTAGAAATTGGTACCGTAGGTACCTGTAACACAATCTCATATTTAAATTGTCAAGAAGTGAGTAGTTAAGGTACGGTCAACCGCACGTCAATGGTAACTTGAATTACGAAAACCGCCGTTACTTTTACGAAAGAAAGGCGCTGTCAATGTAAAGTGTTGACTTGGACTTCGTAACAAATAATTTTCATCTTATTACAAAACGAGTCCTAACTTTAGTCTAAGCTACTTTATTCCGACTGCGGTAAAGTTGCTAATATTTACAAAATTGACCACTAAAGTCAGTTTTTGTTTTTGTACCACAGTCGGAATAAAGTTCAAATGCAATAGCTGGCTGGTTTAACCCTGGACCACTAAAGGAATCCATACATAATAGGCATTAGAAAAATAAAGGTTTGTGCCTTTTAATAGAAATAGGGTAGGGGAACTAATCACTGTTTTCTTTTTTTTTTTCAAAATTTTAGAATCAGCATTTTCGTAGATAGGGTCAATTGTCATCTATTTCTTTAATAAGTAACCTAAGACTTCTTGGCGGGAAAGTGAAGCGTCATGTTAGCAGTTTTGTTTTATTTTCTAAAATTTGTGTTTAGCCGAATATTAATGTGTAATAGTGGTGGATTATTAACCATTAATTGTTCGTGAACCTGCATTAATGTAGGCAAATGAAACAAAACAGTGCAACATCACTTTTAAGTTCTCTCAAGAAGTCCGCGCGAGGTTTCAGTAAAGTGCCGCGTCTTTACTTAAACTCAAGGGGAGTGGGGCGGGATATCATCAATCATCTTTATCATGCATTGAGTGGAGTTCATTTCATAATTATTATAACTTTGTACTTGTTACCTAATTTTACATGACACTGGCTAAATGCACAAACCGTGCGAAGCCAAAAAGTAACATTAAAACAAATTATTTAAAATTATAAAAAAAAATCTGCTGTTCCCTACATTTTGACGAGTTATTTATGAGAACATAAATGTAGGGAACAGATTTTTTTTCGCGGTTTGTTCTCTTATTAAAAGTTGTTCATAATGATGAGTACAATGACCCCTTAAGACGTTGTGCGTTCATTCTGGGACATGTTGTGTATTTGAAAACCTCCTTTTTTTTTTGGGTGGGAAATTGTCAAATAACTTCTCCCGCTATGGGCGGAGCGGGAGGGCGTGTCAGACTTTTACTGACTAAAACCCACCCGTGTTCCTTCATTTGCTTGTGTGTCAGGGCCACGATATCGCTTTCAGACAAACTCGCAACCCTGGCAGGCATTGACGGCGAGCTACCCATCGCTCACCGTCCGCAGGCCCGCGCCTACGGTGGCCGGAAATCGGCTTGCGACTCGCGACGCCCAGGGCGTCTCCTGGGGCGATTAGGGGCGTGAGGGCGCGAGCCCTGCCTCTCCCTCACGGGTTCGGCCTCCTCCTTCGCGAGCATTACTGCTTCGCAGAAGGAGGTGACGGCCTCCCATGCACTCTCGCTCCGAACCATGGCCTGAACCAGAGCCGGACTCGAGAGATCGCCTCCGTGAGGACACGGCGGTGCTCCGCCTAAGCCGGGCAGACCTCCACCGTATGCTCCACCGTGTCCTCCAGGCGATCCACACAGTGGTGACACCCGGGCGTTTCCTCCCACTTTATCCTGAACAGGAAACTCCCGAAACAACCGTGTCCGGTGAGGACCTGCGTCAGGCGGAATGTGAGGACGCCGTGGCGCCTCTCTAGCCACTCCTCCAAGAATCGCCACAATTGTGGCGTGCCCCCTAACAAGTCGTTTCATTTGATATGTCACACGGTGCAGTTCGTTAAACTTTTATTTCTTTAAGTATTTAAAAAAAAATCCCTCAAAAGTGAACGAGTGTCTAACGTAACTAAATTAATTTTTAATTTGGGATTCAAAATTCATTTTACGTAAGACGTTCGTGTTTAAGTCACAGATATTCATGTGTACCAAATTTCAAGTGTAGTGTTTTCAATCATCTCAAAATTTGATTGTTCAAAAAAATTTAATCATCATTTCTCCACAAGTTAACCGATTTCAATAAAAATAACTATTGGTTTATACAGGCTATAATATATTATGTGTGTACATTTCATAATAAAAACAGGAAACCGAGAATAAAATATTGATTCGTATGGATTTAGATCACTTACCTCGCGCAGCACCACTTGGCAAAAAACACGTGATTTTCAATAAGGTCGAATGGTCGATATTTTGAATTTGTGCGGTATATATACAGACATGCGTCAGTTATATCAAAACGTATCTAAAATCCGATTTCAGTCACAAATCGTAACGGATCTATAATGCGAACTAGACAAACCGATTTCACAAAACCACGGCATAAAGTAGGTAGGCATCGACCTCACGCGATATGAGAAACGCAAATGGTAGGTACCCAACAATAGCCGATGATAAAAATCCAAACCGCACAGCGCAATCCGTTGATACACACAGTCTTAAACCAAAAAGATACCAAAACCAATAAGAGACCCTAAATCCGTAACACTTCATCAAAAGATGTGAAAAATCTACCTATAGGCGCACGTAAAACCGATTGAGTGGTGGACTGGCGGGGCGACGCATGCCACATGGCGATCGCCCACTACACACTTATACTTTTGCTAAGCAAAAAGGAGGATTATTCACTTTGTAGTGTTTTTTTTTGAAAGTCGGGTGTTTGTTTTTTTGAGTAGTTTTTATTTTGAAACCCCATAAAACCTCATTGCCTATTTGGCAGTGGAATCTGCCCCACTACTTCCATTTAGTCATTCCATTACTCTCAAATCTTGTTGGATTATGCCCCACTAGGGTTGTCACCTTAGAATAAAAGTACATTTTTTTTTTCAAATTTTTATTTTCTATGAGTTTCTGGGAGGAAACGGCTTTTAAATCACAGGTTAATTACACGATTTGTTACAAATAAAATATAACTACACTAAACTAAAATCACAGATATACGATTTGTTCTTTACTGGTTCATTAAAGCTTTTTATACTAAGCTCGAAATCACAAACGAGTACGATTTGTCCCCGTAAATAGATAACAAAATGCTATTTATTCTAACTACTTATCTATTCAAAATCACATCATTGTTGTTGTCATCATTTGGCATGGCATAATTCTTATGAGGTAATCATGAGACTGTATTTTGCCATGCCAATTGATGATTAATGTGTGATTTTAGTTGATTTTATTCCTTACAGTCAGAAAAGAAGTAGTTTAGTGGCTGTTTGTATATATTTAAGTTGTTTCTTATTTATAAGGTAAAGGGTGATTTTATGAGAGAGGTAAGCCGGAGCAAAAAATTACGTTTCTAGACAAAAACTCGTCATGAAGTAGACGATATGAAGACAAAAAATATGATGTAGCCATTTTGTAATGTTTTAATTTTAAGGCTTCTACGTACTAGCGCGACTTTTCACGCCAGTATGTAGAAGCCTTTATGGTCTATTAAATACCTACAGTGTGATTATATTATTTAGCATTATTAAACACTACTATACTGACTGTGCCATCTTTCAATGACAATAGAGTGGTTGTGTTCCGAATTTCTGGAGGGAAGCCGGTAGGAATCGAGTTATACGGTGCTTTCGCCCCTGTAAGGTAATCATAAGACTGAATTATGTCATGCCAAATGATGATTAATATGTGATTTTGAATAGTTCAGTACTTTACTCTTTACTCTTTTTTTTTACTCTTTTGTATTTACGGGGACAACTCGTACTCAGTTTGTGATTTTGATCTTAGTATAAAAAGCTTTAATGAACCAGTAAAGAACAAATCGTATATCTGTGATTTTAGTTTAGTGTAGTTATATTTTATTTGTAACAAATCGTGTAATTAACCTGTGATTTACAACCCGTTTCCTTCCAGAAACAAATAGGAAATAAAAAATTGCAAAAAAAAAATGCTTTTATTCTAAGGTGCCAACCCTAGTGGGGCAGAATCCAACAAGATTTTAGAGTAGTGGAATCTGCCCCACTAAATCGAAGTAGTGGGGCAGATTCCACTACAAAATTTTAGGCATTCCACTTTGCCCCACCAGTGGGGCGGGCGGCTCGGTAGGGCAAAGTGGAATGATTCTTTATTTTTCACTTTTTAGTGGGTCAGTTTGTAATTTATCTAAGTTACAATAGCCTAATGTCAACTGCTCATCACCTTTTACAAAATATTGCTTTTGCCGATGCAAGGGCGTTAATTGACATCACGAGAGGACTGCCAAAACCACTTGTCGCGGTATTTTGATCAGAAGTCCCAAAATTTCTATAGCAATGGGATCATGTCCCTACCTACAAGATGGCAAAAGTTATCGAACAAAATGGTACCTACTTATTTTAGTTAAATGTAAATAAACTATATTAAAAATTGTTTTGAATTTTCTTAAAAAATGCGATTAAACTTTTTCCCCAACCTATTATTATTATATCCTCCTCCTTTTTGGAAGTCGGTTAAAAAGACGTAGCGGTTTTCAGTACACTCGATAGATTTAGATTTTGGGGGATTCTTGCATGAAAAGTATTGCACATTGAAACATAAAACTGTACTGGGAAGTAATAAGATCCAATTTAGATTTGTCGTTTGCTATTACAATCGAATAATACCTATTACTAGAGACGAATGAATCTACGAGCAGGAGCCGCTCCTAAAATCGATTTCTACAAACGGATTTTGAAAACGAGATCAGTCTGAAATCGGATATTTAACGTTTGCGTAAAAATCAAACCCGCCCATGTCACCACAACGCCATCTATTGAAACTATACATTATGATTTTATTAAAAATAAACAAAACCTACATTGCAGGAGAGGCTGGTTTTCAAGCGAGATTTTATATTATTTCAAATAAACGCCCGGCTGACCTAACCTGAATTTGGTACCGGTAGTAGGTACCGAAATGGCAAGAACCGCTAAGAACTCGTTTTATTTTTAATTTTTAATGAGACGGTGGGTGGTTCTTGAACTTTTTTTTATCTGAATACCGACCCCGATCATCTTTCATAATCTTGTCGTGTCGCTTAGGTAAACTTTGCTGCAATTGCCCGGGTAAGCTACTATCCATTTTGCATTGGATGCTATACTGGTTTTTACGACATTTAAATCTTGCAAAGATGCTACAGTAAGTAAACAAATTTTACACTAAAGGCAGACCTCGTCATGTAAAGATCTAGGTATATTCAGGTTATAATTATGATCTATTGCATCGTATCAAATCTACTCAAATACATATAGCTATAAACTGGAGATAGATTTTTAGGTATAAGTAATAACTACATCAGATAAATAATGGGCTAGAAGTAAACTAATGCCTTGATCACACGTACCGAGCAAACCGGCCAGTGTGATATTATGAAAACCTAGCGGGACAAAATTATTTTGTACCATTTTTAAATGTTATTAGGAGTTAAAATATAAATGAATAAATAAAAAAATATAATTGATAGTTTTAGAGGTATAATTTAACATTAGAAAATAATTTCACAAGTATACATCGAAAAGTAAATACAATAAAGAAGTTATACAAAAATTCTTGCCAAGTTCTTGTAAAGTATAATGCAACAAAGCAGCTTGTCTTGATTCTTTGGCGTTAGCAAACCAAACGTCAAAAAACGAACGACGAGAAATATGCGAAGTCATTCTGAAAATAAGAAATTGTTGTATGAGTGTCGCAAACTTTCGCAAGCAAATGAATAATTTTCTTGTAGTATATAAATATAGCTTTCAGAAAAATATACTCTTTGCACGGAGAAATGCAGGGAAACTAACTAAAACCCTAGATGAAACTAAGGAAGTACTGTTTATGATCAAATATTAACCTTACTTTGTTAATTTAATATTTATGATTAAACTAATATACATACTAACAATAAAATATATGGAAATTTACCTTGAAAGTCCCACAAAAACGATAACAACACAAAATCACCACTAGCACACAGAAACACAGCGTATTCATCGAGCGACCTCAGACGAATGAAACGTAGCAACGAGCGGTCGGTCGGTGTGGCTCAGGTAGCCGGCGCCTACCCGACCTTTTTTACCTGCTATTGTTTCGTGTGGATTCCCAAGAAATGTACCAGATTGTAGTATAACTTATTAGCTTTGAATTTATCCCGTTAAAAGGATAATTTAAGACATGTCCTAAATTGACTTTTGTCCATCTAGTTTATCAAAATATTATACTGTGCGGCGGCGGCGGCGCGGCGGCGAGACAGTAAAATGTTTCTCGGCCGAGACAGTGTAGTAAGCGAGTAGCTGTTCACACACGTTTTGAAATAAGCACAGTCAGTTCAGTTATATTGAGACTACAATTCGGATATGATGGATCGTAAAAAGATAATTAGAAAATACACAAAGTTACTTATTCCACTATTAGTAGAAGAATTAAATGAACTGCTGGAAAAGGAGCAACGCCGCATTAGGACAAGGCCATGGATGTTGAGAAGATCTAGTTTTGGCGCCACAAACACTGTTTTTAATGAATTAGAGGTAGAAGATCCTGATGAATTCAGAATGCTTTTAAGAATGGATGTACATTTTGACACATTGTTAGGAAATATTACTCCATTGATACAAAGGGAAGATACAGTCATGAGAGAAGCTATAACTGCAAAGACTAAACTACAAATAGCGTTATGCTATTTGGTAACTGGCGCGAGCTACCGTTATTTGCAGGCTTTTTACAGAGTATCTCGGGCTGCAATATCATCACTCATACCGGAAGTCATGGATGCAATATTTACTTATTTGGAAAATTATTTAAAGGTACGTACTTTTTTCTTACATACTAAAAATAAAACTTGAGTGAATTTATTACTTTTTTATTAATTTCAAAGAAAGGGTACAAAATAGACAAAAATAAAAATCAAACTTGTTGTCTTCCATCTGTTTCCATAGCTGCAAACATCGCAGCTGCTACGATGTCATTAGTGCTTATAGAATCTGGCGTAGCGTTGACATTAGGCACTGGAGTAGATGTTGCAGCAAAGATTGTTTGCGATGTAGAGAGAGCTGGTGTTGGTAGTTGTGGCGGAGAATCCACATAAGTTTCATCAAACTGATAATAGTCATTAGTCGTGTCTGAATATACAGAAGACGGTGTTTGGTAGCTGTGATTAGAAAAAGACGAAGTAGTTCTTTGTCTAAGTTCTTTTATCCCAAATTCTGTCAGAATATTCTGGATTCTACTTTGTGCTATTAGAGCATTCTCTGCCGATAAATTCTTAAGTTGTAACGCAACACTCCTTCCAAACACATCAAATACGGTTTCACTCTCAGAATTTATCCCATCATTTAACTTTTTGAGATCAGAAACAGCTTGAAAAATTTCTTTAGTTCTCTTTTTAGGTCTCGCAGTATTTCCAGTGGCAGTCGTAGTTACAGTAAGTGGTGCTTGCTGGTCGTTGCTTGTATTAGCTAATACTTCCTGGTTGATAGTTGGATGCGAAGATGTAGCAGAGCTACTGTCCTGAGAAACTGTGTCTTCTTTAGTAGGACCAGGAATCTGTGAAATGAAAATAAATTATTGTTTCAGGTACCGCAGAACAATGAAGACTGGAAAGAAATAGAATTAGGCTTCAGATCAAGGTGGAATTTCCCTGGTTGCCACGGCGCTATAGACGGGAAGCATGTGATAATTCAAGCACCACCGAATCGTGGAAGTGAATATTTTAATTACAAGGGTTCCAACAGTGTTGTTTTGATGGCTGTGGTGGATCATGACTATTGTTTTCGATATGTAAATATTGGGGCTAATGGAAGAAATTCAGATGGGGGAAAAAACAGCAAATTACGTAGTGATCTTGAGAATAATTTGCTTCCAAAAGGAGGATTTTTAGTTGGAGATGATGCGTTTCCACTAAAATCATATTTATTAAAACCATACAGTGGCACAAATCTTTCAACGAAACAAAAAATATTCAATTACAGAGTCTCTAGAGCACGGAGAATCGTCGAAAATGCATTTGGTATTCTGGCAAGCAGGTTAAGAATTTTTCAAAAACCCATACCAACTAATGACGAAACCACCGATAAAATTATTCGCGCCTCATGTGCGTTTTTGGTTACGTCTCACAAGTCCCGGCCATTACTTTCTAAGGGGTTGTGTTGATGAAGAAGATATTGATTCAGGATCCGTTTCTGAGGGGAGTTGGAGGCGAGAACTTATAGCTACTTTGCCAACTATCACTGATCATAGCACCAACAATGCAGCACGTACAGCAAGGGAGCTTCGAGATAAATATGCAGAGTTCTTCAGTGGGGCAGGTGGCAAAACAGAATGATTTCATAATTTTATTTAAGAAATAGGGAAAACTAGGGACACTTCATCTCTAGGCGATATATTTTAACGATGTTATAGATATTTAATCGGTAATAACAGTAGAAATCTCCCAAATGTACGGTGAACTGGTATTTTTTCATGGTAATTCGGCCGAAAACTACTCTCCCTGATATTATATCAGGAAGAGTTGATTATTTATTAATTTATGAAGGAAATATAAAATAACTTGGCCTCTTTCGAATGTTTGATAAATATTGAAATTATAAACCGGGAAGTATAATAAATTCAACGACGGTAAAAAATATAGTAAATTAGCGATAAAAATAGGGAATCAAGTGTCCCCAGTCTCCCCTATCTACATTATAACATAAAAAGTAACAATAAAAAATACTTACGTTCTCAAAAACATTTTAGTTTAAATCTTTTGAAAACACCTCTTCCATCTCTTTCAGCCATTTAATATTAGAAGTGTACACATTACTGAGACCCGCTCCGGATTTCTTCGATTCTTGAATTTTTTTATTTTCTTGTTGGTACGTCGACCGTAATTTTTTTATTTTGTTTATAACTTCTAGTGTACCGAATCCCGTTATATTCATTCCATTAACTATGGAATTATATGCTGCATCCCGTTTTTGCTTTATCTTGTATTCAGGTGATTTAAAGTTCCATAGACACGGATTTAGTTTATATAACTGTATAAATTTAATAGTTGTTTCGACGTCCCATTTGATATTTGTAGACATTTTAACTTGTTTTAAACAACTGCACTCAAAAAATCCACGTGCGGCGACGCGACAATCATGTGGCCGAGTGGCGAGCGGCGAGACAGTGCACGTTCAAACCTGCCGAGTGAGTGAGCGAGACAGTGCGGGGAAGCGGGAGGGTGGTAACTCGGTCTAGTAGGTAGACCGGCAGCCGAGCTGGGGCCCAAGTCTGCTATTTTTATAAATTCAGTCATTCCAACACGATCCCATTGTCATGCCATTGTCATTTTGCTAAAAGTTCGTAATCTGGTAAATTCATAATGGTCGATCATTTTCTTTGCAATTTCTTTCAATGTAGTGTCAGTTGCCGACCATTGGAAAGTCATAATGACGCCATTATAATAGTAGATTACCAAACTTGTCAAAATCAACAATTATGAAATCAATGATCGACCATTCTGACACTATTGTAATAGCAGACTTGAGGCCCTGTTGTCTCGCCACTTTGTTCGGCCGAGCGCTCGGCCGTGCACTCGGCGCTATGTTTATACGTACCGAGTACTCGACCGAGAGCACTGTCTCGCCGGTTTGCTCGGTACGTGTGATCAAGGCATAACTCAATCCCACTGGATTTGAAAAGAAGGTGGGTAGGAAATTGATTATTCTTTATAGTTTACTGCGGTAACTATACCTTTACAACAACTTATTGATACTGAGATTTCAATAGGTAGGCAATCGTTAGTTTGTTGCGATAAATTTAATAAAGTAGTACATATCAGGTAGTCTAATTTTATTTCTTAATATTTCGCGTGACAATCTCCCAGTCCCATCACGGATTGGCTTGAGCAGCCCATACGTGTGACTCGCCATCTAACATGGGATATAGGTACGGTGATGAGATTATCTGGCAAGGCTTTAATGCATTGATTTGTTGTAGGTAGGTGAGGTAACAACCAAAAAACCTCTAAAAAGTAAAAAAAATATATATAAAACATTATTTATAGTATAAGCGAAACCTGAATATAGTTTGTTCAGAATAAGGAACTGAATCGATTTCAATAACTTTTACGCCATATAATATTTAAGTGTGATGGAAAATGTTATCACCATTTAATTACTTACAATACAAGCGCCGTACGGTTAGGTAACCTACTGCCAAATTATTATCAATGAGCGCAAGACGACCCTGGAGGCGCGGGGGCGGGCGCCGCGCGTCGTTAGCATGTTTTTGTACGGACAACCCAGTATCATAACAACCCTATAACTTTGTGATTTTTCATGATACAATTTTGAAATTTTGTACATAGATTCTTTACATAAAAATACTAGACACGTGTTTCGCATATACTAAAACTAATATTGTATATCGGCCCTTTAAGTTTAATACAACTTGTATTTAATATTTTGGTCCAAGCGTCCGTCGCCGCGGTGGGGGACGGCTGATGAAAATAGGAAGTTAACAGGAGCTGTCCTTTCTACAATAGCATAGGTACATTCATTATTGCTAAGTATATAAGCCGAGGACTCGTCTGTTTGGCGTTTCCATAGACCGGTTAAGTAGTCACGGCCTCTCAAGGCCAACTTAATTATTAAATTAACTTATTTAATAAAATTGTTTACATTTAGTTTATCCTATAGATTATTATGACCCCAACCGGATAGCTTGTATTAGCATGAGCTCGTCAAAACGCATCGTATGAGCCCAAACACAAGGTAGATGCCGTACACCGTTGAGGAGTTCTTCTGGCGGGTTGGGTATCCTGCAGGAACGTGGCCTGCGCATCAGGTCAAGGTTATCATACTTTTGTAATATCATTGACAACCTGTCCCATTGACAGGATTTCAAATTTCGCATTGATAAGACTTGTGACAGTTGTTTTTAACTCAACTAGAAAAGAGGTTAGGATCTTCAATCTGCTGTCTGTCTGTGGCATCATAGCTCCTGAATGGATGAATAGATTGTTTTTTTTTTTGATGACAGTCACAGCCAATCCCACTTTTACGTTGGGGGTTAAAAAAACCGGCCAAGTGCGAGTCGGACTCGCGCACGAAGGGTTCCGTACCATTAGGTATCTATAAAAACGGCAAAAAAATCACGTTTGTTGTATGGGAACCCCCCTTAAATATTTGTTTTATTTTAATTTAATAATTTATTTTTAAAGTGAATATATAAGTAAATATTCTGCGAATATTTCAAGCGTCTACCTGTTGCCTTTATCAATATCGAGCAAAAACGAGCAAAAAAATCACGTTTGTTGTATGGGAGCCCCCTTAAATATTTATTTTATTCTGTTTTTTAGTATTTGTTGTTATAACGGCAACAGAAATACATCATCTGTGAAAAATTCAACCGTCTAACTATCACGGTTCATGAGATACAGCCTGGTGACAGACGGACGGACAGACAGACAGACAGACGGCGGAGCCTTAGTAATAGGGTTCCCGTGTTACCCTTTGGGTACGGAACCCTAAAAACTGTGTGAGTATCATCAAAATAATACCTAACCGTTTAAACCTTGCTCAAATAATCAAGCTGTACTACGGGCTGTACACAAGTACACAAAGACCGTAAATCTTATTAAAGGTATCTACGTGGAGCGCGGTAATCGGCTAGGCCGCTAGCGGCTAAGCAAGTTGCAACGGGTGTGTACCTCATAAGACAAATAGTCGACGAAAGCACGTCATCTCTACGAGCAGCGGTGAGCGGCTAGATAGTCAGAGGTATATTAAATTTGTCCATGGTTATGATCAAGGATTGTCTGATAATGAAGGCTACCTCAGGATTTCTTGGGCAGCTAGCGGTAGACATATTAGCAGCTAGCAGTATCAACCGATGACACTGCTAGTTCAATTTCTATAATCAATAGAAGCGTCAGCCAGGCGGAGAAGCTCCTAAAATCTTAATAGTTTCCTCACCACACACTGTTCTCAAAAACCTCTCTAAACCAGCGCTGTGCTGTGGGTCCCCTATAGCACAGCATCATGCTGAGTGCAAACCTTGTCACAGTCATGACGTGCAGCTTCCGACTATTTGTTTTTTGTGCTCGTGATTATATTGTATGTAGATCTGTTTTGTGTAATTTTACCTACTCGAGTTTATTATGTTTTCGTATGCACGTGTTTCTGTGACAAATAAAATTATTTTTCTTTCTTTTTCTCTCTCGAGTCGCGAGATATCATTGCCGAAATGCGAAACTTGTAGGAATTCCTAACACCCCACTTTTGTTTAAATAATAAATTAAACTCATAATAATGAATTATGTATAAAATATATATTTCATAACTTATTATAATTCAAAGGGCTCTTACAGACGAGCGTTACTTTGACAGCTGCGGTTATCCCTACCGTCAGCAAAGTGGCGCTCGTCTGAACGAGTGGTCATCTAAATAGAATAAATGTCGGAATTATTCAATATACTAAAATAACATTTTTATGTCATATTAGAATTAATTATCATCACCAATGAATCAAAAATGGTTTTTAAACATTATTAACGTAATATCTTTTTTATTAATATAAACATACAAATAATATTAAAATAACTAATAATAGTTGTAATCACTAATTATGTACTCTACGCATTTTATCGTGCTTTATGCACTAGCACAGCATCCATCACGATGATTTGAACTTGGTAAATATTACCATAATTGGTAAATATTATTCGTTGAGGTAGCTAATTTCATTAGTATCATCATAATCTTGAGAGAGTAGAACAGCGGGCCACTTCGCGGTGGCCGGCGGTAGGAGCGATGACGGGCACAGCAGTAGCTCCTGTATAGAATCTAGTGTGTAGTTGCCGAGGCAGTTCAGAACCCATTCGTAGTTAACTGGCACGACACTCTGCTCCATTGCGAGGTCTGAAACAAATCAAATATTTACACAACACTATTTATCACCTAATCGTTTATTGCTAGGCTAAAGACTTTCTTAAAATTGTGGCTTTGATAGCATAATGACATCATTTTGTCATTAAAGTGTGGGATAATGAAGTGAGCATTGCATAAAAAAATCGGAATCCGCGTATTTAATTTTATGTAGGTACTTTATCGAAATTTGCATTATGCAGATGAAGTCATCAATGTCCCCCGCGACTTCGCTGTGAAAATGTTAGATGCACGCTGGGTAGCCAGCGTAGTGATATCATTAAACATACAAGTCGTATAAAAACCATCGAGACGAGGAACAAAACATGCTCTATCTAGGTTTATTTGTTCCGATGCAAAGGAATCGATTTCGCGATACTTGTAGAGAAGGTGTTTTGTTACTATGTAGTTACAGACATTGTTTTTATTCTAGTTTTTAAACGTGCACGCAGTTGGCACCAGCCTACTATTTTATTTATATGCAACAATGCAACTAATATAGCTCGAACTACGGTTTATATTTAGTTTTAATATCAAGGTTTATGTTGACAGGGATCCACAAAAAGCTAATGGGGCATGTTACATTGTCAATAATATCACGATACCGTGGTAATATTGATGGTGTAATCGGCTGTATCGCGATAATATCACAGAATTTTAGGAAGTCTTGAAATATCGCAATATTAGGATCATGATAATATTGACAAATGTACAAAAAAATACAAAATGTTTATTTTAATAACTTAAAAATACGTTTACATTAGGTCTTTGCGGAATTCGCCGCACTCTACAAAATAGTCAATGAATACATAAAAAACGATTACACAAAATACAGACAAGACACTATAGAAAGATATCTACATCATAACGGAAGCATAAAAAAGGCCAACAAAGAACAAACAAGATATGGATAGAAGGACTGAAGAAGCTTTTTTTTTTTTTAAAGTTGCCCCACATTAGGAATTTCTCCTGTATCGTGGGTGCGTTTACAAACATTTAAACTCACATACACAAACAACCAGACCCGGAACAACTACTTGTAGGTCTATATAAATATTTGTTCCGTGCGGGAATCGGACCCGCGACACGCAGCGCAGCAGTCAATCGCTTAACCACTGCTCCAACCGTGCCGCCAAGCTAGACAAAGACCTGAACAAACGAACCGACATCATCACCATAACAACCGATTTTTATAAAAATCTTTATAGTGACAAGACCCAAACTAACTCAACGCAAAACAACAGCATTGACCAGGGCAGCGAGCGGAGCATTAAAATAATAGACGACATCGAAATTATAGAAGCAATAATGAGCCTAAAACAAGAAAATTCCCCGGATCAGACAACATCACTCATCAGAAGCGCTAAAGACAGCTCACTTAATTTTGGCCACACCGCTTGCTGATCTATTCAATCTGATTTTACAAAAATCAGAAACACCTACACAATGGTCCAAATCTAATATCATTTTAATATTATAAGAAGGGCGACCCAAAGAATATAAATAACTACAGGCCGATAAACTTGCTTCCGAGCCTATACAAGTTATTCTGCACTATTGTTAACGCAAGAATCAGCCCTGCCATAGAAGCTAGACAACCTGTAGAACAGGCAGGTTTCAGGAAGGGCTTCTCTACAGCTGACCATATACACGCACTCGAGTTTATAAAGAAGTATCAAGAGCAACAGAGACCCCTTTATCTTGCATTTATTGACTATCAAAAAGCATTCGACACAGTAGCACACGTAAGCATATATGGGAAAGCTTGAAGGAACAAGCAGTAAACGAGGTGTATAGAGAGGTCATCAGAAGCATATATAAAAACAATATGGGTACCAGTAGCGAAGCTATAATTTTTATTAGAGGTAAGCCGAAGAAAAAGTTGTTCAGTTACGGCCACGCCAGCTACGGTCGGGATTCTTTGTTTAGTCAAACAATTTAGGCATTTATGTAATGTGTTTAGTCATAATTGATTTTTTAAACTGGTATTAAATATTTGTAATGTGATGTGTATCAATACACACAAGTGTAAGAAGACTGGTTGTTCCGAAGGGAAGCCGAAAGGAATCGGGTTGTACGGAGGCTGCGCCCCTGATGGGTACAATAAAGCTAGAAAACCTGGGTAAGTCTGTGAAAACCATTTTTCGATTCAGGGATCGGTTTGCGTAATATTAAGCCATAAAGTGCAAAATTTTGTTAGAGTCAAGCCCCCCCCTGCCAGCTTAATGGTTGACTAGTCATAAAAAATCATGACAGTAGTATATATAACGAAATTTAAAGGAAAACTATCACAGCTAAGTAGGGTTTACTAGATAACGAGTAATAGTCGACTAACTTAAACTTGCAGTTGAAGAATTGACCGTGACGTATATCGATGTATGGGAGAACATGTTTTTCAACTACAATGTTAAGTTTGTTTTTGGGATAAATTCATCCCAACTCCGGAACTCTTCATTGTGCGTGGTCCGACACGCACTTGGCCGGTTTTTTTATCAAAGGGAGTGAGAATAGATTGGTAATTATGTACACACGGCTACACATCAAGCCATAATTTCCAGTATACACTGACCTCTCATTGTACGGAAATCCTATACAATGCGAGATCAGCATATACTGGAAAATGGAAATGTATAGCTTGATGTGCAGCCGTGTGTACAAACTCAGTACCTATACACAGGCGTTTGGTTGGATTGATTTTCTCAAACAATACATTACGGTACACTACATACACATTTTATTCAAATAGAATTCAAAGTGAGAATAAATTCTGATATCAATTATGTAAGTATAAACATTCGCACTATCTCGTTCACGCATATTAGCCACGGTACGTGATATAAGCAAAAACGTTAAATACGCGCTTATTTCAGACCTACCTACAGCGTGTGTTTCATGACTACTTATAATAATAGAAAAGATTAGTCCACGTGTACGTGTCACATTTTTTGTGTAGAGCAACTGTATTCGCAAAATAATAAAAAAAAAAAAAAAAAAAACTTGGACGTTGGTCTATTAGTCGCAAGTGTGTGACTGTTGAACGTGAGGTCTTGGGTGACATCTCTGAGTCGGGCAGTATTATAAGCGGATTTTTCCACCAGATAAGCTCTGAAGCAGCTCGATTTCCACTACTATGAGACTTATAACCTGGAGGCCAAGTCTGCTAACGCAGTTGTGTCCGAATGGCCGATCATTGGCACCGTAATTGTAGAGTTTGACAGTTTTGCTAATCTCCTAATTGAAAGGCGTCTTTATGATTTTCCGGAAAAATTGTCTGTATTTGGTAATCTCGTACTGACAAGCTCCTATTATTTTGACTTCCTTATGGACCACTGTCACGCCATTATGAATTTAGGAGGTTACAAACTAGTGGCACAATGGTCATGGGGTTGCCTTGGTATGGTCGTCATAATGACCAATCATTGAAAATAGCAGACTTGGCGCCCTGGCGAAATGTGGGTTTAAAGTACAGTAGGTAACTAAGGCTTGCGGTAGACCAACATTTCCGATCTAGGCTAATTTTGTAAATCACATCTAATGTTCACGTCATAGAATTACGTTTCTAAACTTGACCTGACCGACTTGATTTCCTTCCGTCTTAAATTGCCACCATCACAACAAGTGAATCACTAAACAAACAAATTGCCGAACGATCGTAGTAGTTCAGGTTATTTTTGTGCAGACAACAGCACTCCAAGGGTTTCTCGAGTAAGGACTAATAATTGTGTACTATCGAAACCGATAAATTGGGGAATAGCACTTGCCTTAATACCGGTACCCACCTAGAGTATAAGATAAGCACATTGCCTGGCGACATTCGTCGTAAATATAGACTTATAGACCTCACGTAGCCCGAGAGCAGGTTTTGTTTTAAAAAAATAGTACGCGCACTTTCTACTCCGTGGCTTAAGTGTTCTGTTTATGCATAATATCAAAATAAATACCAAAATTAGGATAAAAATGTTATAAACCACATGGATGAAAGCTTTCGCACTGGGTTTGAAGTGAATTCTAGACATCATTTTTTTGTTCAGAATTCCAGGGTTAGCCTATGTTACGTAAAGGGCCGTATACCAGTTATTGCTCGTTTTTAGGGTTCCGTACCTATAGGGTAAAACGGGAACCCTATTACTAAGGCTCCGCCGTCTGCCTGTCTGTCTGTCCGTCTGTCACCAGACTGTATCTCATGAACCGTGATAGCTAGACAGTTGAAATTTTCACAGATGATGTATTTCTGTTGCCGCTATAACAACAAACACTAAAAATAGAATAAAATAAATATTGAAGGGGGCTCCCATACAACAAACTTGATTTTTTTACTCGTTTTTGCTCGATGTTGATAACGGCAACAAGTAGAAGCTTGAAATATTCACAGAATATTTAGTTATATATTCACTTTAAAAATAAACAATTAAAATAAAACAAATATTTAAGGGGGGCTCCCATATAACAAACGTGATTTTTTGCCATTTTTATAGATAATGGTACGGAACCCTTCGTGCGCGTGTCCACTTGGCCGGCTTTTTTTAGTACCTACTGATTAAATTATCCTTACATGTAAAGCGATCCTCTTGTGTGCGCTCCGGTTCGGCCAGCACCAGTGCGGGTTGGAAGGAATCCTCAGATATTCGGACAAGTTTAGGATCTGCTGCTACGCGGCCGCCAGCGGTCAAAAGCATATTCTAAAACAAACAAAAAAAAAAAAGGTTTATTGGATTTGTGTGCGGCATAAAACTATTTGCTTTAACACATAGAATGTAAAATAGTTTTATGCCTGATGGAGAGGATTTTTAAGTATACAAATGTGAGTGAAATAGAATTGCATTGCATGTATTACACTGGCACTAGCCAATAATAGACAAATATGAGACAGCACATAAAATAACATTCAACATATTGTTTACTTCTGAACTCGTGCAAGTCACGTGTCTAACAATAAACTGCGTCCATGTTTTATTAACCGGGTGAATTCCGTAAATAAATAATCAATTATAAAGCCATTGTATCTCGCATGGATCCACGTATACGAAGAGTTAACAGAGAAGATATTTCCAACTGATATCAAGAATATTACTAGGTAATATGACTTTTAAGGTCATGATATCCAACCCTATAATTATTTGTGAGAGGTTAAAGATCGTAACTATCCAATCCAGCACGATGCAAGCGTGATCAAAACCACACTAGAACCAGTAGGTACCCCAAGTGTAAGTTTGCAAGAGAGTACACGTAACTAGCGCGTTTGCGTTAAGATTTTTATTCTCGCCCTTATATTCTTAGCATTATGATCTATCGGTCAAATTTTAACGCAAACGAAATAGTTACGTTTACTCTCTTGCAAACTTACACTTTGGGTACAGCTGATACTTGATAATGTTATAATTAACTTTCATTCTCACGTTTACATTGTAAAGCACAATGGACAGTACATTTCCAGTAAACAACGCAATGTTAAAAACTGACCCTTGCATGATCTTATGCGCATACAACAGCGTACTACTTATGGGTACAACCACACTGCCATCGATATTTATGAGTCCATGTCAATCTAATCAAATTAAAATCCGTGTCTTAAGCAGAGGACACTCGATGTTTGTTCAAGGGTTCAGGTTCAGGAGGCTTAAATTGGCGCTATAAAACTGCCACGGTAGGTCCTAATTGAGACAGCAGTGCGAATAATCAATGAAGCCCGAAAGCTTGTCTAGACTTGATTGTATCTTTAGTCCGGTTATAAGAAGGCTTAGCGCCAGCAACCCAAAAAACGACCGGTTTTTTTTTTAAACTGCAGCCCACTCTACTTGTTTTAACCGGCTACAACAAAAAAAAAAGAATTGAATGTAATTATTAGAGGTTATGTTTGAGTTAAATTCAATTATTAACCACTTACGAGTTTACGAGTACACACTTTATTGACATGAAATCAAATATTATTAGTAATATTACTAAACAATGAGCATTTTGCTCATAAGGTCGCTTCCCTGAACCTCTTTGTCAATATAATCTCGTCAGGATTTAGGTTGCTGAGAATATCCTTTTCACGTGCCATCAGCAAGAAACACTAAATTATCTCACTAATCACGGCTTTGCTCTACATAAAATGAAGGCAAAATGGACCGGACCGGCAGCGTTCCGGGAAAAGTCCTGGTATGCCATGAGAGGCCAGCCCGACCCTGCTTAGAGCTATAAAACTGCCACTTTAGGTCCTAAGAGATAGCAATACGAATAATCAATGAAGCCCGAAAGTTTGTCTAGGCTTGATTGTATCTTTAGTCCGATTATAAGAAGGCTTGGCGCTATAAAACTGCCACTTTAGGTCCTCAGAGACAGCAGTACGAATAATCAATGAAGAGCCCGAAAGCTTGTCTCGTCAGATAGTTTTGGTGTTTCTTCGATATCACATAATATTGGGTTGGGGAAAAAGTCTTTTCGCATTATAGTATGTATGAACTTGTAATAAAATCTCTTTGGCTATACTATCTGTATCTGGCTGGTTTTGGTATCATTGAAAGTTTAAATTTTAAAGAACATAATTCCAAATTCAAATTAGGAAAATGTGTGATTTTCATTTGTTTTTCGTAATGTCAAGATGAGTGAATCTAATGAAGAAATTCGATACATTTTAAAATTTTACTACAAAAAAGGTAAACATGCAACGCAAGCTGCGAAAAAAATTTGCGATGTTTATGGACCTAGTGCAGTGTCTGTGAGAGTAGCACAAATTTGGTTTAAGCGTTTTCAATCCGGAAATTTTGATGTCAAAGATGCACGTCGCTCTGGTCGCCCTATTACGGATAAAATGGATGCCATTTTTGAAAAAGTGGAGCAAGATCGGCATATCAGTAGTTACGACGTAGCTGAAGAACTGGGAATAGACCACAAAACAGTTTTAGCACATTTGAAAAAAACTGGGTACACAAAAAAAGCTCGATATTTGGGTACCTCACGAGCTCACTGAAAGAAACCTAATGAACCGTGTACTCATTTGTGATTCTTTATTACGACGTAATGAAACCGAACCATTTTTGAAGAAGCTGATAACTGGTGATGAAAAGTGGATCACGTACGACAAGAACGTGCGAAAAAGATCGTGGTCAAAGGCCGGTCAGGCTTCACAGACTGTGGCGAAACCCGGGTTAACTCGCAACGTGTGTGGTGGGATTGGAAGGGCATTATTCATTATGAGCTGTTACCACCAGGAGGCAGGACCATCGATTCTGAACTCTACTGCGAACAACTGATGAGATTAAAGCAAGAAGTTAAGAGAAAGCGGCCGGAATTAATCAACAGACGGGGTGTGGTTTTTCAACATCTAGCGTGATCATGTTGAAAAACCACACGCCTTCTGTTGATTAATTCCTCACACATCTTTAGCCACTCAGCAAAAATTAAGAGAGTTTGGCTGGGAGGTGTTAATGCATCCGCCGTATAGTCCTGACCTTGCACCTTCAGATTTTCACCTGTTTCGGTCTCTTCAGAATTCTTTAGGCAGTGTCAGGTTAACATCACGAGAGGACTGCTAAAACCACTTGTCGCGGTATTTTGATCAGAAGTCCCAAAATTTCTATAGCAATGGGATCATGTCCCTACCTACAAAATGGCAAAAAGTTATCGAACAAAATGGTACCTACATACTTTAGTTAAATGTAAGTAAACTATATTAAAAAATGTTTTGAGTTTTCTTAAAAAATGCGAAGAAACTTTTTCCCCAACCTATTATGTTGCATCTTGTATATGCACTCCACAAATTATCACATTTATTTGCTGTCATCTTGCACACAGATATTAATGGATGAATCATGAAATAAGATATTAAGCTGATAATACATGAAAAAAAAAACTCGCTGTTTATCTTTTATTCTTCTATTGAAGTCGGTTAAAAACATAAACTTACCTTTAAAGTTACAGCGTCGAGTATGCTAAAAGGCGGCATACAGTAAAACGTGATGCCTTCAAATAGCTTTTGTATCGCGATCCGAGAACGCCTGGGTCCCGGTTCACCTGTGCTGTCTAGAGCTTCGTACAGTTCCTACAAGAAAAAACAAAAGAGATTATTGTATTGCCCTTCTTGCCTTAAGCAACCTGCCAAAAGCCAAAATCCTAATTTCAACGTAGAATGTTATATTGTTTGCCAATAATTTGAAATCGGCTTTTAGATTGGGGATGATTAAAAGAACCCTGGTAAAGTCAAATCATTTATTTCAAGTAGGCCATTAATAATACACTTTTGAACGTCATATCATCATAATTGATTAAAATGTAGTTATATGGAGAAGAATGGACAAGAAACTCTATAGCAGTTCATCATCTTCATGCCCTTGTCCCATGTTACTTGGGGTTGGCGCAACAAACTCAAACTCTTTTAAAATATTTGCAAATTTGGATTTGTTTACATTATCTGCTAATAAGTTTAGAGGCTGTGTGATAAAATTAATTAGTGACTCAGATTTTTAAAACAAGAACTATAGGTAGCATTGATATTTTTTTTACTATTGTTTAAAATGATAGTGTTTTTTTTCTTTACATTTAACAATTTTCTTTAAGTTTCACTTGTGTGCAAATAGTTCCTTAACAAATATGTAGGTAGTATTTAAGATGTGGATAAAGTCGTGAGCTACACATTAGTAATCTCTTTTTTCTCATTACCTGTTTATTAAGATCTTTGTGTAACTGTTTGTTTTCCCGAATAAAATAAATAAATAAATAAAATGTATTACAATATTTTGTAATAAGTAGGTACCATTAATTATAATTATTTATTTATTTATTTTATTATTTATGTACACACAGTAAAATACAGAGAGATACGACATAAATATAATACTAGTACAAAGGTACTGCTTATTAAATTATATGTGAAGACGAAGAATGAAATTACCATTCTACATATACTAATACCTACCTATAATAATAATTAATAATCCTTCGTAATAGTACTTCGTCTACATAGCATTAAAATGTAAGCAATGAATGACAGATAAATTAATGACATAATTCATTTATGTCATTAATTGCTTAATTTTTGTGATACATGGTGCTCACATATTTACAAATATTGCAACCGTAGACGATTCTTCCTAACAGTTTAGATACTACAAAGACGAACAAAATGTTGTGCAGTGGTGATGCTTTAGTTGAAACAGATGTTAGATATCTCCAGACCACTGACCAGTTATCGACAGTCCGTCATATAGTCAGCTCAAAAGCGAACCGTAACTTTTGAATTAACTCTCTGCCTTAGGGGGTCGCGAGCAGGGCAACCGCTCAGGGGCCTCGCGCAACAATCCGAGTAGAAAAAACCGGCCACGTTCGTGTCGGACCACGCACAATGAAGGGTTCCGTAGTTGGGATGAATTTATTACAAAAACACACCTAACAATGTAGTTGAAAAACATGTTCTTCCATAGATCGATATACGTCACGGGCAATTCTACAACTGTAAATGTAAGTTCGTCGACTATTTACTCGTTAACTTGTAAAGCCTACTTAGCTGTGATAGTTTTTTAGGGTTCCGAAGTAAACAAGGAACCGTTATAGTATCGCCATGTCTGTCCGTCCGTCCGTCTGTCCCCGGCTTAGCTCGGAGACGCTTAGTCCTAGAAAGCTGTAATTTGGCAAAGGTGAAAAGTCGTAAAATAAAACCATGAAAAACATTTTTTTTTAAGGTACCTCCCTTGCACGTAAAACGGAGATGATTTTTTTTTTCTCATCTAATGCATGGTGATGGGGTATCGTTGGACAGACCGTTTAAAAATATTGTGGGTTTGTGAAAGCCATTTTTCAATTCTGAGATCCGTTTGCGTAAAATTAAGCTTTAAAGTGCTATTTTTTGTTAGAGTCAAGTGTCCCCTCCCCCCTGCCAGTTAAATGGTTGGTTTTGGATATGTGAAAAATCTCCGTAACGTATATCGATGTATGGGATAAATTCATCCCAACTACGGAACCCTTCATTGTGCGTGGTCCGACACGCACTTGGCCGGTTTCTTTTAACTTTGTTATAGTATACATATACTACTGCCATGATTTATTTCTCATATCCAAAAACAACCATTTAGCTGGAAGGGGGGGCTGGACCTGACTCAAAAACAGCACTTTAAAGAAAGGACGGACAAACGGATCCCTGAATCGAAAAATGGTTTTTATAGACTCGCAATGTTTTTTAACGGCGTATCCAACGATCGATACCCCACAGTCCACACCATAGGATAGACGTGAAAAAAAATATCATCCCCACTTTACTTGCAAGGGAGGCACCCTATATAATATATTATTTTGGTTTCAAGGTTTTTATTTTACTATTTTGTCGGCGTGATTAATATGTAGGTATACCCATGCCAAATTACAGCTTTCTAGTACTAATCGCTCTGCGCTAAGCTGTTAGGAACCTTAAATTCTCCGGCGCGCACACAACAACTTACCAAAGTTTCATCACAGTCGGCCGAGCAATTTTCGAGTTTTCGCGACACTAACGCACGGCAATTGATTTGTATACATATATATAGATTCCATTTCTCATTAATCATCAGAAATACCTACTTCCAATTCACATACTTTACGCAAAGGACAATAGGGCCTCGCAAAGATTTTCCACCGGGAGCCTCACAATGGTTAAAGTCGCCGCTTGTTCAATGTATCTGGGGACCAAGTCTGCTAACGCAGTTCTGTCCGAATGGCCGATCATTGGCACCGTAATTGTAGAGTTTGATAGTTTTGCTAATCTCATAATTGAAGGCGTCTTTATGATTTTCCAATGACGTGCCACTGACACTCCATTGGAAAAATTGTCTGTATTTGGTAATCTCGTACAGACAAGCTCCTATTATTTTGACTTCCCTATGGACCACTGTCCCGCCATTATGAATTTAGGAGGTTACAAACTATTGGCACAATGGTCATGGCGTTGCCTTGGTATGGTCGTCATAATGACCAATTGTTACAAGTCCTTTACTCAGAATTTGTACATTTTGCGCTGTTTGATAAGCTGATGAGTGTGCATTTGTTGCAACTGATAATATGCACCAAGTTCTTAAAGGATTTAAAAAAAAAACATGACTTTCTAACATCTATGGATTTACTCGTTAGGTTCGAGTGCATCGCGCGACTACGGCACGATAGTGGACGACCCGTTTTGTTATCGTATGACGTAAGTGAGTGCGTTAGTGAATTAATTTTTATTTCAATTTATCTTTTAAACAAACTCGTTACTTTCTATGCGAACAATCGAGCGGTTTTTAGGGTATAATCTTGCATTACAAGTACCTATAGGTATACCGCAATCCCGACTCACGAAAGCAAGAGGAAAACCGTGGGGTTTTATTTGGTAGGAGTCCGATATAATTGCATCCAATGATTTCGATAAAAAAGGGGTAAAGTAAGAACCAAAATTCACGAACACAGTGCTCGATTATTTTTGAAACGCTTACGTGTTCACAGAGGTGTGCCATAACCATGAATACATGTTGATTTGCGAGACGTATTCTGAGTCATAGGATAGCCATATTGTATGTGTTTTGTGAGTAGGTACAACAGTTTCATGAATTATCGTTAGCGTCATACATTTACGTTTGGGTTTTAAGAGGCTATCTACAGGGTTTTAGGTTAAAAGAGGGACATCCTTTAAATAAAAGAGTGGCATAATCAGCATATAATGTTCCCAATGATGGGACACACGCCTACTCTCGGTAAGAGGGAGTGGACCGTAATCCACCACGAGGGCCCAGTGCGGGCTGGTAGATGTCAGATGTGTTCGAATGTTTGGTTCTACGACATGCCGGTTTGCTCACAATGTTTTACTTCACCATTTTTGAGCAGTTGTGATGAAATAATTTATGCAAAGAAAAGTGCCTGTCTGGGTTCGAACCTACGACCTACACCACTACTGCTTCCCACTGGGCCACCACTGCTTTAAGAGTAGAGTACTCATGAACTTGGGATGGAATGGAACTAACAAAAAAACACCAGTTGTTCCCTATATTTTGATCGCGTATGTATTGCACTTTGTAGGAAACCGGCGGTTTTTTTTGTTACATATTTCAAGGTTTGTCCCTTAAGTCGTTAAATTTCATGAGGACTACACTTCCTTAAAGAATGTCCCTCGTTTAACCTAACACCTGTAAAAGTCCCTGTAAGTGTTTCCTGTGTGTGTGTATCCTGAATATGTTATCCTGTACATGTGTGTGTATCCTGTATATGTATGTGTATCCTGTATATTATGTGTGTGTGATATCAAATCCAGCTAGAATAAATGGCCTGACGACATTCAAAAGGCGGCTGCGTCGGAGTGGATGCGGAAGGCGGAGAATCTGGTGTGCAATGTGAGAGACGCCTATGTCCATCAATGGACGGTTGAGCTTTTACTTATCGATTAACGGGTGAAATTCAAAAACATACTGTAACATTTTACCTCATTAACAATTTCTTTAGTCTGCAAGCATTGTTTGGCCCACTCAAATGTCACAATCCACTTAGAAGCCGCTAATGCGCACATGTATTTTACAGATCTGAAAGGAAGGTATTATGTTAATTATTGTGCTTAGTTTAGCTACACAGAGCATCATTGAAGATACATGGAAGATGTATGAGTTTATGATGTAATTGTGTATGTGAAAAATACACACAATGTTCAGAGAGCATAATAATATAAGGTATGGAAGTCTGTCTATTGGCACAGTAAACAAAGTTATTGTACTATTTTTAAAGAAAAAGATTGCTTATCACATGCAATCAACAAACATTTTAAGACTATTCGGAGTGCCAATAAAATAGATGTAAGTAAGTGTGAACTGAGGGAATTCGCATAATTCATTATTAAAAATAAAAATAAAATATATACTCTTGAATGAATGACTATAAGAATATTTGTTGGTCAGTACTTTCAATAATTTTGAAATGTTGATCATCATTTCAAAAGAAACGCTCATTCTTAAAACAATAACATAGAACTTTGTACTTAATCTACTTTTTCATTCAATACACATACGCCATGTAACCATACAACCTTGTTTTCGTTCCGTCTAATGCTTTATTACACGTCGTATAATAGTACGGTCTACATTTTGTTTCATTGTGTGGTGACACTACTCTATCTATTTTCTTATGATTACTAAAATAATGTTATCTCACAGCCCGTTTACACATGGTCTCCGTTTTATCGGACGCGTTTTTTTTTATCGATAGCGTATGGAGTTGTATGAGCGGCCTCACATATGACACAGTATTCAGTAAATACGGAGACTATGTGTGAACGGGCTGTTAGCTAAGAGGCAAAACACTATTTTCGTTTGGTATTATTTAGTAGAAAGTTTTTACCAAAAGAGAAGTACTTTTCTTTTTTTTGCCAGAGCTACTATAGCTTTCGGACAAACTAGCAACCCTGGCAGAAGTACACTAGACTTACATTCCTATCGTCAAGTAGCTAGCACAAGCACATACGCGTAACTCAGTGTAGGTGAGGTTTGAGGAACCAGCGGTGTAATTGCGTAACACACTTACAGTTCATGAGTAGCAATGGCTTTCATTTTGACAGTTTTCACAGCCGACAGACAGCTTTCATTTTGTCAACAACGTAAATAACGCAATGAATGTTGTTCACATTCATTGCGTTATTTACGTTGTTGAGCAGACAATTTTTTCCAACTTATGAAGCAATGGATTAGCAATATCCTTCAAAATCATTCCGATTGTGATTGATAGTGTGTTACGCAATTAGGGTGCAGCTTTAATAATCGCTATCTTCAAATTGCGTCGATGTTTTTGCTTCATTTCTTTTTTAAAAAACTTTTTAAGACTTTTATTAATACTTTATGTAGAAAAAGAACGGATTTATTTAATTCGGTAATATTCACTATAATATACAACATGTCCCGGAATTAACGCACAACCTCTTAAGGGGTCAAAAAAATCGGATGTTCACTACATTTTGATGAGTTATTCGAACAAAAATGTAGGGAAGAGCTGATTTTTTTTCATGATTTCAGGTTTGGTCCCATAGTAAAAGTTGTTCATAATGATGAGACCAATGACCCCTTAAGAGGTTGTGTGTTAATTCCGGGGCATGTTGTATATCTTTGTTGTGTGGACCGAGGGACCATGGCTTAGTCGTTATTATATTTTTTATCTTTCAATGCTTTGTGCTCTGTTATTTAGCAAATATCTTTAAAAATTCTTTACTAAATGTTTGTAATCACAATATCTTCATTTTAAGATACTTTCCTTGATCTGGCTGATGGTCTGTGAGAACTGAGGGACCACACATTAGTTTTTAATAGGTATTTACAAATTTCCAGATTCATTCTACAATTGTTTTGAAGTCTACTACTAAATCAAAGTTTTATTTTGCGAATTCCCAGTGTGGTCCATCAGTTCACACATACATTAAATAGTTGCATGCAAATCTCACCTTTGTGATTTATTCTCTTCATCAACACTTACAATCAAGTGTGTGATGTCCTTTGAATACTTGTCCACATACCTCCACTTACGTTCATTACAAAGAGCTTTAACTTTTGCTATTTCACTTGACGTTAAACACGAAGCAGCTAAACAATATTTTTTGTTATTCAACCCTAGGTTCCTAGCAGTGAGTGGTCGCACTGCAGGCGTGGTAGGCGTACTCTCAAATGCTTTACTCATAAATTCCCTTTCTTGTGTGGTCTTAGCAATCACGTCAGTAGTAGGACAAAGAGTCTGCTCAGGGTCATTATCATCGTTTCTATTTTCAAAATTAAGTGATTTTCTAACCATTGGTGTGGACTTATGCTTAATTTGGTCTGCAAACTTGCTGATAGTAAGGGGGGTCTCCAAAGCTTGGTTTTGAACAGCAGTCTCAATAACAGTCACATCTCTAGTACTTTTGTTAGACTCAGTCACAGTATCTGTTAAATTGATGATACTCTTTATGTTTAATGTCGATTTTCTTAGAGGAACCTTCTTTGTGTCACTTAAACTTATTTGTGATTGGTTAGATGTACTGGCTCGTTTCAGTTTCGGGATTGATAAGTTCCTAAAAAGAATAAAATAAAATCGACATTACTATAAGCTTTTCTATGATAAAAGAAGAAAATTAGTAGGTTCCTATCATCAAAATAAATAAAATATGTATATTTATTGTGTCAACCCGGAATACATACTTTTGTGGTGTTTCTTCAAAAACACTTTTATCATCATCATAGTCTTGAGACTTGCTAGTTTTATTGGTCTTGATTATGCCATCATTGCTCTCCTGTGTAGAATTCAAATTATGACATAGAACTGGTGTGAAGAATTCTTCAACCTGTTGTGGAATCTGGAACATACACTTAATTAGAACCAAAATATATTTAATTATACATAATCTAGAAATTAGGACATTTTTCATTTATTTTTGAGATAGATAACAAAGGCAAAATTATGTTATAAATAGTTAACAATAAGTTTCTGGTAAGTCCAAGAGCAAATAAAGCAACTTCAACAGTTGCCATTCAAGAATTGCATGCAACTGTTTACATGTGTGTGATTTCCATAAAATGGCATATAATAATTAAATGTATGTTTTGGCTTTTAATAAAATTGCATGCGAGTGTTACACCAAGGTTATTGCAAGACCGGCGGCGATCTCTCGCGTCCGGCCCTGGTTCGCAGCGAGAGTGCATGGGAGGCCGTCACCTCCTTCTGCGAAGCAGTAATGCTCGCGAAGGAGGAGGCGGAACGCGTGCGGGAGAGGCAGGGTTCGGGCCCTCACGCCCCTAGTCGCCGAAGGAGACGCCCTAGGCGTCGGGAGTCGCAAGCCGATTTCCGGCCACCGTAGGCGCGGGCTTGCGGACGGTGAGCGATGGGTAGCTCGCCGTCCGATAAGGACCAGGCCCGGGTCGACGGCGCGTTGTGTTCCACGCACGCCTCAAAGAGACGTCAGCACGAATTGACGGGGTCCATTAGGGCCAATGCCTGCCTGCCAGGGTTGCGAGTTTGTCCGAAAGGGATATCGTGGCCCTGGCACACAGGCAAATGAAGGAACAAGGGTGGGTTTTAGTCAGTAAAAGTCTGTCAGGAAAAGTCGGTTTTAGTCAGTAAAAAAAAAAAGAAAGGTTATTGCAAGACGATTATTGCATGTTTCGCCTCATCTTAACTCAGAAATGCATGTCTTTTTACAATTGATTAGTATTGCCTGTATTTGCGCTGCCAAATATTTCATCAAAATTTTATTGAATGTGTTCTCAAGATTTTTTTACTTGTTTCATTTGTTTGTACTTGAACAGTTGAATGCGATTTTATTGTATGTGCTGTTCACACCTTGATCAGTTTTGAACAGCAACTAACTTGCCCGTATCGTGAAACAATTATACATGTTGTTTAGATGGTGCCAGTAAATTGTTACTTTAAGTTTGTGGTATGAGATAGGCAATAAACTGGCATAGTGTAAATGGAGCTTCAAACTACAATCTTTAACACAACACAAAATAATTTTATTGCATCTATGTCCAAACTGTAAAATGCTTTTATGAGTACAAATGGAGAAGTAAAACATGAACGCATTAATACTCACTTTGCCAGTTTTCATAATTTCTGAATTTTCATCTTCCTTTTCTACAATAGAGAATACATTTTCACTGTGCCTTTCATTGAAGTACTCATTTAAATTAGGTGTTATTTCAACATTCATTTGGCTTGCAACCTTTTTAATTGTCTGTGTTTTCTCCATTTGAGATGAAATTTTTGTGTTTGGCTCTGGCTCCTCATGATTTTTGCCAGGTCCTTTATCTTTTAAAATGGAAGCACTACCTACTTCTTGACTTTTTCTGATATCTTCCATGTCTGCATCAATGCTGGCAAACACTTGACCCATAATAGCATCATAGTTTATTGGTTCACTGTCAGGTTGTATATCTTTGACAGTCGTATTTTCTACTGGGTTTATTTTGGTTTTCTTATATGTAGGTAACAACTCTTCATCATTGTCTCTGTCACGTTTTTCTGCAAGTTTTTGAGTTCTGAACTTACTATGAACTGTTTCTAATATTTCTGAAGGTGCATAATCTTTCAAAATGTGAACATTTTCTTCCTTAAGTGAGCCACTATTGAAAATATCTAAATCATTTAAATCATCTATATTCTCTGTCTGCTCAACTATTTTGTTTGCTTTTTGCTCTTTATTAACTTTTTTGGTGGGAATGCTTTTAAAAATCTTTTCATTATCATCAATTACATCACACTCCATAATATGGGATAGTTCTTTTTCTACACTTTCAGTGATTTCAAATTGAGCAGTTGCTGTATCAGCTGAGGCTGTATTTTTCTTCTCAGATGTACTTCTGTTCAAATTGGTTGCTACTATTTGTAAATTCTTATTTTGAATAATGTTAGGTGAGGGTTTTTGTATATTCTGGCTTTTATTTATGTTTACAACAACAGGTTCTTGTTCCTTAGTTCTATTATTATCTATGTTGATGTCTATATTAGGTGTATTAACATCTTTCGGCACACAAACATTATTTTTATCTGAATGATGTGGGTCTAGGGATGTCTGTACTTCACGGTCAGTGTTAATTTTTACTTGGACATCACTTTGTTTTTTCTTAATCACAATATTGGTTATTGTATTACCAACTTTAATGGTAATTTCAATGTCATCAGAATTTTCGGAAGCAACTGGTTGTACAAAATTATGGTTAGTTATAAGGTCAAAATTATCTTTTTTTTTGGGATTTAATGCACTTTTCTTTATAAATAGCATTTTATTTACAGCTGCTATGCGATTTTGATTTACATTTTCGGAAAATTTAGAACCAGTAAAATTTTCATTTTCTTTAATATTCTTTCTTTTTTCATCATTATGATCATTTGGAGTCATGTTATTTAGTGGGTCTTGAACTTGATTTTTTACAGACTTGCTCTCTGCCTCTTCCACTCTGTCTCTGACACTGTTTTCTTTTTCTATTGATTTTACTGCAGTGTTTTGATAAGCATTATCACCTTGCTGATCATCCATAGGTGCATTTGAGTTAATATTGTTTACTTCATTTTCTTTATTTGTATAGTCTGGTGTGTTGTCATCAATGTTGTATGCCGGTGGAGTAGCCACAGGTGTATCGATGACAGGCTTCAATTTCTGTGTTTTCTTAACCATTTCAATTGAAACATTCAGTTTGCTCCGATTTTTCTTATTTAACTTACTGAATTCTTTTCTCATTTTTTTTACATTATTCCAATTTTGTTTGGCCTTTTGTGATTTCTTATCATTATCACCACTTGAGTCTCTAGATCTAGAACTATGCATGTTAGAAGATAAGTCATTCAACTTGCCAGTGATATCATCATTTTTCAAATCCCTTTTCCTAGAGCTCCTGCGTGGATGATCTGTAGTATATTCAGAGTCCTCCACAAAAAATGGTTCTATATCCATAGGTCCCACAATATTTTCATTTTTTTTTGTAGTGACCTCAGGGTCTGGCATTGTTTCTATTTTGTCCCAATCATCTTGTGGTGGTGGGATATGAACCAGTTTTGGGGGAATTGCAATTTTCTTAGTATCTGTATGAATTATTATATTGCTAAGTGAAACCTCTAATGGATTAGCTGGTTGTTGTGATTCTTGTGAGAATGTTTCAGAATTCTGAATTGGAGCTGAAAAATTATTTTGAGAGTTTGTTAACCAATCCTTTACATTTTTAACTGGATCTTTTTCTGAATCAATTTCTCCTGGTGTGTCAAGATTAAATTCATCCACTGAAATTGAATAATTAACGATTTATAATAATAAGAATAATCAAGAATTTCAACTTAAAACAGTAGAAATGTAAACATTAGCAATGAAAATTACAGAAATATTAGTAAGGTAGGTGTACCTACCAACCTTCCTAATATTTCTGTTCTGTTTTGTTTTCTACTTACGCTTGATGTTAAAAAGTTTTTCAAATGCTTCTCCAAGCACTTGAACGTGGTCTGTCAGAGTCTGAAGTGGTATATTTAGCTTTAGTGCCTTGCGCTCAAGATGCGTTGCACAAGCAGGACATGTGCGGCGACCTCGCCAGCAAGTATGACACAATGTGTGGCCACAAGCTGCAGTTGCAGGTGCTATCAAGTATTTACAACTAAAAATAGAATAGATCATGTCTTTAGGCGGCTATTAACAGAAATATATCGTGAGAAAACAATTTGTACCTATTGGTTGAATTCAGATTAAATGTTTGAAGTCATACCATTCCAAACAAGTTACATGGTCGATTTGCAGAGACGTTAATTTTGATAACTTAGCCAAATCTAAGTCCTTCAAGCTCATTTTTCTAAACAAGTAATTTATTGACTAAAACTTGCACTTGTTTCTCTCCACAATAAAAACAATTTTGGAACTAGACTCTACAGACGCAAATGTTGGTTTTGGTTAGTGCAGACTAGCAGAGTAGTGCAAGCCAGCAAGCATTCCAATTTACTGATTTACTGACAGCGCAGCGGCTGCCGCAAATAAAGATACTATAAGATGCCTTCAAAGATTTACTTTAACTTGAACAAATTAATCCTTAGTTCCACAACGAAAAACAAAAATCACGATTACTTTCTTTATTTTTTTCCCGCCTTTGTCAGTTGTCAGTGGCTATTTTCTGTCAGTCAATGTCAAAAATGACAGTAAAAGATACGACTGGCTGGAGCTTATAAACAAACTTGCCATACCTACAAAAACCGGCCAACTGCGTGTCGGACCACGCACAATGAAGGGTTCCGGAGTTGGGATAAATTTATCCCAAAAACAAATATAACATTGTAGTTGTGTAAACATGTTCTCCCATACATCGATATACGTCAAGGTCAATTCTCCAATTGCAAAGTTAAGTTGGTCGACTACTCGTTAACTTGTAAGGCCTACTTAGCTGTGATAGTTTTGCTTTCAGTTTCGTTATATATACTACTGCTATGATTTTTTTCACAATCAACCATTTAGCTGGCAGGGGGGGGACACTCGACTCTTACAAATTACGCAAACTGATCCCTGCATCGAAAAATGGTTTTCACAGACTTACAATAGTTTTGAATGGCCTATCTAACAATAACATGGGACAGACGAAAAAAAAAAATCATCCCCACTTTACGTGTAAGGAACGTACCCTAAAAAAACTTTTTTTTCTGGTTTTTATTTTCGAACTTTGTCGGCATAACTAATATGTACACCCATGCCAAATTACAGCTTTCTAGTACTAAGAATCTCTGAGCTAAGCCGGGGACAGACGGACGGACGGATAGACAGACAGACGGACATGGGAAAACTATAAGGGTTCTTTGTCGACTACGGTACTCTAAAAATCGAGTACTTAAAATGGTGTTTTAGTAGGGTTGTTACTGCGAGTGCGAGAGAGAAAGCAACCGTTTGACATTGCCGATGCGGGTTTTGATTGTACCACAAAACTTAAAAAAGCGACCGGTCACGCATATTTATACACAGATTTGGACGGCACACAGGTCTTGCCATATGCCATATCCGCGTGATTATAAACAAACATTATTCTGGCCACCAATCACCGAATGTTGGCATCACAGACTAAATATGAGACTATTAGGAAAATAATTAAATTAAATTAATAAATCAAAGTGTAATGCGTACTTACATGTGGTATGAGATCCCTTGTGTTTTGCTTTAGTATTATATTTGGTACACTTTCTAAATACACACGATAACATTTTTTAATGTTTTAGCTGCTTTAGCGTGACTACTCGTCGCCATGCGTGTCGCAGACTAAAGTCAATACGTCCCAAGTTGGGACGTTTTCGAGTCTTCACGATCTCACAACATATCTGTATATGATATCATTGGATATTTGTATGACTATTCTTCATAATAGTAGAATATGCCATCTCCATAGTATTCCTACCTCAATGCTCAATAGGGCTGGAGTGCTGCCACTATTAATAGCAGAACTATAAAAATCGGAAATATTTGCAACGACAAAATTGTATGTATTTGACAAATAGCAACACTGCGCACTATCTGTCAAGTGTAGTCAAGGGGTGCCGAGAAAAACGGAGTTTCTACTGTAAAATTCAATAAATTACGCTACCAAAAACCTAAGTAAGACTAATATTATTAAAATTAAATAAAAGATCATATTTTACTTTTAATCGCTTAATATTTTTTGTTAATAAGCAGTTTTTAGTTTGCTATCAAAATTATTACATAATCCGGGATTGTTTTCTTGATAGAAAAGAGTTTTATCCCTGTTCTCCAAATACTATCATTTAAATGTAACTTTTCGCCTATTTTTTATTAATGAACTGCTTATCGTTGTCATCTTTATTATTTTTACAGCAGTAAAACAGATTTTATAGGTTAGAAAATTAAGATTATAGACATAACTCAGGTTCAAGGATTCCTCATTCTCTTGCCCTTATCCCACTATGTGAGAAAAATAGTTAAGACTTCTAATAGCCAGTAAACCATTTTGGATCAATGTTATCCATAAATAAAAGTATGTTCTACTGTTGGACATGAGTTTACAAGTTTAAAACAAGGTTTTCTGTGGAAATATTTGTATTAATAATTACTTTTTGTATCAATCATGTAAATTACTATACAGACATTGCATTGCATAAGGTTCACATCATAGAATATCTGCAGTTGAAATCAGCTGATTATTTTACTTGAAAGTCTTTTTATTAAAAAGTATATTCAATTGTTTACAGAATGGCTCTGGCATTCCGCAATGGGTTAAAGACTGTGGTGAGGAGGCTGCAAGTCCGTTCCTATGCTGATGTTGCTAAAGGCGATGAAATGGCACTCACATTTGCTGCTGGCAACAAGGTTTTTACTCCTCATGTATTTGATCCCATACTTGTAGTATTCATTTTTATTTAAAATCTGTAAATGATAATATTTTAGAAAAGATGAATGATTATATTGATTATTGATGTAATCAAGTTTGAAATTGTCTGCAGGTATTTTATGACAAAATAGTTGTCAGGCAAGTTGATGTGCCATCAATGAGTGGAGCTTTTGGTATCCTGCCCAAACATGTGCCCACACTCGGTAAGTACATTAAGGGTGGCCTTTTTGTGCTAAATGTATAAAACAGCAACGGGTTTGAAAATTTTGGCAGAATGAGAGCTTACATACAATAAACTACGATTGATTAAAAAAAATATGGGAATTAAATCCCTCCACTAGTCTCCATCTAGATGTTGTACTAGTCTAAGATCCCATCATAAAACGACCTTCAACAAGCTGGTTAATGGATGAAAAGTATTTTAATTTAGCTTAGGTTTTGCCTGCGACATCGCTCACGTGATATTTCTAGTTCCCCCGACCCACCGCGTCGCATCGTATTGCCTGCCCACGCGGTTAGGCTTTTTGGCGTTTTGGCTTAGCGGTCTTGCAGAGTTTTTGCTATTTGGTTAGCTCCTAAGGGTCATAGTGTCATGTTAAATAGTCTATAACCTACCTTATGAATTGGGCTATCAAATGCAAAAAAAAATAAACCATTCCGACTGGTAGTTCCATAGATTAGTGAGTTCAAATAAGCAAACTACTGCTTTGTTATGTTAGTATACTATTGGAGTCTAATTGCTGTGAACAGTATCTTTGCTTCAGTAGATGGTTGAATTACTGTGGTCCCCATAAACCTGCTAATATGTGTGCTTTTAAAGAATAATTGACCTGCCAAATCCTTCATTGAATCCTTCGCTATTTCCTCATATAGAAAAGTGAAGGCGCGTGTTTGAAGGGTTTTTTTAGCGACATCATAATTAACAATTGCTGTAATGTTTTTCTAGCTGTCCTGCGACCTGGCGTTGTTTCTGTGACTGAAAACGACGGCAAATTGAATAAGATTTTCGTTTCCTCTGGCACAGTCACTGTCAACGATGATTCCTCCGTTCAGGTAGGTTGAGTCTTCACTTTTAGATCAAGATGTCTTAAGATTAATATTTTTTGTTAATTCGTAAATTAAATCAAATAGGAGACTGTCATTGACTGAGGTCATACTAAACTTTTCTTTGAAAAGTCCCCATATTTAAAAACAAATATTACCTTACATGACTTAATTGAAGTTATTTGACGGCTAAGGCCCCGTCCAGCCAGGGTGAGGAGCTTGTGCGAGTGCTCAGGTGGGCGCGAAATATCAAATAAAGTATGAACACGTGGCGTTTTCATAAATTATTATCAAAGATCGGAATATGTAGAGTATATTTACCTAAACTTCGAGGAGGTAAGTAACATAGAGTGGCTAATATCTCCTCCAAAATCCCGGAATTATAAACGTGACGATTAAATCCTGGAATTCAAGAAATTGCAAAATTATTTATTGCACTTTGAATACATTCGTAACAAATCAACGCAATAGAAGTCAAAATCGGTTTAACGGACTGTAAAAAAGGTTTATTTAAAATTCTAATCTTATTTCAAATGGAGTATATGTGAATATACTCTACTTAATAATTTATTTCATATATTATTTGTCTATAGTGTAGTGGCTATGGCGGGCGCCTAGCGCGTCGGTTTAGCTAACGAGCGGCCGTCTATATCCTCTATTGCCCGCTACAGCTCTAGCCACCGCACGTTCACCCTGGTCAAGATCTTAAAACGTCACAATATGATCGTCATATTGTGACGTTTTAAGATCTTGACCAGGACAATCGACGAAGGACAATCCTATTTATGTTAATTTGTTAATATTTCAGGTCCTCGCTGAAGAAGCTCATCCCCTGGAAAACCTTGACCGCAGTGCGGCGCAGGAGTCTCTTAGCAAAGCTCAGTCTGAACTGAATTCTGCTGCTAACGACAAGGTAGGGCATAACTTTTTTGAAGCTCGTTTTACAGTTTTCTTAGTGGAAATATTACCAAATTCTCCTAACTGCTTAAATATTTGGTAACTTTGGTAGTTTTGTTATATGGCATTATGTTTGCAATATGGTTGCAAAACAAAACTAAGCTTCACAATGTGACATTGAAGTGCTAATGAGGATAATGGATGATGGGATATAGGAGAGGTAATTCACTACCATAATATTAAAAAGTATGTCCATCAATGCATTATTGCTGGAAAGTCAAACCACACCTCTGATTACCTCTTTGAGCATGACCAATAGGTACCACTAACCTAACCTTAAATAATTTTTAAAGAACTGGCTGAAATTTTCACCTGTGATATAATAATTTAATAACCATAACTCACCAATTCATTGGCGAAGCTTTCCAATAGTGGCAGTCAGTCGATACAAGACAAGCAGTTTAATTTTAATGTTCTTGTATTCAACTACATATTGTGACTTTGCAGGCTAAAGCGGAGGCAGCTATCGCCGTAGAAGTGGCCGAAGAGATCCTAAAGGCGGTATCTGGTTAATGTGTTCGCTCATCACTGCCATCGAACAGTTAGTGTTAAAGAACTATTTAATATTTACGTTTCTATATAAATAAACACCGTCTCCAGTAGAACATATGTATTTTATTTATTAATTATAGTTATTTCTATGTAAGTATTTTATAAGTAAGTGGTATACAATTAAAACAACGTTGCGTAGTTGACATTTGAGTAGTTTATTTAACACAAATCAAACACTTTGGTACAGTTAGTTAGCTGTGGTTATTGATGTTGTATCGCCATATTAATAATTATCAAACTTACTTTCAAGTAGCCGCAAACCAAACGCACATTGACAAAAGCGAAAACATCATAAACAATTAACCCCTCTGCTGCCAATACAATTAAGATTATGGTACAAATTTTAATTGATTATTTATCATATAATTTTGAATAAATTTAATTTATTTTGTTCACATTTCAATTTTAACTAGATTTTTTCATTAAATCGAATTCTAATTGGAAGGTTAAGAGAAGATTCTGTTGCTAGGAAGTCGCGAAACCTAACTACAAGCCTACTTTGCGAAGCTTACACCACAATACACAACATATATTGGGAAACACCTAGAAAATGACACTCGAGTGTCTTACACCTAGTCATCTGCGTAATATAGAAGGATAAAATTACGATTATGATTAATAAAAATGCACCTTACTGTACTAGATTAATATTTTAAAAGATTATTTTAAATTCCATGTCAGCAGTGTTTGTTACGTTTTCGATGGTGTCATACATTGAGTAGTTCCTTGCTGTTTATATAGGTAACTGTTTAATATTATCATTATTATGGTACGCTTCCTGTATTTCTTATTTCATCGCATTTCAAAGAGTAGTCTAATTGATTATCATTAAATTTTACATAATAATGCGTAACGCGTGTTACTAACTAGCTACGGATTATATAGTACTTTGTTTAAAAGTTGATTAATTACTAATAAAGAAATTTATATCTAAACGTATCCTAAATAGTATATGCATAAATGCGAAAATCAAAACCAACCAACATGTTTGACACAAATAGGATGTGTGGCAATAACGAAATGACAAAGAGAATAATTAAAAACCAATAACTTTAAAAGGAAGCATCGTTACAACCATTTGGTTGTGGTTACTTAATATTACCATCCTAAGAGTATAAATAAAGTTTACGTCGATATTATTCCATGTAAAAATTAAAAAATGGGATAAAAATACAAAATATCACATACATTATTACATGTTGAGCTTAATTTAAATCGAATCCCAAACACCCCAAACCAGATGCATTTTACTGAAGCTATTTTTAAATTAAGCTAAACAAATAAGGTTAACTACAATTAAATGACAAAAGTCTGTAGTAAACATCTATCAAAGTTGGGCCCGTCGGATGAAGGTATATAATATAATGTGTTGGATAGGACATAAACGCGTCACCTATCTATTTAAGCAAATATATCAATTTGAGATAACTACCACAACCATAATTTTCTGCTTTTACATGGTAATTCTACAGCGACGCATCATAGGTTTCTCTACTCTGGGAAGGTAGACTCTAATTTATACATAACCCAACTTTGCAACTTTACTACAGGTAGAACTAAAAAAAAACGCGTTAATAACTTAATTGAAAAATGTCCAGCCAACTAAGTTGGGGTAAATGTAAAAGTAAATAGCAACACAAAAACGCGACACACAAATTAAATTGTAAAAAAGAGTAGATTTGGCACGAGTATCACCATCTTGCTGCATGCTAGACCAAATCATAGAGCGAAGGTGCAAATTAAAGATTTATACTGAAATAAAGTTTCTGCTTAAGCCTGCGAGCGGTACATCAGCAAGATGGTAATGGTCCAGTAAATTAATTTATAAAATGTGCGTGTGTTGCCGCGCTGAGACACGGGTCCACTTTACAGGTTACACTGCCACAGTATCGTAGGCTGTGAGTCCGCCCCGCCCGTGGACTGCTTGCTGGGGGATTGGGGTGACTGCTTCTGGTCTGAAAACATAGTCCCAAACATTAGTGAACATGTTAACGCTTACCTCTTCAATGTTTACGACAGCGGCCAGTATTTTAACATTGACATAAGTACCCATAATAAATTTTTTATTTATTTTGAGAAGCAAACGGGATGAGCTTTAATATCAATAGACAGGGCGATATACTTTTTTTTTAAGCAAAACCATAGCACTGCTAACCTAGAGGGGTGAGTTTCATTATTAAAGGAACACCAATATGTCCGCGCGCTTGGCGTCTATTTACAGTGCTTTATAAATCTAGTGGTATGTATAAAATGCAGCTAAAGAAAAAAAATGATTTGGGGAACTATTCTTTGTAACCATAAAATTAAATGAAAAGCAACTAAATCCACCACGCACGGACTAAGAAGTAACACGTGCCAGGGCTCTGTTCTATTTCATATTGGGCTATCTTCATATAAAGTAATGGGTATATATGGTATGTACATTTCATGCGTTCGTAGCCGGCAACGCAATCTTCACAAAATAAAATCAAACTAGCCGAGGTGTAATCAAATTATTCGCCTTACCATTCTTGGAGCAAAAAATAACATATTAGTGCACATTGGTTCAGAATGTTAGCCACATATAGGTTAATTACGAAACAAAAAATATCAGGCAAAAATAAGGTGGATTATATTCATTTAAAAAATGTCTTTTTCACATACTTTGACTTACTGTTTCCTGTAGATCATGGATGCAGAACATAACACATGCTTAATAACGAGCATAGACTAGTACACAATGCTTTATTAGGTAAATATATTATCTATCACGTCACAATGTACTCGTGCTAGCGCACACACAAGGATCCGGCTTAAGTATTAGTAGTGTATTCAGTGCGTGTGAGTATGACAGTCTTCAATCTTTAAGGCAAGTGCAGACTGGCGCGATATCGCGGGCGCGACGGGCAGCGCGACACTGTCTCTGAAGTTTTTCATGAAGTTTTCATAGAAAATGTGCTACTAGTGTCGCGTCGCGCCTGTCTGCGGGAGCCTTTATAGGGACAATTTAATAACTCTCCCTAAATGTATGGTATCTTAACTAGACTAAATAAGATTTTTATTACTTGTCTTTATGCAGTTAAGGATATTAAGTTTGTAAATATTTCTGTCTGTGCTATGCAAATATGTAATTGGATTTTTTTTTTGTGAGACAGTGAACAAAAACGTGTCTGAGTTATAGGGTACATTGTGCAAGGCCTATTAAACTGACCTGTCAATGAGTTTCCTCATTTCCTCGCTGTGCAAGCCGTCCTTGGCAGTGTGGGCCCTTACTGCAACAACACACAAGTCACGACGCGCTCTATACTAGCCGCGACACCCGGAGCCGCCTTCTACTCGACATCTCGAACAATAACCACATTGCGTGCTCTATTCTCTAAGTTTACTAGTTGTATCATTTTATCATTCAGTGGTTATTATTCGCGCATGTCTATCTCCAAAACACGTACTAAATATCTACATAATCATTTCAAATAGAGTGAATTAGTTAACACAATCACGTCTAAGCACATAAATAGAAAGTTAAGATAGGTTGATTCAAAGAAAAGTAATTAATGAATTTTCCCATTGTTGAATCTTGCACTTGTCAAAGTTAATCGATCCTAGTTTGATTTAAAACTTCAATTAAAATCATGTCTTTAATTTTGTCAAGTGCCGAAATCAAAAAACAGTAAAAAGTACATAATTTTGAAAAATAAAGATAGGTAAGCCAATTACAAGAACGCTAATCTTGAAGCTTTAATTCAATTTGTTATTACTGATACAAATGTTGCATGCTGTCAGTCACAATAATTAGAAACATAAAGGAATCAAATAACTTGATCCAAAAATTTTACCGTCTTCTGTTCAGGTGACACCCAAGTGTGCATAAACCAATTCAACAATCAATGTCAAATTAACACTAGAGATTTGTCTAAAATTAAGGTAGTTTGGAACAAATGAATAATAATAATATCAAATATTTATGTAAACCATACTTTTTGTTCTAGTTGCTGGGTATTAATTTGTTTCTATTTATTTTGGATCATACTAGTTCATAGTTGGGAGTTAACTCTTTTTCAAAAGCAATATATATTTTTCGAAATCAAGGTTTAAATTCGTCGTTAGGCCTCGTAAGACAAATATTTTAATAAAATTAGTACTAAGCAAAAAGGTGAAAATATTTTATTTTTATATTATAAAGCAGCATACATTTCAGCACACTGAAAGCATTTCGACAAAAAAGTATGATTTCCTTTTAATTTATATCAAGAGGTCCAAATTGGGTCACTTTCAGAAGTTTTAATACTATTTGTGTTTGTAGAAATACTGTTGGGAGAAAAAATTAAGTACCAACAATTTTTTTTCCTAATTTCAATTATTTATCTTTAAGCTTGATTTACACGGTGCGGTTTAATTGCCTGCGGCATACCATAAGTTGTAGCAACAATAAAAGTCGCATCATCTAAACAGTGTGTCGTCGATGCAAGTAATTTGTTGCTTCAATTTTATTGTATGCCACAGGCAAGAAACTTACATCGTGTAAATGAGGTTTTAGTTAGGGGCTGTCGGTTAGTCCATGTTTCAGTTACATACCGGGGTAGTTGCGAGGCTGGTCGCATTCGGCTTCGGAGATTTCGTTCGAGTCCTTGCTCTCATTGAAGGAGGAGGAGCAGTTGTTGTCGGTGTTGGCGTTGCGCGGTGGGGGTGGAGGAGGCTCGGGAGATCCGCCGCACTTGCGTGTGCCTAAACAACGGTTTGTAAGAATGTATTGTGATCACGAGAGATTATAATTATAGATTTCTAAATAACGTCGAGATTCCAGAAAAAACAGTGGAGTTAATGACGTTACTTCCTAAAGGCGTGTAGATACGCACGAACGAACAACGAACATCAAATACTTTGTTCGCATATGCGTACCACTAACTAACATCAAACACTGTGTTTGTCAAAAATGTTCGTGGCGATCCAATTTCTTTACTCTGTGTGGCCGGTGTATGGTGTTCGTGTTCGCTTTGCTAATTTACGTCCACACGTACGAACCAAATTTTCGTTGTTCGATGTTCGTGTTCACCATGTTTTTTTCGTTCGGGCGTACATGGCTTTAGAGAACTCTGAGAGTTAACTCAGGTTATAGTCGACCTGTATGACAAATTGATTAACCGTTTAACCTTGATTCAGTAACAAACATCTATACTCCCAAACTTTCATATTTATAATAGGTATCAGTATCAATAGGATGCCTAATTTAATAATAATTATGGTGAAAACGTGCGTCTTGATGACCTTACCAATGCTGGGACGAGATCCGTAGTGGTCGGAGTAGGGAGTTCCATAGGCGCCGGTGTACTGTTCGTCTTCGGGAGCGCAGCAAGCGGGCTCATCGTATTCGGGGCCACAGGCGTACATCGGGCGGGAATAACGGGCACGCTGCATAAAATATAAGTACAGAGTGTCATTAATACACGCAAAATCAGAAAGTTCTCTATGTACAGTTAACGACTTGCACCTACTCTCCTGAGCATAGGTTCAGCTGTAAAGAAAGGCTGGGATAATTGTCTTTTTTAAATTTAATCAGGGCTTGTGCTTTAAGTGTTTGCTACTGTGTGTGTATCTATTTAAAGACATATATATTATGATGAACTTCTTATAAATCTCAGTATTATAATACTTATATTCTACTGAAGCATACGTGACAATTGCTTCAAACAATATGGCAATAATAAGGAGGCTTACGTATTGGTCCTCTTCAGCGCAGGTGGCCGGGTCGTCGTATTCGGGAGCGGTCGAGTAGATGGCGCTCTGTCCTCCCTGAGAATTCTTGCGGGCGTAACGGCTGTTGGCGCGGGGCTAAAAACAACAATAAAAATTAAGGACCAGTTTAAAAAAAAGCTACATAGCCATATGTCTTAGTCGTTTGAGAGAAGCAGATTGCATAAAATATTTCTTTAGTACCTTATTTGCGTTTCAAACTCAGAGTAGTTTATAGAGAAGGTACGTGGTGTACTTATGTTAGACGCTACAAGATTAGATTCACAAGTTAGCATAATTAAAAAATAAACTCAAAAGGTATTACCGAAAACAGTTTGACCGATTTTCAAAGGATTTCACATGACATAGACTGTTTTTATTTGCTAAATAACAAGTCCGCGAATCGCGTTATATATCAAACTCACTCAAAGTATTTATTTCAATTAAACCAATTACAGGCATTTTTGAATTGTCAAGGAGTCGGTTAGTCAAAAAGATGAAGTTAGTTGCCCATTTCAAAAGGTTGCTATGGACAAGAACGGGCAAGAAACTCCATGGACACGGTTTTTTTTTTTTAGAATATTGGTAACATCATTCATGTAAAGTAAAGCTAGTCTCGACTTACCATGCTCTGTGAGCCGGCGCGGGAGTGCGCGGGGTGGTGCGGGTGCGGGTGCGCGAGGGTGCCGGCGTGCGCGGGGTGGTGGTGCGGGAAGGCCAGCGCCTTGCTGGGGTCCATCTCCTCGCGGAAGCCTAGCAGGTGGAACGTGGCGTAGGGGCAGATTTCGTCTTCCATGCCTGTTAACACATAATAAAACACACATTACCAAACGGACCAAAAAGTCGTTCGCGCGAATACGCGACCGTCGCGTTCATATGTCAGTCTTTTTTGTTCGGAAAACCGGAAGGCGACGCAACCTCGCGTTCAGGTTTGCCGAACAAAATGCACGCGAAGATCGCGTTGTTTAGGACGCTTCCTTATTACATCCACGGAGTAGTAACGGTTTGGAGTGCTGATTCGGGAGAACGCTATGTCTGCCGAAACAGCAGCGCAGCTTACAGATTCAAAAAAGGGAATGTAATACGAATTAGTACTCCAATTTGTGAGCTACTCTGTGGTTCTATTGGATTAGTAGCAGCGTTTACCATTCACTGGAATATGCTACAAATAGTAGATATTCCGCAACTTACGGCAATCCATGCTAAATAAATGTGTAGTAGGTAATTAGTTGTCACTAAAAATCACGCAACAAACAGAAAATATATGTTATTAAGTATTACACCTATGTATATTTGTAGAACTAGTATCAGAAGATAATTTACAGTGCTATTTTCTGTATTTACTCGCGCTTTTTTTTTGTTGTTAATGTAGCTATGTATAATTATCGAAGTATCTGCATTTAGCTCCCCCCATTTAGCCCCCTCTCACTGAGAGGAGGCCTGTGTCCCAGCAGTGGGAACATTATAGGCTGATTATGCTATGCTTATGCTACATTTAGCTAAAAGCAAATAAAAATAACTGGGGTTAGAAAAGTGCACACAAAAATAAAATAAATAAGTACCAAATAAGACAGTTATCAATACCATGCAAAAAAAAATATCAATCTCATACTCACTCATTTGTTGTTAATAGCAGTTCATTCAGATAAATATCTCACGATTATCGTTCACTTGGAAACCAGATTTGTATGGTCATCCCAATCTGTATTATACTTTTAATTTACAAAAATAAACTAAGTATAATACAAATGTTGTGTGACCTTTTTTTGAACGTCGGACATGAGCATAGAAATAAAATCTACTTTGCAAATAGTTCAGGTTTAAATTTATTAACACACCTGACATTATATTTATAAATACTTCAGGCTACGGCTGCGGATATCTGCTGGGTGATTGGTGACACTATTTAGCTTTGGCGACCCAAAATTCGCCATTAAAAAGAGTGTAAAAAGAAAAGACCAATCACATAGCCGAAATCTACACATTGTGTGCGTCAAACTAAGTAACATTGACCAGAAATTATTGCTTGGAAACGACTTTTATTGTTGGTGTGAAAAATCGCTGGTGCGTTACATTGTACGGCAACGCACGTAGAACATTGTGCTCACGGGTGCATGCTACGGTACAGGAGTTTTGGTGAAAAGTCATTTGGTGAAAAGTAAAAAAAAATAAACGTTAGAACCTTAACCTTCAATATCTTCCTAACCAGAATTTATGGTCCAGTACAAAAAATATCACAATGCCGGGAAGAACAAGTGACTCTCGGCTTCGTTAAGCTTCTTTTCACACCCGTTATAGTCCCAGGTCAGTCTAGATAAATCTCTGTTTGTGTCGTGACAGTTTTTACTTGTATGCTCATGTACTCTGCATGCGGTCCCACTGACCTGTGGAGGCGGTGTCTCCGGATCCCGCGCGGCGTAGGCGCGGGCGATGCACGCGCTCGTAGTGATGGCGGCGCGGGTCCCACGTAGAGTGTGCGCCCACTGAACCACACTAACGTTACGCATGCGCTAACACCCCGCTACACAGCTCTAGAATACTCTCACTCACTTTTCAGATTGTCTACGATTTTGCTATAACGGACAACAGAGGCCATATCAGTCATATTCCAGTGCGACAAAGGGATGGCGCTATTTGTCCTGTATAGCTTAATTTCTTTCTAGCACTTCGGTAAAAGACCCCGGACGGCTCTTTGCTACACTTGTCACGATATTCAGGCCTCAACTGCAGGCAGAAAATTATACGTTGAAGTAACGTAATTTGACAGATGAAAGTGAGTGAGATTATACTTGAAACGATACCATAGAAATTTAGGGGAATTACGTTTGTGCCAAACCGTCAAATCAACATAGCTGCTGAGTAGTGAACTTCTGCTGGAGCCGCCAGTCAAGCGTTTTGAAAATAAGTTTGCATAAAATTAGAATGATTAAATTGTTCTTTTATGGGCACTATATAATTATACGAGAATGGCAAAACGTAAAGCTGAAAATTATAAAAATTTAAAGTAATAAAATAGGCAAAGCTAAAATAATCATAAGGGTTTGAACATCTATAACTTGCAGGTAAGAAATTGCGTTTGAAATTTGTACATAAATCAAAATTTATAATAGCTGGACCCTGTTGGTAAAATAAATTTCCTGATACCTTTACTGGACAACAAAAATGTACAACATAGCTTTCACCTGACATTCACTACTAAGATAACTAAGAAGGTAAGAAAGAAGAAATATTAAAGCACAGAGAAGAATCATAGCAAAAGTCGTGCAGTAGAAAGAGAAGTAAAAGAGTGTTAATACGAGTATAACCGTTACCTCTTTAAATATCGGCGCTGCCTTACAGGTGAGGCGCAGCTAAATTCCTATCACTTGATAACATAGGGTGCTTTTTGTGGGGGTGAAACGTCGAGAGAAAGAGTGTAATACGTAGATAGTACAGTCACTTCCCTATTTAGGCCCAGGACCCATGTAGCGCGCGTTAAGTCTCAATAGCCCGTTGAATGATCTCTAGGCACGCAATACGAAAGCGCGCGTCAGCTTTGACATGATGAAATTTCAAAGCTGACGCGCGGTTTCCATGTCAAAGCTGACGCATCGCGACGTCATACAATCACGCCCCGATTTACGTGATGAGTCCGCAAGCGTTGCCATGTGTATTAACGTTATCTTTGGGATACGACTGTATTTTAAAATTTGAACAGTTTTGTAGTAACAGCTGCAGCGTTATCAAGAGTGTAACTTGTAAGATGGTGGTATGGTATACTCACTGATGACAGCCTGTCGCTTGACGCGGTCGCAAGTGTTGTAGTTGGAGCCGGGCACGGGGGGCAGCTTGCGGTTGGGCGGCGCAATATAGCCCAGCTCGTCCCGCAGCCCGCCGCGCTTGTCCAGCGTGCCGCCGGCGCCGCCCAGTGCTGCTTGCGACGCGTTGTATACTGCGTCGTCTGAGACCATTCATTAGGTAAGTTGATGAACTTATTTTGTACTTAAAGTTAGATGTTGTTAAGTCACCGATTAAACCAGAGTTCTTTAGTTTTGTCTATTAATGACGAGCAAATTATATTAAACTGTGAATTTGGTAAATCAAAATACAAAATTAGAGCTTCGAACGTAGTTCATGCTAAGGATGAGTATATTATGTTAAAAAATAAAGTCAATGAGTAAACTATGTTATCAAAATTGTTAACTAGATGATTAATGATTAGGTCAAAATTAATCTAAATATGAGATAATTCTAATTTGGGTAAAAGAAATAGTAATAAAGCGGTGTGCCATGCCACCATACATACAATACATGTCCTTCTGACCTCGCAGGCGGTGCGGGGCGTTCCTGCGAGCTAAGGTCAGACAGATCACCACCACGCCTACGATGAAGACCACAATCGTTGCCAAAATGGGTACCAAGACTTCAGGTTCAAGCCAAGCCTTGATCCAGGGTGGCAGTTCCTTGCCAGAGCCCATGTTGCCAGGTAACGGAGCAATAGTTCCTATAAAACACGAACATTAGTAGATATTTACCTTTGTGATGGTCCCGGGCGCCTCTTACCACGCAAACGACTACGATAGCAATGATGATGACAAGTATCGCGGCCACTACGGGCACGATTAGGTTAAGGTGCGACAAGATGATCTTGATAGTCTGTTCCGTGGAAAGAGAGCTGTCGCCGACCTCGCGCGCGGGCGCGATCGTACCTGGAATGCAAGCCCCACGTTACAAGAGCTATTTATTTTGAACTAAAAGACACCGGCAGAATGATTATAAATAATAAAAAGGCGATGCATTTCAGGTACGTTTTTGGTGTAAAAATCGACATGCAGTAAAAGGGCATGCATTATGTAATGAACGTAGCGGATATATATAGTTTCAGCCTAAGACCATGATAAGACCGTGGTCATTTATTTATTATTAACCTTTTGACCGCCACAGTCATGTATAGACGACAAACCAAAATGTGCCCTGGGGCCGTATTATGAAGTATAAATGCCATTATGATTCCAGACCAAAAAAGGGACGGTGCTAGCGGTCATGTATAGATCCATCTCTCTCTTGCACTGGAATCATGATGGCATTTATACTTCATAATACGGCACCAGCACGCCACGGTCACGACTACATGACAGACGTTTATACTATCTCATAAAATACCATTGTTTTTTTTTATTTCCTTTGCTAATTATGTTCCTTGACTCATCCTAATTTATATTAGTTTATAAAGTTCGAAAAAAATGTGCCCTCAACGCCACAGTCACCATGTAGTGATGTAATATTGACGTCGACGGTAACCTACGTTATATTTAATTTCTTATAAATTATTCTACAATAAATAAATAAAACATTTGATAGTGTAGTTTTATGATTCAGAATTCATGAAACTTTTATAATACTGTACTATCTGCTCATGAAATGTCGTGTCAGTTGTTTATCGTTTTAGCATAATGACTGTAATGCCCATCTCCATCACATTGTAATTATTGTCTGTGCCTGGAACGCCACAGTCATTTAATCATGACAATCCCATTAGGGATGCAAGAAGTGCCAAAAATTATCGATATTTATATCGTATCGATATTTAAAAAATATATTGATATCGAAAAAATAATAATATCGATATATCGGTGAAATTTTGAAAAAAGTATATATTAGGTATGTACTTTATGAAATTGTATTGTTTATTTTTTAATCATAGAGACAACAAAACTAGAAACATCATTCCTGATGTAAAATCTCAAAATAGTAAAACATACTTTTTTACGGCTTGAATTTTAGCGGTTTTAGTTAGTGGGGACAGCGGTGTTGCTATTGGAAATATATCGTATATTTGATACATTTTCGATACTTGATCGAATCGAATATATCGAAATAATAGATACCGCCGAAAATATCAATATATCGAACAAAAAATATCGATATATAGATACATCGATATTTTTTCTACAAGCCTAAATCCCATGACGACACATGCGGAATATTTTCAAATAGAGCTGTTCCTTTACTACTAAATATTAATAACAATGGATGACAAGAATATGACTAGGTACTGAAGAGTTTATAAATATATTACAAGGAGTCGACAATGACACATTTGTAATTAAAGACAGGGATTTTGGGGTAAGTTTCATAATTGTATGCTTACTACGTAAATACTTACGAATAATCATACTTCGTGTGTAATTTGATGTAAATTTTTGCAATAGGTACACACGGCTACACGCTAAGCTATACATTTCCAGTATACGCTTTTTTATTTTTTGTTTGGGAAATTATCAAATAACATGTCCTGCTCTGGGCGGAGCGGGAGGGCGTGTCAGACTTTACTGACTAAAACCCATCTGTGTTCCTTCAGATGCCTGTGTGCCAGGGCCACGATATCCATTTCGGAAAAACTCGCAACCCTGGCAGGTTCCAGTATACGCTGACCTCTCATTGCACGGAAATCCTATAGGTACAATGCGAGATCAGCTTATACTGGAAATGTATAGCTTGATGTGCAGCCGTGTGTACATAGTGTGTTAATTAAGAATTCTTTTTTTTTAAATAAAAATATCCATACAAACTAATGAACAATGGCAGCCACCCATACATTGTTTTAGCTTTAGCAGAGATTAAATTCCGACGTCTTTATATGAAAAATATCTTGTTTAACTTAGCGTCACCATCAGGATTTGTTTGTGCAAGATTTTTTGTTCGAAGAAGGCCGAGAATAATAGATATTCAGTCATTAATTTTTGTAGGATAAGTCTATGGTAACTTTTATATTTAAAATTTATGGAGTAAAAGGGAAATATCGCATTAGTATTTTCCTTCTAGTTAATTCAGAATGAAATGTCTATTAAAATATTTTTTATCCGGCTTTGAAAAATCGTAGACAAATAATGGAATTTCTTTTGTATATAAATAAGTCACTTTTATTATATAAATTCAGTGCTTATTGATTATATAATGTTGGTTGTGGTTGTTGAGTGTAGTTTATAATCAACAGTGTCTATTGTATGTAGGTAGGTATTACAAATGGTATGATCTACCTACCAATTTAATTAAAAGACTGTTTTTTTTAAATGTTTTATTTTAATCACTAGCCCCTTCATTTCCTCCCCTTTTCCTTAATTTCTCATGGTAGGCAGCGGCTCGGCATGTTCACGTGGGTTTTGCAATGTTAAGAGAAGGTAGCCATGACCACGATCGGTGGTTTCCATTTAATATCAGGAGGAACGCAGGCGGTACGCTTAAACATGTTGCTGCTTCCATGGTCCGCGACCGCGGCCGACGCAAAGTAAACTTTAAATATTTACGCGACCAAGCCCGTTTGATAGTAGATACCTATTATAATATTTGTACTTCAAATCCTGAGTCTAACTTCGTTTAATGATAAAAATACAAATTCATTTTATGATTTAAATTTCCTTTCGCATATTTTCGTCCTATTCTGAAAGGTAAATATACAGTAAATGGTATTTAGGTATTTCAGCAGAGATATCATTAGTACCTATGTGGCGGTACAAATAGCAACAGTCTTAACTAAACACCATTTTATCTGACTTATCGCAGGAAAAGAGACTCAACATTTGACACAATTATGAACCCTAGCCAGTGGCTGAGTAGATAACATTTCGTCGGATAATTATCAAATCGGGCAAAATCGGTAAGAGTCGTTTGTTATCTTAATGCGACGTCATTTAGACAGCTTATTTCTTACTGTTTAATAATGTCTGATAATAATTTGTTACTGATCAACATTTTAGGAATTCAACATTACGTGTCTAAAGGATTGTACTTATCGATTATCCATATCCATATTTAAATAAAACAATTATTTGTAATTATTATTTTATTTACATTTTTCAGTATGTGCAATTATTATGACTATATTATTAATCCAGTCAAAATTGTAGTATTGAAGGCAAAAAGCTATTCTGTCATCTTTGTGCGCTGCATAGGTCGCTGCATGGTCACTGCAGACCCCCTTCATTAAGGCGACGACGCACTGTTTGCATTGAAATCTGTAACAAGCATTTTAAAAGACTTAGTATTACTTTCAGTGAAGTAACAATACCGACAGCTAGATATTTTTATCATATTAACTTACACGGTAGTGGGTGGCAGTATCACGAGTGGGGCGGAAGGTTTCCTGCGAGTGGCTAGCGTCTTCAGCTTCCGTTGTGACACGTCCTCGAACACCACGAGAACGGTCGTGTAGGGCTTCATCGCCACCTTCCTCGTGAGGTCGTAGCCACGTGTGTATCGACCGTTACTAAAAACAAAATTAGTGCTGCTAAGAAAACCTGAGCTAAACCTAATCTTACTTACACAAACACCGAAAAATACTAATAAACTAAATTAATAAAACAACAACTAAACTAATCAACAATAACTAAACTAATACTAATAATACTAAATTTGGTGTAAAACTTACGTGCACATTATTTTAGTTGTCGCGATATTTTGGCCAGTCTCATCCCCATTTCTTGAAAAATTACGGTGCGGATAAATTCCGCAGCGGTGAGTCGTGCAGGCATTTTATCAAATTATTGTAACAGATTAAATTGAATTGAATTTATTGTAGATTTTAAAAGATCTTGTGTCAAGTAGACAGAATTTAGTACAGAACATCAATTTTTGATTTTAAATTTAGATTGCATCCATGATCCATGCTGTTTTTATTTGGAATAAACTTTGAGTAAATGTCAATTTGAGTGTTAAATAAGAGTTGCAATACGAACGAATTAAGAATCATGGAAAAACCTGGAAAATTTATGACTATATTGAAAATGACAAACATACATCTATCCTTTTCGAACAGTCATAATTTACCTCAGTTGCGTCTAATGGGCAGTTAAGTGTGTTGCAGTTTGTACACAGGGCTACACATCAAGCTATACATTTCTAGTATACGCTGACCTCTCATTGTACGGAAATCCTATACACTGCGAGATCAACTTATACTGGAAATTTATAACTTGCTGTGCAGCCGTGTTTACATAGTGAGTTAATTAAGTCTTCTTTTTTATTAAATAACAATATCCATACAAACTAATGAACAATGGGAGCCATCCATACATTGTTTTAGCTTTAGCTGAGATTAAATTCCTACGTCATTAAATCAGAATTTGTTTGTGCAAGAATTTTTGTTCGAGAAGGCCGAGAATAATAGATATTCAGTCAGAACTTTTGTAGGATAAGTCTATGGTAACTTAAATATTCCAAATTGAGGGAGTAAAAGGGTAATATCGCATTAGTATTTTCCTTAAAGAACAACCATTACCACTGTTACCATTATTACTGGTTGTTCTTTCAGAGAAACTTAAATTTTGATATTTGACAATGCTGATAATGTACCTATACAAAACACGAAACTATTAAAATAAAATAGCTACCTATTATTATTTCGATATTATTTAAATATCGGTTGCACACCTCTAGTGCAGATCTACGCCACTGTCATCATAATTATGCTGACAAAAAAGTACGTCATGATTGAACAAAGTGCTGTCATGGTATTGACTTGATTTTATCGATTGTTGTTTTTAATTGTGGACTTAAATTATAAAGAACGCCGAAACTGTGACACATATCATTATCATTTCTGTCATAAAGGACAAAGCGGGATAAAATAAAACTCCTGTATTATATATTTCCGGTATAGTAACTTTAATTAAAAACATACTATAAGTTAAAAAATAAGTAGTTCCTTTTACATGTGCTTTATTGATATAATTCCGAACTCACTTCTATTTTGTAGGTATTAAAGGATGAATTCGTAGCTTGGCACCGAGGGCACATTTTTGCTTTTTTGACGTGGCGGTCATAAGGTTAAAAAAGTAAATGGCGTATTAGTGACTTACAAAATGTTCTTGTAATTTAGACGATTACTTACCGCCGGTCATAGTAAGAGTCGCAAATTCGTATTCAGCGACATTGAACCCAGCGTTGTTGTGAGCGGTAATCCTCAACACATACCATGTTGCAGGTTCCAGATCTATAAACGAAAAAGTTCAATATTATAAGCAAACCTTTTTTTTATTGTACTGTATATTTTAATTATTATTTTAAGTACGCACCGAGTACAACAAAGTTTCCGCCAGGTTTCACAGCGTTCGAGATTTGATTCCATTCTGCAGCGCCCCTGTTACAATAAACATTTAATTTGACTACTTATATAAAAGTAAGCCTAACGTTTGGATATTGCCCGCAAAGGATAATATACTTGTCAAAAAATAATAGGCCCGTTTTGACGTTTAACTTGAATCGATTTATCGTGAGTATCGAGTACCGAGTCGTATGGTTACTTCACTAGTTACGTTGATATGGCGAATCGCGACGTAACTTTAATGTTTCCCGATTTATACCGGGCGCATTTTTATTAATTACTAGCTGTTGCCTGTGGCTTCGTCTTCGACTTTCAGGATATAAAATTGCCTATGTTCTCCAGGTCATGGTCTACCCATCTGCCAAATTTCATCCAAATCCGTTCAGCCGTTTTAGCGTGAAAGCGTAACAAATAAACAAACTCTTTTTCGTTTTTTTTTTTGTTCGGATGGGTTTGCTTTTGACCTTAGTCTTGGTCAGAGGTGACAGAGACAAGGTCGACGATGGAGTGAGCTTACCCAGAAGAAGCCTGTTCACTCTCACTTTGAAGAGATTAGGGTTGTATGCGTTCGGAAACACAGACGCAGGTAGAGAGTTCCACTCTTTTGCTGTGCGCATTATAAAAGACATTTGGAAACGCTTAGTGCGAATTGGTGGAATAGCAACCAGGAAGGGATGGTAACCTGCAGTGCGTCTAGATGTCCGATAATAGAAGGGGGCCGGTGGAATGAAGTCGTGGAGTTCTTCGGCACACTCACCGAAGTACAATCTGTAGAAGACCGACAAGCAGGCAACCTTGCGGCTTCTTATTCAGTAAGAATTTAGGTCCTGTCCTATGGGTAGTAGGTACAGTTAAACCAGAAAAAGTATGCGCTTCGGTAATATTCGTTTTTCCGAATTAGCACGAATGTCGCGCCACAGTATGAAGTTTTTGGAGTTCCGTACCTCAAAAGGAAAAAAACGGAACCCATATAGGATCACTTCGTTGTCCGTCCGTCTGCCTGTCTATCCGTCTCTCAAGACCCTTTTTCTCAGGAACAAGTTGAAATTAATATCAAATACGTAGGATTACGGTCTCTTGGAGCTCTTAAATAAATCCAAACTTCTAAGTCAACGCAATATAAAAAAAAAACGGCCATTTTTGCGACATATTTTGATACTCGCAAATAAACTAAATCCTATATGATATGGTACTACCCGTTGACCTAGCAGCATGAAGTTTGGCGACAAGCAAGGTTTTAGAGTTTAAGTGGAGATAAACATCTGAAAATAGGTCATTTATAGTTTTAATACATTATATCAACTGCAAAGTTAAGTTTGTTCTTCAATATGTCTAGAAGTTTCATCTCGTTCTCGGGATAAATTAATCCCAACTACGGAACCCTTCATTGTGCGTGGTTCGACACGCACTTGGACAGGTTTTCTCTGTTGGGTTACCTACGCCGGACGCAGATCGTCATCTGTCACTCAAAAGTTATTAAGAGTTTTTTGAAATTGCATAGAGTTGTTAATTTATAAAACATGGTAATACAATATAGGCAAGTAGGTACTTCCAGTGTTTGTAACAGCTCTATAATAGATCTCTTCATCGCACGTTCGTATTTCCGAAGATAAGACGATCAAACTCAAACTCAAAGCATTTATTTCAATTAAACCATTTACAGGCACTTTTTAATTGTCAAGGAGTCGGTCAGTTAGAAATATGAAGCTAGTTGCCCATTCCAAAGCGTAGTAGATTCCTATGGAGAAGAACGGGAAATAAACTCCACGGACAAAATTAAAGTATTGATACAAAGTATTGATTACATCATTCATGTTGAAATTATACATGTGAGAACGATGCACTACGTCAAAAGCGTCCGTGATAAAAGGATAAAAAAACCGGCCAAGTGCGAGTCGGACACGCGCACGAAGGGTTCCGTACCATTATCTATAAAAATGGGGAAAAAATCACGTTTGTTGTATGGGGGACCCCCCTTAAATATTTGTTTTATTTTAATTCAATAATTTATTTTTAAAGTGAATACATAGACGCCGTTATCGATATCGAGCAAAAACGAGCATTAAAATCACGTTTTTTGTATGGGAGCCCCCGTAAATATTTATTTTAGTCTGTTTTTTAGTATATGTTGTTATAGCGGCAACAGAAATACATCTTCTGTGAAAGTTTCAACTGTCTAGCTAACACGGTTCATGAGATACAGCCTGGTGACAGACGGACAGACAGACAGACGGCGGAATAGTTAGTAATAGGGTTCCCGTTTTACCCTTTGGGTACGGTACCCTAAAACCAATTCAAAACTTAAATAATTCAAATATACCGTGGCAGATAAGAGATGACTAGTCCCAACTGAGCGCGCCCGTTCACGAACATGACGCATGGATTACCACCATTCAGCCCAACCATTTTGAAGGGAGCTAAATCATCCAACACACGTGCCACTATCAGCGAGACATCTGAGTGAGCATGATATATACTCTCAGCCGCCAGGGCACATTCAAGTCAATGAAAGACATATTACCAGGTAAATAGTAGCTCTATTGTACCATCGCGGACACTGGCGCCTAACCACTTTTCAACCTTATGCTCCTAGTAATAAGGTCAAAAAGTGGTTAGGCGCTAGTGTACGTGATGGTACATAGTACTCACACCTGTGCTATGCAATTATATAATACAAAGCAGATTAAGTTTATACAATGCAAAGTTAGTCTTACAATCTTCAGCAGCTCCAACAGCATGTTCAAATGTTAATCAATTAATTGTGGTTGTGGAGCAGGACCAGCAATGAGCCAAGCATTTTTATCAGCGATGTAATCCCCCAACTTATAATATGCCTGCTTGCATAGTGTGCGTTTTATACAAGATTTTAATTTCGTCTCATTCAGTTGAAGTATGTGGGGAGGAATTTTATTATAACATTTAAACAGTACCCCATGAAAGATGAGTCTACTTTAACTAGTCTGAAACCTGGTTGAGCTACTAGGTCCCTATTTCTAGTACTTTATCGTATGTTTTTCACCTCTTTTACTAAAAAGATGTAAATATTTTCTTACGTAGGTACATATCATAGATATATTGACATGATGATTCCCGAAGCGCATACTTTTCTTGGGATATCTTTGGGTAGCATTGGGAGGAGCTCGTGGTTAAGTAATAACAGCCGCACGGGTCGATCCATCAGGTTAAGCTACGCTTGCCGGGGTTGGTCCGTGGATGGGTGGCCATCTTTACATACCGAGACTACTCCGTGTCTCGTACTCGTCATTCGTGGATCTTTAACAGTCGTTTAGGGGTTGTCAGAAGCCCGAGTCAGACAACCAGTCTTAACAAGGGGTATCGTATTACCCAGTTACTGGGATGTGGAGGTCAGATAGTCAATTGCTCCATATAGAAAACCTGGTATTTAGGTATATCCGGTTAGGCTGGGAGCCGTCCCCTACATAGTTGGGAAAAGGCAGATTGATTGATCTTTCGGTATCATGAATGACTTACTTCTTCTTATTCTCAACGACGAAGTGGCTCATGGGGCAGCCGCCGTCGAGCCACTGCTTGAGGTGCAGCGTGACGGACGAGCTGCCCACCTCGATGAAGTCGGCGGCGCGCGGCACGGGCGGCTTGGAGCCGCGCGTGCGCGCGATCACCACGTCGGAAGCTTCGCCCGTGCCGATGCTGGGGAAAATGTTACGTTTTTAAGACGCTTGTACTTAAAAAGCAATTTTCTCTGTCCATTGTAATTAAACTGAGTGTATTTATTATTTTGGTATGGAGAGACGCCTACACTGTCCTCCCATACCTATTAACACTGTAACTTGGAAACATTGTTAAAGCTCACTTTTTTTTTAAAGAGTAACCGTGGAGTTTCTTGCCGGCTGTTCTCCATAGGAAATGACCAATTGGAACCGTGCACCTAGCTTCTGACGTTTCATAAGTGCCCATGTAGATTTTTGTGAAAAAAAAAAATTTGCCTTTATTACTTCAACCATTTCGTTATTGGGTTTTTCCATCTGAAATTTCTCAGTAGCAGCCCGGAGTCTGGATTTGTGCCCGGTTGATGGCAATAGGCTCGCCCCCTATTACATGGGACTTAAATATAACTGGCGAAATGTGGGTGTACTATAGGTACATCTCTGCCTAACCCTTTGGGGAATACGGGCGTGATGGTACGATGACCATTTCGTTAACTAATGATACCACCAAGATTCGATTTTTGTCATTATTCTAAAATAATTTGCGAGTGTTGTGCAAGCTATTCACTCTTCCTGACATTCCTGGTCAAACTAATATATCTAATTAGTTACTCACCCGTTGTAAGCAGTGACGTAGAGTTGATATCTAGATCCGCAGAACAAGTTTTCTAAAGTGTATGTGTCAGTGGTGCTTGGAATCTGAAAGAAAACATACATAATGATTATTTTTTGCGCTGCTTGTCTTACTAAAGTTTTCAATTGATCTCTATTTATGGTCTAAAGTGGAGCGGACGAGTCCCTGGAGTGGAGACCCGCGTATCGGCAAGCGTAGTGTGGGACGCCTTCCGGCTAGATGGACTGACGACCTTAAATAGGTGGCTGGGACAGACTGGATGCGACAGGCGGAGGACACGGTGTTGTGGCACAGCCAAAGAGAAACCAAAGTCCAGCAGTGGACTGCTATAGGCTGAGTTGATTGATGTGGTCTAAAGTCAACATACACTAATTAACGTGCTTTATGAAAAGCAATTTTTACCAGACTACGGCAAAACCAACAGAAAGGGTATATACATTGTCATGTAATTAAGCCACAAATCGTACAGATTACTCGTGGCTCCAGTTATACGACAACCGATATTATTTTTATGTCTTGTTTATACCTTTGTAGTTGGTGAATTTGTCGTAGTTGGGTTATAGTTTCTAACTTTTTTTTTTAAATTACCTGTACGGTTTCCCAATCTCCGAACTCTTGTTTGTAGTGGATGGTGTATCCGGCGGCGGGCGATTGGTCTACGTCAACGGACGGCTTCAGGCGCAGAGTTAGAGAGGATACAGACGATGACGCGATGCTGAGTTGAGGCGGGAAGGGGGGAGCTGACGGGAAACATGTAAGTTTTTTAATTCATTTGTTCACATTTACGCTTATTACTTAGTATGTAGGAGTACACTAAATCTAATACTTCTAAATTTAGTAATGAAAACAGACAAAATATGTATACCAGAGTAATAGCTCAAATTATTAGAAAACCTTAAGAAATACTTAACGGGAACGTCCCAAAACACCTAAAAGAAAAAAAAAAACTGGCCAAGTGCGAGTCGGACTCGCGCACGAAGGGTTCCGTAACATTATCTACAAAAACAGCAAAAAAAATCACGTTTGTTGTATGGGAGCCCCCCTTAAATATTTGTTTTATTTTAATGTAATTATTTATTTCGAGAGTGAATAGGTATATAACTAAATATTCTGTGAATATATCAAGCGTCTACCTGTTGCCGTTATAAATATCGTGCAAAAACGAGCAAAAAAATCACGTTTGTTGTATGGGAGCCCCCTTAAATATTTATTTTATTCTGTTTTTTAGTATTTGTATTTATAGCGGCAACAGAAATACATCATCTGTGAAAATTTCAACTGTCTAACTATCACGGTTCATGAGATACAGCCTGGTGACAGACGGACAGACAGACAGACAGACAGACGGACAGACGGACAGACGGCGGAGCCTTAGTAATAGGGTTCCCGTTTTACCCTTTGGGTACGGAACCCTAAAAAGTGAGTGACGTCCACTGACATGCTTAGTTTGTATGGAAAGTGTTGACCATACCGTCTCTAGAAGCGGCCGCCGAGGCTTCTAGCTTAAACGAAGAAGCAGAGTAACCATAGACAATCGAAGTACTTACCGAGCACAGAGAGCGTATGCGTAACGGTGTCAGTTCCGAACTGGTTGTCGACATGGCAGGAGTACTCGCCCGCATCCTCTCGAGCCACGCCAGCGATTTGCAGAGATCCTTCGGGCAATTGACGGACGCGTTCCGAAGCTTCCAGAGGCTGGCCTTTCACCTAAAAGTTTCGAATAAAAATTGAATAGTATATGTATATGCAGGAGAGCTTAAAATAACAAACAAACTCGGCATCAAAGATATCTTGTTTATAAAACGTCCAAACAACAAAAAAACATACAGACGAACATAATTATAACCTCCTCCTTTTTATAAGTCGGTTAAAATAGAAATATTTTTGTAAATTTGGTGGCGTAGCAGCCCTTAACCTTATTATTGAGAACCTGTACCTACCTATTTTATTTTGTTTCTAGTCTGGACGTTCTAGCAAGACAGTGAAGTTGTGTTTGTTTGTGTGAAATTTATGTTATTTAATTGCAATGTGCGTTTTGTTTGGGCAGAATAAGTTAGTGTTTGTGAGTTATTTGTCAAAACAAATAGCGTAGTCATCTCAATTTAATGTATTCTCATTGAATTTGTATGGATATATAATATGTATATATATATAATGTAGGGATGTACTATAGTAAATATATGTGTATTTTAACTAAGTTTATAACCTATTTATGTACTTTTGTACCTATTATATTTATATTTAATTATGTTATATTTTATAATATTATTATTTTCTCTCAATCAGAGCACCCGCCATCTTATCACTTCAATCCTCTGGTTGACTGGTAGAGAATGCCTAAGGCATTAAGTCCGCCTTTGTACATTATTGTGTGTGAGAAGTTTAAATAAATAAATAAAAAAAAATTCTTTCTTTCTTTCTAAGTTCAGACAAAAAAAAATACTGTATTTCCTGTACTTTCTGAAAGCATGACCAAGTCTTCAAGGTCAGCAAATCGGCAGTAAAATATCAAATAACCTGTTGTGGTTTAGGAAAATGATAAATTTATCAAAATACCTTCCACAAGATGTTGGGAGGAGGAACGCCGACGGCAAGGCAGGGCAGTTTGACATCTTCCTTGTAAGTGGCGGTGAACGACTCATCGAATGAGGCGATCTTGGCGGGTACTGAAACAAATATGACAAAAAATAAAATAAAACTAGCGGAACATAATGCAAAATAATTTAAAGACATGACTGTGAAACCAAACAATAATAACTGTCAAGTATACTAGTAATTATTGGGATTCATCTTGATACTTGACGGCTAGATTATTGCTTTGAGCGATAAGACCGTTTGTAATGTTTTAAACTTTACATGTGCAATCCAGAAAAGGTTTAGTAAGTGGTTTAGTAGATTCTTGGAACAAAGTTCCTTAACGCGGCTTGCGGTTAGAGTTGACTGGTAGAAATCATCACGTAAGGAAAAGTTATGCCTCCTAAATGCGACTTTTTCTTTCTCTGTCACATTCTATACAGCGTGGCGCTTTGGTGGCGACATTAATTTAAGAGCGGCCAACCCGATATATTTTTCATACAAACGCTCGTACGTGATTATGGCGTTGTAACACATATTTCTTTGAAATTTTTGAACCAATAGGTATCTTGTGCGCTGTATCTAGGTTTTTATGCAAGCAAAAAGTAAAAATTTTGGCAAACAAATTGAGTATAAACCTGCAAAAATCTACGTTTTTGCACAAATTTTACGTGAACTTTGGCCATTCATAATGTACTCATAAATTATAAATGTTAAGACAACATTACGATAGAAACCTTGCAAATGTAATGGAGATTCTAAATGACCAACATTTATTTCACTAACTGGTAAGGCTTACTCAAAAACACGTATTACCTGGAACACGTTTTATGAAAATTCCGCACATTATTTTTCGTTCAATGTTATCCCGTTCTCACTTGTTTGTTAATAGTTTAGACGACCACACACGTTTTTAACATTTTTTCATTTTATGCGTTGTACCAGAAGACGACCTTAAATAATGAAGTCTCTAAGGGTCAATTTACCTTTGTCGCTGGGGCTGCAGGATGCGGTGGCTGAGGGCTGGCCCTCACCAATGATGGTAGACGCGGTAACCCAGAAGTCGTAACGGCCGGCTTTCAGTTCAGTTGCGGAGTAGCTCGTTTGAGAAGCGGGTACCTATAACACAAATAAACTTATTAGTTATCTTCTGCTAACGTGTTGGCAAGACCTACACAATCATAATTCATAATTCATGCCGCGGTAAAATTTAGTACTCAGTCAGCAGGTTGGTTGTGGGGCTGATTGGCCAAGGGTTACATCGTCTCTCCTAGAGTATTATCCCGACTTTCTTTTTTCTTAATAGACAATCAGACCGTTTTTGTTTTTCCGAAAGAGGTCAAAAGTGAAAACAAACCTTATTAGGATGCGGTTCGGCGTTTTGTGCTTGAGTGTAGACGTTGTAGTGAGTGACGACACCGTTGGGCTGCGCGGGAGGCCTCCACGAAACGAGGATCGAGTCTTGTCCCATAACCAGGGCCTTTACAGCGCGAGGAGCTTCCGGTACTGTAAAGTAATCGTTATTTGAATGAATAAAGTCTATTTCTCTATGAACTTTATTCCATTTGCCTCCTTAATGATGATAAGTCAACACTCACCGTCTTGTTCAGTTTGGCAGTGGATAGGAGCAGATCGTACGCCATCGCCTCCGTTGGTAGTCGCAAGCACTTCCATCGAATAGTTTGTGAATTTCTTAAGTCCATGGAGAATAGTTTCGCTGCTAGCCGTAATCTTGGTGTCCTTTGACTTCTCATCTAGAAATAAGTATAAGTACTAATTATTTGGGGACCTTTCCACGCTTAACCTTTCAGTATTAGTCCGTCGACTTTATAATGGCGAGTTTTGTGTGACACTTACCATACCAGGTTTCGCTGGGTCCATAGATCACTTTGTAAGCCTTGATAAGTCCGTTAGCGGCGGCAAGAGGGGGGGAAACCCATGACACGCGGATGGTTTGCGCAGTAAGAGTGGTGCAGAGAACGTCTTGGGGCGAGGCGGACGGCGCGCCTTCAGCGGTGTAAGCTCGTACTTCGCCGGAAACGGGCCCCGATCCCATCTTGTTGAAAACCTGTACTACAATCGCGTATTGGGTGTATGTCCTGGAAATAAAGTTGTTGGTGAATATGATTTTCTAAGTAGTACAATGTTGGATTGCTGTCTATTTCAAAAAGGAACATGTAAAGTAAGTGGGTTAGCAACCGAGGAAGCTCCCCTTTTTGCATCGATTGTGATGCATGCCACCACATTCTCGGATGTTTTCTTTGATAGTTTTCAATCAGTACTTACTTCAGGTTCAGAATGTCTAAGTGGTGTTCCTTCCCAGATTCCTTAGAGATATCAACAGTTTCAAACACGAAAGATTTGTTGCTTGACGCCAGTTTGTAACCAACATAGTATCTGGAAAATTTAAACACCGTGATTATTTGTTTCTTTGAAAAACATGACAGACACAAGTCTAAGTTTAACTGTGCAATACACAGTTAAATTTCAATACCTATGCAAGGAATAACAATAAGAAATACCACACAAAATTAACAAACAAAACTAACAAATAGAAAGTAAATAATATTGTTACAAAAATCTCGCTTTTCGTCCATCATCTCACAGAATGTCAAACTTGCGCGACATACGTCTATCCTTAAGGAGAAATCTGATTGTTTTTTTACCCTTGGAGTTCGCCGTTCCAGTCTTGAGGTGGGGGAGGCTTCCAGGTGACGCGGAGGGTATGCTTGTCAACGGCATCGACTTTGCAATCCTGTGGAGGACCGGTGGGGGCTTCTTCAGCAGTGATAATGGTGACAGTCTCAGATGGCTCTGAAGTTCCCAGTTCGTTTTCAGCAACAATCCTGATGTGGTAGGCAGTGGCTGGTCGTAGGCTAAATACTCCGGCTTCAGTCGCGTCTCCAGGTACAAGAACTCTGCAAAAATAAGATGCGGTTCAATATTTGTATGGATAATATTGACATCAGTTATTGAAAGAGCAGAGAAATTTGTGGAGTTCAGTACCTGTCAATATCTTTTTCCCAGTTACCCTTGGCGCGTTTGTATTCAATAAGGAACTTCTTAATTGGTGAGTTGCCGTCGTAAGGTGCTGCCCAAGACAGTTGCACGGTCCTTCCAGATTTGTCTAATACTTTCAAACCGTAGGGCGCTTCGGGAACCTCTGTAATATATATACTTAGGTTGAGTATATCTAAATTATTTTTTACTACGGCATATAACTATGTTTGTTTAATTATATTTTACCTTGTATGATCATGTTGATACTGGTATCATCAGATCCAAAAGCGTTGGTAGCGACGCAAGTAAAGAGAGCGCTGTCAGATCGTTCAGTTCTACGGATGCTAAGGTCGGATACCACACCTCCGGGCAGAATTTCTTCGCGAATAGTGTAGCGTGGGTCAGATTTGGGCTCGAGACGTTTGTTGTTCATGTTCCAAATGATACCGATTGGCTGTAAACAATTGATAATGTTACAGTCTGTTTGAGTTTGTTTATATATGTTTGTCAAGGACTTGTCTTAGATTGTTACCTTTTCTCCTTTAGCTTGGCACTGCAGAACAGCTGGTTCACTTCGGCGGGCAGTCTGATTCCTCATTTTAATTTCGAATTGAGGTGGGGCTAAAATGATAAAATAGAGATTTTAATATATTAAACCGTGGCGTGCTGCTCTTATTGTAGCTTTTTCATTAAATTTACCTTGAACGCTAATAAGAATTACGGCAGACAATCCTGATCCGATCCCATTAACAGCTTCGCACAAATAGTAACCCTCATTCGTCTTTTGGATATTCGCAATGGCCAAAGTTCCATCCTCAACTTTTACATTAGGGTTGTTTGGCTTAAGATCTTTGTAATCGCCAGGGGTATCACCTAAAAGGATTTTACAAGATATTTTATAACTGTCGTGAAAATTATCTCCAGATAATAAATACAACGATGTTATAATTACCTTCCGCCCGTTTCCATGTGACTTGGGGCTTAGGGAAACCATCGGCTTTACATTCAACTTTAGCATCAGAGCCTTGAGCAAATGCCTTATCAGTGGGCTCAATAATCCAGCGGGGGGGAACTGAAATATCACCGATAGGTTATAGCACTTGCACTGTCTGCTACATGAAATAAGGGCCAACATCTTTTTGATTACTTATTGACTTTTATTCTCTATTTATTTGTTTATGTGTATAGAGATCGTTTCAATTACAAATAGTATGAGATCGCAAAGTTATCGCTATTTGGATCGCTGCATTTTAATTTAATTTTACAAAAATATTTTTTCGGCAAAACAAAAGACTATGTATTTTACGCTTTATGGAAAAGATTTTGTTTCACAGTAAATACTTGTTCAATCACGGTAAACTCCTTAATTGAAACTTAATTAGTGTTGCTAATATATTGCATTACAATGATACAAAACCTCATCCTTAAGTAAAGGGGGAATCTTCTTTTATTGAGTTTATTCGAGAATATTTAAGTATAGTGAACTTCATTTTTAATAAATTGCAACAAAATACAGAAACAATATTATTATATTAAGTAGATATTAATATTAAAAATGTTTGACCACATAGAAATTGGCATTTTTTCTTACTTCGATTGCTTCTACTCCAGTTCATGTATACTTAAATATATATATATCCTCTGAAAAGCTCCTGTAACGACTAGTTATCGAATATGTTTTAAATATACTTCGTAAGCATTGTATTAATTACAGATAATTGTATGTGCTTTAAGGCGGCGCCATAGAAGCTTTAAAGACGAATATATTTCACAGCTTGCATTTTTTTTTTATTAAGGCATATCAATCTACAAACCATATATTATTAAATTGGATATAAATAATAAAACAAATTATAAATCAAAGCATATCTACACTCCACCATCAACAATCATAGCAACGCGCTACAAATGTGAAGAAATAATGCGTTTGTTTATTACTGAAATGATTATTTTTATTATTACACATTATTTCGACAGACAATATACATAATGTTAGTAAGCCAAGCAACAAGCTTAAAACTAATGGCAAATACGCAAATCATTAAATGAAACAAATATAAAGAAAGGAACCCAAAGGAGAGGAAGGTGTATGGATCAAAATAAAATGCAAGGAGTGGATGAAAAGGGTACGTCGATGATAGCCGCAGCCGGTTCCTATGGAAAGCATTCAAAACGACTGATCTAAACCCTATCTCGAGATTGATAACGAAACGTTTATGTTATCACCTACACGTGATATGAATATTAGAAACAAAATTAAGACAGCTATGAAGTGAGAGTTCCATTTTTCTACCGATCAACGATATTTGGATTTTTTTTTCTTTAAAAGTAACGGAATAATTAAAGCATACAATATTGAATCTACGCAAAGCTGGTCCGTGCTAGGATGAAGGGTACACAGATGCGTGACGTATACCATGGACTTCTAGTGAGGCGGTATAGTTGGACATGCCAGCGGCATTGCGCGCGATACACGCATACGATCCGCTGTGAGACCAACCCGCCGGGTCGATCAGAAGCAATGAAGCTCTCTGCGCAATTTTAGTTGCCGTCACGCCGGCTTTCTCCTTCAAAGGTTGCCCTTCAAAGTACCACTGAATATTGAGGGGTTGATCGCCCTCCGAGACCAAACATGTAACTTGACTGGCCTGCCCCGCAAACAGCGGAGTCTCGAACGAGAATGGAACTATGCGAGGCAGTACTGGAAATAACCATAGATTTTTGGGTTAGATCATTTAGGATATCGTCGAGGCAGGCAATGTTAGCGACTTGTGAGAAATGAGGTATAGAACGGTGACTGTGAACGGACTGTCCTTTCAGGTGCGATATTGTGATGTTAGTTCCCATATTATTCGATTCAGTTGGCATCATAGCATTATCAAATTTAGACGTGCCGTTGACGACGAGTGTCGCTGCATATTCTACGCGGCCGGCCGCATTCTGCACGATACACGTGTAGTTCCCTTGATGATTTGCGCTCACGAAGTTGATGGTGAGGATGGAAGCACGAGGACTGAGAGGCATCGTCGTTATGTCTCGCTGAAGGCTCGAGTCCATAGTCTCGCTGCTGAATGTCCATGATATATCGAGAGGTAGATCTCCCTTGGTGGCAACACAGTTCACTACCGCCATGTCACCCGGGTTGAATGGCACCTCACCGAAATTGAACGGCATTATCAACGGTGGAACTAGGACAGTAAAAATTTATGCTAAAGTGAAATTAGGAAATGAAAGTTTGAGGTTAAAAGGACGGAAGCGTAAAAATAGTCACTTTTTATTCGCACCCTTTACAACCAAATCGGTGGTATGCGAAACGACGCCCGCAGCATTACTCGCAGTACAATTAAAAAGTCCTGCGTGTGTTGCATCCACGGACTCAATGGTTAATACGCTACTTCTTCGGTCGTTGGTACTAACACGAACTCCGGGAATGGATTTGGCAGATTGATTATTGACAGTCCAGTCAATAAAAACCGGTTGATCCCCATGGGTGACTATACATTGAAGAGCAAAATAATCCCCAAGAAAAGCTGGCTCTGGGCCGGCAATGAAAGGTGCAATCTTGGGAGGAACTGAAACAAAGTTTATCTATATGATAAAATAATATGTTTCTACCATATATTCGACTAACCGTAAACAACTAAGTCAGCTGAATGGGTATTACGGCCAGCACGATTCTCCCCGACACATGTATAAGAACCGGCGTGTTTGGCGTCCACAGATTCTATTATTAGTAAGCTACTTCTTTTCGAATTCGTCACAACATAATTGCTATTCCTCTGAGATATAGTTTGTCCGTTAAACATCCAAGTAATAGTCAGTGGAAGGTCACCATAATTTATAGTGCATGCAGCCTGTAAATATTCTCCGACGTTGGTGGGTTTTTCGCCGAATGTAAATGGCAAAATGTTGGGAGGAACTGGAATGTCATAATTAATTGAAAATGAAATTGGATATATATTTGAGAAATAACCGAAAAATCTGATTATATAACGATAAGGACACAAAATAAATCTAATTTACCGAGCGAGAAATAGTTAGGCACCGTTAATTATCAAAGTAGACGTGTGATAGTGGACTCCTGCTTCGTTTTCCGCAACACAAGTGTAGTTTCCAGCGTGATTGTGTGCTACTGAGGCTATACTTAGAATAGCACTTCTCTCGCCTATGTGAAATACGGTTACTCCAGATCTGGGTTTAATAGGTTCGTCGTCGAAAAGCCATTTTAGTCGCAGTGGATGGTCACCCTCAATAACAGAGCAGGGGGTTGTTATTACTTGTCCGGAGTTCATTGCGACTTCGCCGAAAGAGAAAGGTTGGACCACAGGAGGAACTAAAGAAAGGAAAGCAAGCACATCCGAGCTATAACGTTGCAATACCAATAACGTTGAGAAGAGCCGTGTGGCTGGTGGTGCCTGCCCTATTCGTCGCAGTGCATGTATAGTTGCCACTATTAGGTCCCAAGGCGGTCGGTATATCGAGGACAGACACGCGTTCGCTTAAAGTTGTAGTTTTTACACCCATTCTGCGGGTGACAGGGTACCCTTTGAAGCTCCAGGAGATGTTCAAAGGTGTATCGCCCTTCGGAACGTGACAGTCGAGGTGCACAGACTCTCCCGCAAATACGGCTTCGTCTAACTCGAAAGGTTTGATGTGAGGGACGACTGAGTAAAGAAAATATTGCAGCGTTAGTAAATATGTATAAAAGGCGCATGCTGCGACATCTAGTGGAAATACCCTTAATGTTGAGTGTAGTGGAATATCTATCTTCTCCCGCTCTATTTCTGGCGATGCAGGTATAATTTCCACTGTGGGCTCCCGTCACAGATGCAATAGATAAGAATGATGTTTGCTCCGCCATTTTCATGGTTTTAATTCCCATATGAGTGGATAGATCTTTGCCTTCGAATGTCCAAGTAATAGACATTGGTCGGTCTCCTTTACTGGCGTGGCAGGTCATTTGTACTGATTCTCCGTAATAGATGGATTCTTCTATTTCAAACGGTAGTATATGGGGAGGGACTGATAAAGGAAAGTGTTTTCTAATTGTAAATCTAAACGTGCATTATATCTATACACTTATGGAACAATTTTCTTACAGTAGCTATTGTACTAGGGGAACACATCCAATACCATGAATATTGACGAGGACAGAGTGATATGCGCGTCCGGCACGGTTACTGGCCGTGCAAGTGTAGTTGCCGCTGTGCTGGCCCATAGCAGTTGGAATACTCAGGACTGAAGCTTTTTCTCCTAACTTAGTAGTTGTTATGCCCATGTTATTATGATAAGGGATTTCAAGGCCGCCGAAACTCCACGATATTTGAAGAGGTCGATCGCCTTTCGATACGTGACAAGTAAGGTGTACGGATTCACCAGCGAATATAGATTCTTCAACTTCGAACGGAATAATGTGCGGAACCACTTGAATAAAAAAAGAAACAATTACATAACGGAAGTTTTTACAGAAGTGACAAGGGCCTACAAATATAATAAATTCAGGGATAAATAATAAGTAACTAATCGTAAAAGTGCCTTGATTCCTATTTGCCCTAGTTTAAAAAAAACGTAGAATTCGAGCCGGTTTTATTGTGGATTCGAAACGAAATGGCAATAAATGACATATTGTTTCATATGAAACAGTAGTCTTTTTTAACTCTCGTAAATAACGTTTCATATTTATTTTGAAATATTAAAGATCGGCCATATTGTTTAGCGTTTTTTTATGAAAAATAAATGATAAGGAATGAAAAACCAAAAAAAAAAAATAAACAAAATGCGCTGCTTTCAGACGTGCTTACAGAAATCATGCTGGTTCTGTCAACAAATCCTAAAAGCATCGATTCGTTGTGATGAACGTAAGTCAAAACGTGTTTTATACGAAAAATGAAACTGACCATGAACATTTAGAACAGTGGAATGATTAGTGGAACCGGCTCTGTTAGTAGCTACGCAGATATAGCTGCCACTGTGGCTGGCAGTTGCCGCAGAGATCGACAGAAATGAAGTGCGTGACGTCATTTTGTTCGTCATGATATCTAGATGCGATGAAGTATTGTCGAACCCATGAAAGTGCCACTTGATACTTAGGGGTCTTAAGTCACCCTTGGAAACATGACAATTGAGCTGTACTGGTTCCCCAGCAAACACCGACTCGTCAGCTTCGAAGGGTACGATGTATGGCAACACTGTTAATCCAGAAGGCTTTGATTATTGCAGAGACAAGCGTGCAGCGTGCGAGAGGCTAGGGCGGCTAACGGGCTTTGGGAATACCATGAACATTAACTGTGGCCGAATGAACTGCCAGGCCGGCATGATTGGCGGCGTGGCATGAATATTCGCCGCTGTGACTAGCTTGCGCATTAGATATCGTCAACAAAGATGTCCGTTCGCCGATCTTCATCGTAGCAATTCCTTGATGCGAGGACAATTCTTGGCCATAGAAACTCCAACTGATTGTGATAGGGGCATCGCCTTTCGACACATGACATCCCAATTGTATAGACTCTCCGGCAAAGACGGGCTCTTCGGCCGTAAACGGAACAATGTGCGGAGGAACTGGTGAGGGCAAACAAATAATAAAAATAAACAAAACAATGGTAACACACTAAATTTAACCAGTGTACCCTGAACGTTTAATGTAGCTGTGTGGTTGGTGTTGGCTACAATATTGGAAGCTGTGCAAGTGTAATTTCCGGAATGTTTCTCTGTTGCAGCTGGGATGGCCAATATTAAACTTCGTGCTCCTACTTTTGTGATTACGACTGCGTCGGTTTTTTTTAATGGTTTGTTTCGAAATGACCAAGTGAGTTCCAAAGGCATGTCACCTTTCGGAATATGACACATAACCTGTATGCTTTCACCGTAAAAGACGGCTTCATCGAACTCGAATTGGGAAATAATTGGTGCCACTGAAAGAAATATCCAAATATTCTTGGTAGTTTTTTAGTGATACTATACATAAACTACAAATACCCTCTTATAGGATTGGTGTAAGAGGTAACAGAACAACGCATATGCAAAGACAATTCACCGAGACCATAATTATATATACCCTTGACATTGAGCGTGGCGTGCTGGCTAGCACTGGCGACAAGATTAGAGGCGGTACATGTGAAATTGCCAGAGTGTATCGCCGTCACCGCGGGGATTATGAGAACTGAGCTCCTACCACCCGCGTTCATGATGTTCAAACCAGGCAGTGAACTCACATCTCCTCTGCTAAAAGTCCATTTGATATTTAAGGGCATATCTCCTTTTGGTACATGGCACATGACTTGAACACTCTCTCCGTAAAAAACAAATTCGTCGAATTCAAAATGAGTTATAACTGGTGCAACTGAAAAGTATTATATCCTATAGAAGTTATTAGATATTTTTTATGTGCACCTGAATGTTTTCCTTTGATTTAATTCCAAATATTGAATGGATCAGTGGCAATAAATTTTATGGCCCGCCAAAGTTACAAAAGGTAAAACTATAGAAAAGAAAACTCAAAACACATCATCTAGCAGGCACAAATGCATTAATTCAAGGTACCGTTGACAAATAACTCCGCAGAATAATTCATGGAGCCCGCTTCATTTTTTACCACACATGTATAATTGCCCTGATTTTGATGGCTCACAGATTCGATGTTTAGTTGACTCGATCGTTTCGTGTTCACAAGATTAATTCCGATATCTCCAGATTTCACAGGGTTTCCATTGAAAAACCATTCTATTGTCAAAGGGAGATCACCTTTACTGACCGCACAAGTAACCAAGACCATTTCTTGAGCATTTACTGGCCCCTCGCCGTATTCGAAATGTTTTATCTGTGGAGGGACTGCATAGGAAGAAGTAATTAATTGACAAGCAAAACTAAAAAGGTGGTGACAAGACAATGCGAATTAAAAATATTTGGTATTGCGTGTTTAAATAAGTTTAGTAGCTTATTTACTTTTTGATATTACTGTGTTATTTTCTCTTAGAAACAAATAACAATAAATGTTTCCGTATTTATCTAAAATAGGTAAGTACCGGATTGTTAGGGCCTAAATAGTTTTGACGAGCGAGTATTATGTTGTTAAATGTAGGACTAGATTTATGTATGAGGAGTAAAAAAATAGCTATGAAATTACACAAATAAATAACCAATTAATAAATCGTGCGAACAAAAGCTGATAAACTTTTGGAAGTGTATGTACTCGGTACCGTTCACGTTGAGCACCGCACTGTGACTACTGCGACCGGCTTCATTTTCAGCTATGCAAGTGTAACTGCCGATATGTTCATGTTGAACGTTCTCTATGCTCAAAACTGATATTCTTTTTCCGTTTCTGTTTATCAGAATACCATTTCCCGAGTTTAGAGTTTTGTCGTTTAGTTCCCAGTGAATTTTCAAAGGTAAGTCCCCTTTGCCGACGGTACAAGTTAGAGAAACTGTATCCCCTGCGTTGAGTATTTCTTCCCCGAAATCAAAAGGCGTAACCTGCGGTAGAACTATAGAATATTTTATTGTTATTTATCGAATTAACAAAAAAACTAAAGAGCTCTCTCTGAACAACGACTTGTGTATTCGGATTACATTTGTGCTTCATATTTTAAGATGCTTCACAACGTCATAACATGGAAAGGGTAGCAACACTGTCGGGAAAAAAAACATTGATGGGTATTAAAAATAAGGGAAACAAAGCAACAGATTAATATGATGCATGTAGTTAAAATCGAAGTGAATAAATAGATACCGTTAACAGCCAATTCGGTTGAGTAATTTGCATGACCGGCTCTGTTGGCGGCTAAGCAAGTGTACACTCCTGTGTGTATGGATGCTACTGAGTCTATCGACAAGCTGCTTGACTTGTGCCCGATCCTAGACACGGTTATTCCCTGAATATCACTAGTTAGTTTCCCATTCAAGTGCCAAGTGATATTGACTGGCGTGTCACCTTTCGTCACCATACATTGCACCCCCACTGCATCGCCCGCGTTAGCTGGTTCCTCCCCGAAGGTAAAAGGATGGATTTGGGGTAGAACTGTTTTAGGAAGCTACTATTAATTAGTGTAAGATACCATACGTACACATTAAAATAATGTCGAAACTACAAAGATATTAAAATATGAAGAACCATTAACTTCCAGCGTGGCACTGTGATTGACTTGACCAGCTAGGTTTTCCACGTAGCAAACGTACAATCCCCTATGGGTGCCGTTGACAGAATCAATATTCAGTATGGACATTTTGCGACCCATGCCTCCAATAGCTATTCCGATGTTATTGTTCTGAGCAATTTTTCTTCCATTTAGACTCCACGAGAAGTTAGCCGGTAAGTCACCCTTATTCATAACACATTGAACCGCCGCGGGATCACCAGCGTTGGCTGGCTCGTCGCCGAATTCGAAGGGTGAGATTTGGGGAGGAACTGAAGTTATAAAAAGCAATTAAAACAAATGTTAAATTAATTAAGAATAAAGCGAACCGTTAACGCTTAGAATTGTAGTGTGGTTTGTAACGCCGGCTTCATTCTTGATTTCACAAGTATAAGAACCTCGATGTACTGCGCTTATGGGTTCTATGTTTAATATCCATGTTTTCTTGCTAATATTCGTGAGTGCAATGCCGAGATTGTTGCGCGGTTTTATTTCTTCTCCATTGAAGCGCCATGTGAACTTCACTGGCAGATCACCCTTGCTCATTACGCATGACACTGATGCAGTTTCTCCTTCATTCAGAATTTCTTCTCCAAACTCGAATGGCGTAATTTGTGGTGGAACTATTTTAAGTATTTTTTTTATAATGAATTTATAGATCCTTCACTTTGCAATGGAAGTATTTAGGGACGGATCCAATACCATGAATATTGACGAGGACATCAGAGTGATTATTAGTGAGCGATTAATCACTGCTGTGCTGGCCCATTGGAATACCCAAGACCAAGACCCAAGACTGAAGCTTTTTATCCTAACTTAGTAATTGTGATAAAAAATTACAATTCTTTCCAAACTACATGAGGTCTGAAGAAACCGATCTCCATTCGATACTAGACAAGATTCGGCAGCGAATAGATTGATGAACTACAAACGGAATAATTTCCAGTATCACTTCAAGAAAATATAAATTTGAAAAAGGAAGACTTAACAGGAGTTCTACTTTAATTGAGGCGAACAAATATAAATACTGTTTGTGAAGATTGTTTAATTCATAATTATCCCAATAATTGCAAGACTAACGGAATAATTACTTCATTAACGTCGAAAGTAAGATACTGGCATTATTATAGGTAAGTATAGGTATTGTTAATAATATAAGATATTGAAAATGATAAGGACTGAAAACCGAAATAATTAAATGCGTACGTTGCTTTCAGACATGCTTACAGAATTCATGCTGATTCTGACAGCAAATATCTATTATTCATATGCATCGATCGCTGTGATGAAAGAAAGATAAAACAAATGAAACTGACCATGAACATTGAGAGACGTAGAATGATTAGTGGAACCGGCTCTGTTTGTGGCTACACAGGTGTAGTTGCCACTGTGGCTGGCAGTTACCGCAGAGATCGACAAAAATGAAGTACGGGATGTCATTTTATTTGTCATGATATCTAGATGCGACGACGTATTTTCGAGCCCATGAAAGTGCCATTTGATGTTTAGTGGCAAATCACCCTTGGAAACATGACACGTAAGCTGAACTGGTTCGCCGGCAAACACCGACTCGTCCGTTTCGAAGGGTACGATGTGTGGCAATACTGTTAATCCAGAAGGCTTTGATTATTTATTGCAGAGTTAAGCGTGCAGCGTGCGCGAGGCTAGGGCAGCTAACGGGCTTTGGGAATACCATGAACATTAACTGTGACTGAATGAACTGCGAGGCCCGCACAGTTGGCGGCGTGGCATGAATATTCGCCGCTGTGGCGAGCTTGTGAACTAGATATTGTCAACAAAGATGTCCGTTCGCCGATCTTCATCGTAGAAATTCCTTGATGTGAGGACAATTCTTGGCCATGAAAACTCCAACTGATTGTGATAGGGGCATCGCCTTTTGATACATAACATGTCAATTGTATAAGCTCGCCAGCAAAGACGGGCTCTTCGGCCGTAAATGGAACGATGTGCGGAGGAACTGGTGAGGGCAAACAAATAATAAAAATAAACAAAACAATAGTAACACACTAAAGTAACCAGTATACCCTGAACGTTTAATGTAGCTGTGTGGTTGGTGTTGGCTACAATATTGGAAGCTGTGCAAGTGTAATTTCCGGTATGTTTCTCTGTTGCAGCTGGGATGGCCAGAACTAAACTTCGGGCTCCTAATTTTGTGATTACGACTGCGTCAGTCTTTTTTATGGGTTTGTCTTGAAACGACCAAGTAAGGTTCAGTGGCATGTCGCCTTTCGGAATATTACACATAATCTGTATGCTTTCACCGTAAAAGACGGCCTCATCGAACTCGAATGGCGATATAATTGGTGCCACTGAAAAAAATTGCCAAATGTTCTAGGTAGTTGGTAGCTGTTTTGTGACACTATATGTAACTACAATATTCGTAAAGGATTGGTGTAAGAGGTAACAGAACAACGCATAAGCAAAGACAATTCACCGAGACCATATATATACCCTTGACATTGAGCGTGGCATGGTGGCTAGTACTGGCGACAATATTAGAGGCGGTGCATGTGAAATTGCCAGAGTGCTTAGCCGTCACCGCGGGGATTATGAGAGCTGAACCCCTATCGCCCACGTTCATGATGTTCAAACCGGGCAGTGAACTCACATCTCCTCCGCTAAATGTCCACTTGAAATTTAATGGTTTGTCTCCTTTTGGTACATGGCACATGACTTGAACACCCTCTCCGTAAAAAACTGATTCGTCGAATTCAAAATGAGTTATAACTGGTGCCACTGGAAAGTATTATATCCTAGAAGTTAAATATAATTTCACGTGCCCAATATAAAGAACCTGGATATTTTCCTTTGTTTATAATTCCGGTAGGTACTGACTATAATAAATTTGGAGAAAATACATTTTATGGCCCGCCAAAGTTACAAAAGGAAAAAAATAGGAAAAAAAATAACACATCTAGCAGGAAAAAGTGCATTCAAAGTGAATTCAAAGTACCGTTGACGAATAATTCCGCAGAATAGTTCATGGAGCCCGCCTCATTTTTTACCACACATGTATAATTGCCCTGATTTTGATGGCTCACAGATTCGATGTTTAGTTGACTTGATCGTTTCGTGTTCACAAGGTTGATTCCAATATCTCCAGATTTCACAGGTTTTCCATTAAAAAACCAAATTATGGTCACAGGTAGATCCCCTTTACTGACTAGACATATGACTAAAACCATTTCTTGAGCATTTACTGGTCCATCGCTGAATTCAAAATGTTTAATCTGTGGAGGGACTGCAGTGGGAACAGGAATTAATTGCGAAAACTAAAAAAGCTACATTTATTGTGAATTTTTAAAAGTACCGGGTAGCCAATTATGATGTATACAACTTTTTTTAGCCATACTGATTTGATGTAAAAAAAATCAGTTTTTTGATGTCTATTATTTAGTAAGAATGCGGTAAAATCGATAGGCACCGTCGATAAGACCATGACCACCGCAATACTTTCAGTAATTTTATCCTGAAGTTCATAAACGAATTTAAAAATGACACAATTTTCCTAACAAATCATCAAGAGTAACGAATTCCATTTTAGTCGTTGAGGATTTCACGACACGTCCTGACTTTTTTTCAGTGGGGTTATGGGGGGACGTGTCTTAGTCAATCTTGAATACGAAAAGTAGAATATTTGTGACTTTGTTAGTGTTAGCTAATAAAGTGCGAAAATTTAATGAAAAATACGATTAATAGAGATCGCATTTTTAAGAATAAAAAAGGAGGAGGCAGGAAGGCAGGTCTTATTTCCGTATAAAAAAGCCTAGCCTGAATAATATAATTATAGATCTTGGTAATTTTCGTTTATGATAAAAAATATCTTTATTTAAAGTTGTATACTTCCGAATTGGTTTTTTATCTACATATTCAAAGTATGGTAGGATGGGGAGAACCTTGCTTGAATTTCCGAATATTCAAATTGTATTTTTTAAGTTTTGTCAACTTTATATTAAATTTTGAAGAGCAATTCCGAGTTTGACTGGTATTTAAAAAGAAGAGAATATTTGATTCATGTTAAGCCGTGATAATGCTATCGTACTTTGCCACACACGTTATCATTATTTTGTAGTGTTAGAACAATGTGTTTTCGAATCATCTAAGCTAGCGGAAGCCGGATATGGTAAGGCTCTGACTAAAATATTCGCAGCACGTAAATTAATATTAGGCTTTATAGATGTAGGACTGGGTTTTTGTGTTAGCAAAAAAATACAATTTATAAAAGTACACAAATACAGTAACAATTAATAAATCGTGCGAACAAAAGCTTAGCAACTTTTGGTAATGTATGTACTCGGTACCGTTCACGTTGAGCACCGCACTGTGGCTACTGCGACCGGCTTCATTTTCAGCTATGCAAGTATAGTTGCCGATATGTTCATGTTGAACATTATCTAATATCAAAATAGAGACTCTTTTTCCGTTTCTGTTTATCAGAATACCATTGCCCGAGTTAAGAGTTTTGTCGTTTAGTTCCCAGTGAATTTTCAAAGGTAAGTCCCCTTTGCCGACGGTACAAGTTAGAGATACTGTATCCCCTGCGTTGAGTATTTCTTCCCCGAAATCAAAAGGCGTAACCTGCGGCACAACTACAGAATATTTTATTGTTATTAATTGAAATGGAAAGGTGCTAAATACCTTAACTGTACGCCGAATACTTCTAAAATGAACTGTAAAAACATTTTTAATCAAGTAATGTAGGTACTGCAATAAAATTATACTTGTGAATTATTCCGTCGTAATTGCTTTTAGATCAAAATTTGGATCAAATCACGTTATGTCACCACGCCTTTGATGATTATTTTAAATGTTGGCGTTATATTATGGAACAACGTAGGTAAAGGAAATGTTAACAGGGATATAAAAATGGGAAAGAAAGCAACAAATCAATACGATGCATTTGGTCAATCGTGTTCAATAGGATATAGATACCGTTAACAGCCAACTCAGTTGAGTAATTGACATGACCGGCTCTGTTGGTAGCTGAGCAAGTGTACACTCCTGTGTGTATGGATGCTACTGAGTCTATAGACAGGCTGCTTGACTTGTGGCCGATTTTAGTCATGGTGATCCCCGGAATTTCACTAGTTGGTTTCCCATTCAATTGCCAAGTGATATTGACTGGCGTGTCGCCCTTCGTCACCATACATTGTACTCCGACTGTGTCGCCCGCGTTAGCTGGTTCGTCTCCGAAGGTAAAAGGATGGATTTGGGGTAGAACTGTTATAGGAATTTACTATTTAGTGTAAGACACCACACGAACAAATTAAAATTATAACGAAACTACTAAGAAATCAAAATATGAAGAACCATTAACTTCCAGCGTGGCACTGTGATTGACTTGACCAGCTAGGTTTTCCACGTAGCAAACGTACAATCCCCTATGGGTGCCGTTGACTGAATCAATATTCAGTATGGACATTTTGCGACCCATGCCTCCAATAGCTATTCCGATGTTATTTTTCTGAACAATTTTTCTTCCATTTAGACTCCACGAGAAGTTAGCCGGTAGGTCACCCTTATTCATAACACATTGAACCGACGCGGTATCACCAGCGTTGGCTGGCTCGTCGCCGAATTCGAAGGGTGAGAGTTGGGGAGGAACTGAAGTTGTAAAAGCGATTATAACAAATATTAAATTAATAAAGAATAAAGCGGACCATTAACGCTTAGAATTGTGGTGTGGTTTGTAACGTCGGCTTCGTTTTTGATTTCGCAAGTATAAGACCCTCGATGAATAGAGGTTACAGGTTCTATGTTTAATATCGATGTTTTCTTGCTGATATTCGTGAGCACAATGCCGAGATTGTTGCGCGGTTTTATTTCTTCTCCATTGAAGCGCCATGTGAACTTCACCGGCAGATCACCCTTGCTCATTACGCAAGACACTGATGCAGTCTCTCCTTCATTCAGAATTTCTTCTCCAAATTCGAAGGGCATAATTTGAGGTGGAACTATTATCAAATAATTATTATTCTTATTTGAAAAGGGGTAAGGGGTTTTGGACTAATGCACACTACATAACCGAAAAAAGCAAGCAAAACGTTATTAGGATGAGTACCGTTGACTTCGAGTACTGCGCTATGATTAACTGAGCCAGCCATGTTCGTCGCCACACAGAGGTATGTGCCCCTGTGTATACCACTTACAGAGTCTATGTTTAGAATCGAGGTCTTTTTGTTGATAACGGTTAAAACGATTCCCATGTCGTTGTTCTTTGGTATTACTTGTCCATTGAGAACCCAGGATATGATAAGGGGTTGATCTCCTTTGCTTAATGCGCAAGATATGGAGGCCATGTCTCCTGCATTTGCTGGCTCGTCACCAAACTCGAATGGTAATATTTGAGGGGGCACTGTATAAAAATATTACTTTAAACTAAGCACTAGTGCAGGGGCGTGTGTGGCATACGATGTAGCTTTGGCGGGCATAAACATCTTGGTCTATAAGTATTTTTATGAGTAGAAAATATATATTTTTTAATTATGTAATTTTACAAGTTGTGTACCTGAAAATAAATTTGATTAGAACACAGTACACGTTAAATATAATACCATAATTTAGTGAATTTTAGTGTAGGTAAGTAGCTGTTTTCCGTAAATATAGATTGAACAGGTTTTTTTAAACTATCAGCATGGTTTTCTTAAATTATGGTATTATTAAAGGAGAAACAACCGAGTCCCAGTGTGAGTTATAATAATGTATCATTATAGAATATCTGAATATTAATTTGAAAATGTGTTAGGAACTCGGTAACAAACCGTTTACTGTCATTAAATAACATAAAATTAACCGATGTATCCCTATTAATCTACTTGCTCTATTAAAGCTGAACAAATCTTCCTGAAAAAAAAGTATATTTACGTATTCTAAATTGAGTATAAAGTTTTCATAATAAGACCAGCAAACGGTTTTTTCTCGGAAAACAAACATCTCATGTGGATTGTGAATGAAATGAGTTAATATCAACATAATTATAGCAAATCATGTCACTTTTTTTATAGTAGGATCTAAATCTAATGGACGATTTACTTGAATATATTTTTAAACTTTACCTAATCTCGTTGAATCAAATCATTACATTCACAAAAACAAAATATCTGACGTAATATATCGTAGGTACCTTTGAGATAAAATTCTATTCAGTAGTATTGTGAGCGTAAGGCTCATTGATTACCTACCTGAGTGAAAAGTATTCAATTCCGGCTTTATCATATCCGATTAGATTAGCTTGTTGAAATAATCTGTTGGTATGAATTCAGTTTTTAAAACGATTGTTTTCTTGTAATACATCCATATTATAAATGTGTATTAAAGATGGAATTTAACAGGTGAAAAACACATGAAATGGCTTTATATTTGGTTGTGAGACATCTACTCAGTCATCGTTAATGTTGCAAACAGTCTTTCTAGTTCGTCAGATGCACTGAACTGTTTCAACTGTACCTTAAGAATGTCTGCATAACCAATGTTACCATTATTGGTTCCTAATGGAATTCAACAGATGGCAGTCTACATTTGAAAACTCAAAGGTACCTCAGCGTCATAAAAATGTATTGTATACGAACTTACCCATGACTTGTACTTCTAATGCTCCTTTAGCGGTGTATCCCTGGGAGTTCTTGGCTACACAAGTATACGTCGCTTCGTCGCTCATTCGCTCTACGTTTTCAATCACGAGGGTGCCATTGGGGAATACCTTCTGTTTGCGGTTGATAGGTAGTACCCTGGAATTTGAACGTTATTTATAATGAGTCTATTCTGCAAAGTTTCATTTGATATCTTATTATAAACATTCGGATAATATAGGTCCTATATTATACGAATGGAAAATGCATTTGAGGTGAAATTCTAAAATAATGGAATGTCTCGTGGTACAGCATATTTTTTGGAACTTTTATTGTTCGCCAGACAGTAGGCGGAGCTAGGACAGTATAGGGAGGAGTCGAAACATTGTGTACTGCTTAATTCACTATGAGATGCAACTGACAGAATTCAGATTTATATTATTCGGGGTATAGATCCCGAATAATTTATAAGTCTGAATTCTGTAAAATAATTAATTTCACCCGGCTGCGTTCTGACTTCCGTATACTTTTCGCCTAACATCCTATGAAGGGTCCAAAACAAAAGGCTACTTCCAAAATAAAATCTACGTAACAAAAATCATAAATTTTGGACATTAGTTTCTTTTATAACGAAGGTGATCAGTAAGGAAAGATTTTTTTGAAAAGACGTGGCGGTAAAAAAAAAGGCTTTTTCAACAATTCAACGAGGCGGGAATAAACGCGGGAGTTTTCGAAGTAGACGTGGCGGCACCGGCGATTCGACGTTAAGGCGATAAATCATCCATGGAGGTTAAATGGGGGGCGAAAGTTTTTATGGAAGTTCGTAATTTTTACCCGGCTGCCCCAGAAGGAGGGTAATGTTTTTCGAGAGTATGTATCTATGTCTATTTCTTTGGCACGCCGGCTTGATGTATTTTAACATATGAGGTGTGGTTCTGATTAGATTCGTCTTAAATGTGGAAGTAACAGGCTACATAATATTTATATATTGCATCTGAAAATACAAAAAAAAGGGAGGAGAAGGTTTACAAAAAATTACAACAATATTGATATCAAATAAAAGCTAGTGATGAGTAAATTGCAAATATACACCATGGCATTTTAATCGTCTTACAACGGCAGCCCACTTCATGTATCCAATGACTACTAATCATTCATGAAAGTAATTTTGTTTGTTATTCACATTTGAATAATTAAAAAAAAAAAAACATTATGACGCATGACGTAGTATAAAACACCCTTAACAGTTAAGGGGCAATTAAAAGAAAGGCCGTTCTTAAGGATTTCAATTATATGTTTATTATCCTTTTAGTTATATAATGGAAGGTGTGATTAACTAATATTACGTGAGACGTCTGGTCCCAAGCAAGCTAAAGGAATAGTAAGAGTTGCTTATACGAAGTAAGGATTTAGGTCAAGTGGTAAAGCGTGTTCGGGTAGTGAACATGAAGTAGGGTCGATTTGCTTTTTGCTATACTCCAACAGTACGAGCGCGGTGCGAGCCTTGCGTTCCAAGGGCGTTCAATAGGCTCGCCCCGCGCTCATAACAGGGTGTTTCAAACTACATCATGCGTCTTATTGAACATTTTTTTATTTTTTTATTTTCATGAGTTATTAGTAGTCATTGGATACATGAAGTGGGCTGCCATTGTAAGACGATTAAAATGCCACGGTGTATAAATATTAATAAAACTAAAAAGCTTGAAATAAAGCAAATTTTTGCCGATAGTGCCCATCGGGCGTACGGCTTCTAATAATAATAATAATAAATTCGTTTCATATTAACCTATTATCACGTTCCCATACAATAGAGTCGATAGGATAGCCAGCTACTGGGCAGTGCACAATGAGGTTGTCTCCGGCGACGACGGGGCGTTTCTTCATGGGACGCACGTAGGGCAGGCCGTATACGTTGACGCGAGACGAATGGGATGCGCTGCCGACCTGGAATTTACGAATGTCACTGAGTTGGCAGTACTTTCTTTTTTGTTGTAGGTAGAAAAAATATGAGCCGTCACCGGACGACTGGCAGATGTGAAACATCGCACTAAACACACATTTACACACTAAGATGTTTCACATCAAAAGTAGTTTTTTCACTACCCCCTCCTAAACTCCTGTTCAAGGGATGATATAATCTGAAGAAGTTGAGATAGCTTTGTCAGATACGAAACGGATAGCTTATGTTTGTGGAATAACTTTGACATTTAATATTAATCTCACAACTAATATTGCTCATTTCATAGCATTTTAGACCATCATCATCAACTTCCATCCATCGTCCCTTAATCCGATTTATTTGGTCGGCGCAGAATGTACCTACCATAAACAATAGAATCCAAATATTTACCTTGCTAGACGCAATGCACGTGTACAATCCACCATCATTAGTATGCACGGAAGATATGTTCAAGTGAGATTCAACGTTGCCATCAGCAGTAACAAACTGTCCGATCTGAAGCCTTTCACCGCTGCTCAGTTTCTCGCCGTCCAAAAGCCAGGAAATATCGGGAGTGGGGTTGCCAGATGCGACACATTTCAGACGGAGCGATGGGCCGGAGCGGAAAGTCTGTTCGCCGAAGCTGTGACGGATCAGTGGTGGTTCGACTGGAAACATAATTGTCGGATATTAGTTGACAATAACTTCGAATTACTAATATGATTTTCATTTTGGCTTCTTTAGGAAAGATTTGAAGAATTTCACGAAAGCATAAAGTGCGTTGTTTCAACTTACATCGCCCTCCCAGTTTCAGTTCAGCGCTGGCTCCTGCACTTTCTTGGTCGTTCCTAATGAAGCACTGGTACATTCCCTTGTCTTCTTTCTTCACCGATTCAATCCTGTAATACGGAAGTATATTTATATAAATCCTACGTTCTTGTATGCGTTACTTTCTTGCGCCGTGTAGGTATCTGCGAAATGATTTGAATAAAAATGAGAACTCATGAAAAAAAAATCTCCTACCTTAGAGTAGCATCATGGTGCTTCATGTCCTTTCCATCCTTAAGCCATGTGATAGTTTTAACAGGGTTTCCTTCGTATCTGCAGGTAAATACAGCGGGTCTTCCGAAGTCAACAGTTTGTGTAGCGGGTTCAACTGTAGCTTTAAGGGGAGCAGTGACGGTCAAAACAGTTTCCACAGATTCGCCTGAAAATTAAAGATTGATAATGATTTTCAAATCTTATTAAAGTTATACTTCTGTAAAAAAAAAAATAGTACTGACCACCAACAGAATTGTTTACAACGCACAAGTATTTTCCAGAGTCTTCAACTTTAGCCTCTTTGATAATCAATGTTCCTGATACTTGTTTTACTCTGTCATCAAGGGTAACTGGCTGTTTCCTGGTCGTGCCTTCAACGAACTTGTACCATCTGGAACAAAACAGAACAAGTTCAGACAACTTGCCACGTATCTTAGTTTGAGTTATAGGGACCGGGGACGTTGGTAGCTCGTCAATTAAAGCAAATAATAAAGTTACTAGAGACATAATTAGTCATACTGGGGAATAAAGTTCCTTCTAGAGCCACCCACCTGAATCGAGGAACTGGAAAACCTTGACTTTGACATAAAATAGTGCCCGTTTCTCCGACATTCAACTCAGATTCTTGTAAACGACCACTAGACAGCTTGGGAGGAATACTGTTTGTTGGTTCTTAAAGAAGAAACAAAAGCAATCTAAACCACCATACACATGTATGTTAGTGTGTAATAAATACACGTTGCGAAGAAATTCAAACCATCGTATTGAGAAATAAAAGTGATAAACACGAAGATTTAATTAACATAAAAAGCTAGCCGTTGGGACAGAGTTAATATAAAGCTACCGCATAAACCAGGGCTGTTATTTTGCTACAAAAATAAGTTAAGTGCAGCCTTGACTCACGAAAAGCACAAAGTAAAGATTAAAGCGTTTGAACGAAAGCAAGAACACCCTGACACTTACCAACAGGTGTCTACGCCGCTCAATCGTTACTTTGGCTGGGGACCGTAATAGGGCGCGCGGCCGGCCGCGATTCATCACGCCTTCATGTCACGTGTGGGCGGGGCGGCCGCCGCAACAGACTGCAATAACAACGGATATCAGTACATTGGATGATAGTGGTATGGTATGACTACGTGATAAATGAATGCGTGAGATGCCGGCGGCCGGCCCTAAGTCTTTATAGGCCATACCTCGTAAGAGGGGCTGGGAAAGCTTGAACGTCGCAAAGGAGCGCAAGGCTTTCACCTTGTCGACCTATATGCCGATTGAGCCCGTCGCCCGTCACCTTTGGCCCCGTCCTACCGGTCGGCTCTGGAATGTAAAACCGTCCTTGTATTGCCTACTCACCTAAACACGGGCGCCGGGTAAGCTGCAACTTGACACGTTAAGTATGCCACGTTCATTTGCGCCACGGTGAACACTTCCCACCCCTCAAAGTGTTTAGTAGAATCCTTTCGAGGGGCAATTTTATTGGTTGGTTCTGTAATTACAGAGACGACTATTTTGCAAACCCTGTTTGGAATCGTTTTTGTTCATATTCTAAGTGACGCTTTAGTCAGTTACAGAAGTATTTATGTAAAATAAGATATTACTTACGCACAGAGACGAGTCACTCTCGTCGCCCATTGGGGGGACCATCGAATTATATTAGAAAATATTACCTACTTCTAGTTTTGATAATTTTAGATATCGATGACTTTGGAGTTAACAACAAAAAACGCAAGATGACGCACCTTGAGACTGGCACAGGAAATCCTTGCGCAGGGCACAAAAGCGCTAGCGAAGTCTGTTGGGGGTACGATACAGCAGCTTTTTGTGTTGTAGTGATACTTGGCGCTGCGCTCCCGATCGGCTCTACATAAAATTCGAAAACATATTTACTTTCCTAAGTCATAACTGATGTGAGACATTCAAATCTTAACCGATCATTTCAGAACCAAATGTGAACCAAAAGGGAGCAGTGACCAAATGAATTAACAAACCATACAACAAACTTGCCTGAATACGGGTACGGGAAAGGCCTGTGCTTGACACAGTAATCCGAAACTTTGTCCGACGATGCGTATAAAAGTTGTGCTACGAGCGTCCGATGAAAAAGTTGGTGCTTTGGAGGCCACAGGTTCTGTGATGTGAAAAAAAAAAAAACACTTGCCTGAAAACTGGAGCCGGATAACTCTGAGCCTGACAAAGAAGTGTAAAGGGTTGTCCCTCGCGCTTTCGAAAAATGCTTCCCATTGATTCAGAGGAAAATGTCGGGGACTTAGCGCCAACTGGTTCTATAACATTGTGTTTGTACTGGTAATTAATAAAATGAATGTTAAAACTTGCCTGAATATTGGAACTGGAAAAGCTTGAGCTTGACAAAGTAGAGCAAAACTTTGACCTTGATGCCTTTTTATAGACGAAAGAGCCGATTCAGTTGAAAAAGAAGGAGCTTTGGATCCGACGGGTTCTGCATACAAATCATAACGAGTTATTATACTTGTGACAAGAGTTTTTCATCTCAGAAGATTTTAGTCAAAACCACCTATTATAAAAAAAAAAACAACTGATCTTATTTATGACTATTCCAAAATAAACCGCAAATGGACTAGAAATACGTAATTCATTAAAATACATATTTCGACACTTGCCTGAAAATCGGTATAGGAAAAGCTTGAGCTTGACATAATAATGCGAAACTTTGACCCTTATGTCTTGTTACAGCTGACAGTGTGAAATCAGTGGAGAAGCTAGGCGGCTTGGAGCTTACGGGCTCTGGAGAAACAAACAATTTATTAATTTCGACTTACCTAAATACAGGAATAGGGGATGCTTGCGCCTGACAGAGCAATGCAAAATTGTGTCCGATTTCTCTAACGAATATACTGCCCTTGGAATCAGTCGAAAAAGAAGGAGCTTTTGCACCAACGGGTTCTAAAATAGGGACAACACAGTCAAAAACAGGACCTACCTGAATACTGGTTGGGGATACCCTTGTGCCTGGCAAAGCATAGAACCTCCTGAATTAGCTTCTATTTCATAATTGTAAGAACTTGCAGAAGTAGGAAAGGCAGGTGCTCTCGCTGTTACTGGTTCTAAACCAAGAAAAAAATATCTAAGTAATGAGTCACTCACTTGAATACAGGAGGAGGGTGAGCTTGAGCCTGACACAAGAGGACTATGGCTTGTTGTATCACTTTCGTAAGAGTAGTGCTTTTAAATTCCAAAGAAAACGACGGTGCTTTGGACCCGATTGGTTCTGTGACAAATACGTTAAACATCATTGATGGTTTGAATACAAGGTTTTCTTACCTGAATACTGGGACTGGAAATGCTTGCGCTTGACACAAAAGAGCAAAATCTTGACCAGTTTTACGAGTTATCCCAGAGAACTGAACGTCATTCGAAAATGTAGGGGACTTTGAGCCAACGGGTTCTACAATTGAAAATATTAGGTATAATTTATTCACCTGAACACTGGTACTGGAAAAGCTTGAGCTGGACATAGGAGGTTTAGACTCTGGCCAGTATTCCTCATATACCAAGAAAACTTATTATCAGTGGAAAATGTGGGTGACTTGGATCCAATTGGCTCTAAAATTATAAAATATTGTAGTTATGTACCTGAATACAGGAATAGGATGTCCCTGGGCCCCACATAGCAAAGCTAAACTCTGTCCTACAGGTCTACTAATAAACCATGCTAATTTGTCATCAGTAGAGAACGTGGGGGGCTTGGAACCAACGGGTTCTGGAAATTGACAGAAAATAAGAGTAGGTAAAAGTTCTCACCTAAATAGTGGTACAGGATACCCTTGGGCCGGACATATTAATGCGAAATCCTGTCTTTGTCGGATCTCAAACCAGGCTAGTTTGGAACCACTTGAAAACGAAGGGCTTTTGGAGCCGATTGGTTCTAAAAAGATGAGTAAAAATACCTGAATAAAGGGGCGGGGTATCCCTGTGCCGGACAAAGTAACGCGAAGCCCTGCTCAACGTTCTTTACATACCACGCCATTTTGAAATCCGTAGATAGTGTAGGGGCTTTTAGACCAACTGGTTCTAAAAACAAACGCGTCCTATTTTATTGTTGAGTTCAAACTCACCTAAAGACGGGGACCGGGAATGCTTGTGCCAGACAAAGCAACGTAATGCTGGAGCCCATCGCGAATTCCACAAACTCTATGGTTTTAGTAGGTACTTTTGGTGGGGCGCTATTAATTGGCTCTAGAAGAAAATAGATACAAATCACTTAAGTTTACCTGGATAAAGGTACTGGGAAAGCTTGAGCGGGACACAGCAGCGTTACGCTAGCATTAATGAGGGCACTGAAACCTCTAGTACTATCCAGTGTTGGGAACTTCGGAGGAACTCTTCCTACGGGCTCTGGACATAAATACAACCATTTTTCTACATAGTAAGATCAATTTATTTTACCTGAATATTGGAACGGGGAACGCTTGCGCGGGACAAAGTAATGTGACAGTGTTACTGAGAGATACTTCCGTTATATCGATCATTTTTGTTGCTACTTTCGGAGCGGCGCTACCCAATGGCTCTAAGAACAAGTTACATAAGTAGATATTATAATCCATGTCTAATATATACCTGAAGGCCGGGGCAGGGTAAGCTTGGGCGGGGCACAAAAGAGTGACGCTATCACCTCCGTTTGCATCAAATGCACGACTTTTGTCGCCTGTTGTGAATTTTGGTGGAACACGACCAACGGGCTCTAGGATCAAATCAAATTTATTGTTGTGGTTTCTAATCCATTGACATTTTTACCTGAATACTGGGACCGGGAATGCCTGTGCTGGACATAATATCGTCAAGCTGGCGTTACATAAGGCGCTGAAACTTCTTGAACTATCCATCGAAGGGAATTTTGGTGATACTCGCCCCACAGGCTCTAGAGAGATAAGACCAAGATAAATCAATGTACCTCCAGTTGGAAATTTAGGCGATACTCTCCCCATAGGCTCTATGAAATGAACGTTTATAATATTTGTTATAAACTCTTATCAAATTAAACCTACTATCAGAATTTTCTTACCTAAACATTGGGGCAGGGAACGCTTGAGCCGGACATAAAAGCGCTAAGCTTTGATTGCTGTCATAGTTGAAAAGTCTACTTTTTTCTAAACTTGGAAATTTTGGTGATACTTTCCCCATAGGTTCTGAAGAAAATTGAATGATATAATTATATTGGTATACTACGATATGAATATGAAATTGACAAGAATACTAGAAGTACCTGAAAATCGGGACTGGGAACGCCTGCGCAGGGCATTGTAGGGAAAATGAATTAGATTTCTTGACTCCAATCATAGTTCCCATGACGACAGATGCAAATTTTGGCGGAACTTGTCCGACAGGCTCTAAGATGCAGCAAAAAGAAAAGTTTGAAGTTAAAATTACCTGAACAGAGGGGTTGGGAACGCTTGGGCGGGACACTGCAGAGCGTATGAATCGCCTTTTTTAACTTCAAACATGGTTCCCGTCAAAACAGACGCAAACTTGGGAGGTACGCGGCCGACGGGTTCTAAAAATGGTCATAATATTACTAGAATAGCAAAATGCCATACCTGAATATGGGGACAGGGAATGCCTGAGCTGGACATTGTAATGTAAATGACGCTCCCGACGTGGTTACAAACATCATGCCAACCTGTGTAGTGGCCAACCTAGGTGGCACGCGCCCTATGGGCTCTGAGGAATTACGTAAAACGATGTTAATGTGAATCTTACCGGAACATCGGTGCTGGGTAAGCCTGTGCTGGACACAGTACAGAGAGGTTGGAGAGCTCGGTAAACTGGTAGCCACTTGTTGTCGACGCGCTAGGGAACTTGGGAGGTACCCGGCCCACCGGCTCTGCGCATGTTGGGAGAAGGCGAGATCACGAACAGAGGACACCAAAATATTCAATCGGAAAGTAGGCCCTAAAACACCCCTACTGATCCCTAAGGATATCAAAACTACCGCGAGTCAAGGCTCTGCAGGGTACCCTATCCCAACATTCAGGCAAGTTCTAAGTCGAAAACGGTAAACTTAAAGACGCAAAATAGAATTTGCATATTTAAGCTTCATTAAACATAACACAATAAAAATAATCTTTTTAAAATAAAAGCTTGAAAGTATAATCAGTATTTAAAATCAAAATAGTTCAGTAACTACGTATGTAATTATCACAAATCAAGATTATGATTATTGCACAGAAAATCTTTTTACATGGTATTCCAAATTAAATATTCTCATTTAAACATTAACAAGGGCTATATCCACACAATTAGAAACTTAGAGGATTGTCCGAAAATGATTAAATGAGAACATTGTTTTTCTAGTTTCGTTATAATGTTTTGCGGTGAATAGTGTTTAACACACGCATATTATTATTGTTTCCAGAACTGAAAGTAGGTAGGTGCTTACTAATTATTTTAACAATTTATTTTAATATCTAGTAAGTTGTCTATGTAAAAACACTATTCACTGCTAATATGTAAATAATCGCGCCATTAATTCATGATGAGAAAACATAGGTACGAATGTGTAAAATAAAAGTATGTAAACACAAAAATATTACCAAATGATTAATAACGTAACCAAAACATGAATTCATGACACTTTATTATTAAATGTATTTAAAAAAAACTCACCAGTAATGACAAGTCGTCCCTTAGTCGCAGATAATCGGGTTTCACCAGTAAGCCTGTGCTTTGTTCTACATTGGTATGATTTGTAACCATCTTCAGGTCCAACATCTCGAATATGTAATTCTCCAGATGGAAGCACTAAGTATTTGCCCTCTGTCAAGAAAATAAAAAACTGTTGCATTAAAACCGTTAACATTTTAAATTTGGAAAAGCAATTCAATGTTATGCAACGCAACATAAGGTTGCGATTTACTTATAAATGTCAGTGCATGCATTAGACTAAGGAAGAGGGACTAAAGGATAAAGGTGAGCCGTGAGGCACATGGAACCACGGGAACCCATTTAAGGAACAATGCCCTAAACTAAACCATACATAAGTATGCAACCCTAGCAATGGACGCGGCCAATGACATTCAGAAAGACATACTTTTCCCCTAACATCTATAAACTATCCTCAAGGCAAATATAGGCTGTTTACAGCCTGAAAAACAATTCACTTCGTACCGTCAAAATTATTTGTTGACTCTAGTTTGATGTCTATTTCCTCGTCGCCTTCGCTGATGATCCAAGAAATGACATTAACATACTCTGATACAAAGCTTGGTATGTGGCATTTTATAATAGCGCTATTGCCTCTCAAAACGTATTCTTCCATCAGGTTCACGGCGTATGCCTGAGATACCACTGAAACAATATTGGGACAGCTGAGACGAGTAGATAAAATGTTTGGGTAGTTACAACAGTAGTCAGTTAAGTAAACTTTTAGTAAACAGTTTACAAGTAGGCAATTAGATTCCGTATTTTAAAACATGAATTGGGATGAAGAGTTAAGGTTGAACAGGAAGTAAGGAGCAAATACTGACATGAAATCAGTCGGACAATGTACCTAGGTCGGATGAAGCATTCATTTTAATTTCTCGCTCTTTCTCGTCTTCAGAGATTATCCAGGAACTTACTGCCACGTATTCAGAGACAAAACTCGGAATTTGGCACTTCAAGATAGCAGCGTTGCCACGCAAAACGTATTCTTCCCAAAATTTCACATCATAAGCTTGAGACACGACTGAAATCGTTGTCAAAGTAAATTAAAATGCAAAATTTCAAATTACTGCTACTGGTTTCTTAAACAATTAACTTCATACTAATGGTACCTAGAACTGATGCGAGTCGATCTATAATAAACGTGTCTATATTATGAAAAACATAGGAGGATATTTGGAAAGGACAGATGCCTCGGTGGGGTGAAATTGTCGGTGTATGTTACCTAAATTAAAGTCGGAATTCAAATTAATCTCCATTTCATCCTGTTCCCCTTCAGAGATAATCCAGGAAGTGACCGTGACATACTCGGTGACGAAACTTGGAATATGACATTTCAGTATAGCGGCATTTCCGCGTAAGACATTCTCTTCCCAGAGATTTACTGTATAGGATTGGGAAACCACTGAAAATAGATAACAACGCATGACTGATGAACTTCGTCAAGAAACTGTGGTGTATCTACATTTTTAAGGGGATGGATAATAGGAATTTGGTCCACGTTTCATTTTGTTTTTGAATACCTAAATTGAATGTCTGATCTAGTTGAATTTCTAGTTCATCAACGTCTGCCTCAGAAATAATCCAAGATGAAACTGTAACGTATTCTGTCACAAAACTTGGTATGTGACACTTAACAATCGCTGAATTTCCACGCAGAACATTTTCTTCCATTAAATTCACAGTGTACGCTTGGGATACAACTGAAAAGTTCAAAATAACTCACATTTGGTAAAAATTGGAGAACTAAGGAATGGGAAAAGGGGTAATTGAATAGCGCGAAAGCCTATATTGGTGTAACAATACCCAAATCGTTAGATTCTAATTTTATTTCCAATTCATCAGTTTCTCCTTCTGAGATAATCCAGGACGACACACTAACATACTCAGTCACGAAGGTCGAAATATGACATTTGAGAATGGCAGCGTTCCCACGTAAAACGCTCTCCTCCATAAGGTTGACCGTATAAGCTTGTGTAACTACTGCAAATATGAATTTGAAGAATCTTGTGAGAATTATTTTTAGCAAAACCATTATTCAAAGGATAAGGATGGGACACTTAGATGCAGTGAAGGAATCTTCAAGATTAAATACCCTCTTTATCGACAGTATCGTTTATTGTTATTTCGACATCATCTTCTCCTTCAGAAATGATCCAGGATGCCACTGATACATATTCTGTCACGAAACTTGGAATCAGGCATTTCACAATAGCAGAATTCCCCCGCAAAACATTTTCTTCAACCAAATGAACTGTGTACGCTTGAGAGACGACTAGAACATGAAATTGCCAATGAGTGAGTGATTCTAACCTAATTTACAAACGAACGACAGTGGACAGGATACAAAGGTGTACCTATAATTATTCCAATTTCGAATCAAAAGTACCGTAATTATGATTTGATGTATACTCTCCATCCTCGGTGTCGTGCCAAGAAACTACTTGAACATGATCTGACACAAACGAGGGTATGTGACACTTGAAAATTGCAGCGTTCCCGCGAATTACATAGATGTCGTAGACTTGCGATTCGTAAAATTGATTTACAGCTGAAATATTTTACATACAACAATAAGACCATGTATACATTTGTAGCTATATATTGACTCCGACACGGGGATTCAGTGGAGTGCGGATAGGGACAATTGGGGCCGCGCGTTGCTCTCTATTACCGTAATTGCCCTCGGAGCGGTTGAACGAAAACCCAGAGAGAGATTCTTCGTCTGCCACCCAATCCACTACATGAACGTAATCCGCCACAAATGATGGAATCGTACATTTGACAATGGCGGAATTGCCTCGTAACACGTCTTCATCAATAACTCGAGGTTCATAAGACTGATGTACCACTGTGGAAAAATAACCTATTCATGTAACGAATGTTCAAAAAGTATACCTAACCGAATGCGTAGGACAGGGAAAGAGGAATGAAATACGTTTACAATCATGAACTACCATCGTTAAAATTAGAGTGCTCCTCAGCAGATACCGTGTCATTGTCCATTATCCAGGCCACAACATGTACAAAGTCCGCAACAAACGAAGGCACGATACATTTCAGAATAGCTGTGTTGCCTCGCAAAATGAATTCATCGTTGACTCTAGCCTCATATACTTGAAGTACAGCTGTGACAATTCAAATAAAAGGAATCAGGAATGAGGATCTCTCTCTCTCTAAGTGAGAAATTACCCTCGCTACTGTTGGGGTAATATGTGCCTCCGTCGCTATCCATCCACATTTCAACGTATACAAAGTCAGAAACAAAGCTTGGCACTTCACATTTCATGAGAGCTGCGTTGCCGCGAATCACGTACTCGTTGTCAGCTTCGGCTTCAAAAGGCTGTGACACCACTTTACAAAAAATATAATGTTATTTGATGAGATTAATCGAGGAGTTCATTTGGATGGGAAAAACGGTTTTGAAGAAATCATTAGAGATGTACCCTGTGCAGCGTTTGTATTGTTAACTGTGAGGATTTGTCCGTCCTCCATGATCCATGCTTCAATGTAAACGAAGTCACTAACAAAAGATGGAATCTTGCAGTGGACAATAGCAGCGTTCCCTCTAATCACATACTCGTTTTCGGCTTCGGTCACGTAATACTGTGATACGACTGAAGAATAACAATTAGACACATAAGTTGGAACGGTTCGAGGTGTAAGGAATTGTTGTGAGTACGGGAAGCAAGTATGATTTGTTTAAGAGGCCATTGTACCGAGGTCTCCTGAATGAGAAATCTCTATTCCCTTTTCGTCGATCCATGCTTCCACCTTCACAAAATCAGCGACAAAAGAAGGAATGGAACATTTCAAAACAGCGGCGTTTCCACGTATGACATATTCTGTGAGAATCTCTGCTTCATAGAACTGATTCACAACTGAAAGAATATACGTATGGGGTCCATGACTAATGAAAGTCTAATAAGGCGAGGGAAGGAGGCGGAGGATAAGGAATGTTTTACAGTTATTTGCATCTGAACTACCGATGTCATCGGTTGGTAAGTATTCGCCGGCCTCAGAGTTGACCCAAGCTTCCACTTTCACGAAATCAGCGACGAAGGAAGGAATATTGCATTTAAGCACGGCGGTGTTTCCTCTGATTACATACTCTGAGACTACTTCGGCTTCGTAGTATTGTGTTACAACTGCAATAATAGCATTTGGTTGTATTTTAAGAAAGGATTAGGAATTGGCATCATGGGAAAGACGGGCATTTGGAAAAAAAATTGGGAGTAAAATGTTGTTTAGTTGAGCGTGTGGTACCATCTCCTTCCTTATTTTCCTCGTAAGTAAAAGAATTGCCAGCCTCGTCTTGCCAGGAGATAACATCCACAAAATCGCCCACAAATGAAGGTATGGAACATTTGAGAATAGCAGAGTTTCCTCGAATCACATATTCGTTATTTACTTCTGATTCGTATTGCTGCTGTACCACTGAAAATGTGATAGTTGGATTTAGGAAAGTGAACAGGGAAACAAAACGGTGAAGGATTAACCGTAGTCCTCGCCGGGAAGGAAGTCTTCATTGTCATCAGTGTGCCAAGAGAGAACTTCAACAAAATCGGCTACGAACGATGGGACCTGACACTTGAGCACGATACTATTCCCAGTAATGACATACTCCTTATTCACGTCGGTGTCGTAATGCTGAGCAACCACTTTACAACATGGACAAAGAATTTAGTATCAGTATTATTGAATACTAGTACATAATCATATGAATATTATTAATAAATACGGATATTTAAAACCTTTTAATTGACGAGCGCCTGTAAGAAAATAGTTAAGTAAACAACACAGCATGACATTAATCTCAAGTTCATCGCTAGCGATTTTTAGAAGGATTTTTTTGAAATATACGAGGTTTTTCACGTTTTACTTACAATAATAAGTTCTGCAACTTACAAGCAGTTAGTAATATGTTTATATAATGAAACAATATAGTGTGACTACTTCAATTCTGACTGATTCGATCATCTTTCCTCTTGATTATTTAATTGACCGTATTTGACCTCGTGTCATAAAGGGCAGCGCCCTATGATGGTCAATAAAACTTTTATACTTAGTCAGTGCAGCTACATTTAAAGTGTCTTCTGACAAAGGAACAGTTCAATATGTCTACAAATTGTAGTAACGTCCTACCAACATGTTTTAAATATGTGTGTTGAAAGCTCTCGTGAATAAACTCGCATTATATTAACATTCTAATAAGTGTGGTGCCTAATACGGGATGCCCTGTTATGGGCATCGCCAATAGTCTCATTAAGCATGACTGTGAAACATGCATTAACAATCGATTCAATTCCTGTTTACTTCTCAAATGGGTACAAAACATTAACCGCCTTATTACAAAACAAGATTTATATTTTGACATGGTTTAAACCATGGAGCCAGTTTTTGTAATAAGAACGTAACAGTGATTGAAATACCGTTCTTTAAACAAAACTGAAAACTTAGTTCGGTACTAAGTTGTCAGTTTTGTGTTTAGGAACTTGACCATAGTCGGTATAAAATTCGAAATTCTATAATGGCTCCATGTTTTAAACTTGGGTCTGAAGATAAACCTTGTTTTGTAATAAGGGGGTAAATGTACAGATTTGTATGCCCAGTAGTCAAAAAACCATATCACATACAAATTAAAGATACATTTATCACATAATAAACAGTTGACTATCAAATTACAACTGAAAAGGGGTGATAAGTCAACAAATGAAAGCGTTCGGATAAACAGAAACATAATCGTGTCGGTTGACATAGAGATAGCATATGTCATGTTAACCCATTAAATATTATTTATAAATCTGTCATGAAGCTTTATGGCTGCTTCTCTATCGCGCACGCGATATAGAAACTTTGTTAAGTTGTAACACAATCCCGTGCTTTATGAGATATGACTGTAACTTTAGTAACATCGGCGCTTGCTTGACATGTGAGCAGTTTGTCCGTTAGCAATTTGGAATAGCGTTGTGGTAATTTTTTTTTGTACTATATTGTTCTTAAAGTCACATGCCAACGGACAAAAGCTTAAAGAATGCGCCTCTTAGAATTAGTAATTTTATGCAAATGGTGCTTACCGGCTCGTACGTTAACGTCCCGGGAATGAATGGTGCCAACAGAGTTGCGAGCGAGACAAGCGTAAACCTGAGCGTGAACCTCTTGCCGGTAATCCTCCGCGCGGAAAGGCGGGAATAGGAGGTTTCCGTTCGCTTGAACCTGGAGAACGAAAACGTAATGTTTGTAAGTATTCAAATTATTCTAAGGAAAAGGTTGGTTTAAATATAATTTATAGGCTATGATTCTATATTTCAATTTCTACTTTCAGACCATACATTGTTATTTTACCCTAATTTAAAACCTTTCTGATCAAAAATATTATTCATTAGGTAGGTACTAAACCTCGATGCGCTTCATTACTGTAACACTATGCAATGAACTGCATATGCGGGCAGTGCGGGCACCGATTAAACTAGTTGTCCTTGCCATGTTGTGTAGGCACTAAATTCGACATTAAAACATCTGTAGATGATTCTTGATGATTTTAAAACCTATAGCTGACATTTTACTTTATTTTGGCCTTAATGCTTATGCCGCTGAAATTATTTGGTGGTTAACAAACCCAGCCCAAAATATATTATCTTATACTTCCCAAAAAGTAAACGTTGTAGTGCTTGCATTTATAGGCCACAAATATAACGCTACAATAGAAGAGCCTCACCTGTCGCAATCCAGGGACATCACCAACAGCAGTTCCATCAGATCGCACCCAAATGATGTCAGGGGCCGGGGATCCTCGGGCGGCGCATTCCACAGTCGCTCCGGTCGTGTTGCTGAAGTCCACTCGGTTTGAAGGTTCCTTCATGAATATCGGTCCTATAGTTTCGTCCTCGCATAGCACTGACCCTGCAAAAATACGTCAGTTAAACTATAATGTTGCATCTAGGTTTATATGGTTGAGTGGTTGTTGATATTCATCATGTTTAGTCTTCGTCGGATATGTTTAGTCTTGTGCAATATCTCGTGAGCGACTTTTTACTGTAGACACTGATACCTATACATAGGTGGCTAGTTGGAGAGAAAACCTGAGATCGATGGTGATCAACTGGTCACTGATCATCCGGACATTGCTCATCTCAAAATGTTAATACATTCTTTGTGGAACTTAAATTCTTTACTAAACATGAATATTGATCTTTAAATCAAGTATAGCGATCAGGTACTTATACTTCATCAGTGAGTGGTTTAATTTAATTACATAACATACATAATCAGCCTATAATGTTCCCACTGCTGGGACACAGGCCTCCTCTCTTCAAGAGGGAGTGGGCTGTTAATCTACTACGCGGGCCCAGTGCGGGTTGGTATATGTCACATGTCTTTGAATTTTTCTTTCTAGGACATGCCGGTTTCCTCACGATGTTTTCCTTCACCGTTTTGAGAGCAGTGGTGATGAAATTATTTACACAAGGTAAAGCGCCTGCCTGGGTTCGAACCCACGACCTACAACTCGTAAGTCGGGGACGTTACCACTGGGCCACCACTGCTCGCTAATTTAATTAATCAATACAATATCCTGAATGTCGAAAATAGTCCAAGAATGGGTCGCCGATTTTTGTTACTATGATACTGGTGCTATTTGCTGGCCTATTGCCTCACCCGCCACGAGTTTAACCATTATTTTCCGGAAACCATACGGCACGCCTATCATATTACGAATGTTTATAACAAGATTGGTTGGGATTTTTTTACAAATTTATTTTCGCGATGTTGATCTGATATTATTTAATCGAATTTGGTGGGGAGGTACTGTAGAGGCTGCAATCTGACATAGTTTTAGCATGCAACCTCCGCTAGTCTGTTATAACTTGATTGCAGAATTGCGAGATAAACATTAATTTGTACATAATTAGAAATGAATTAGAGCTGACATATACAGGGTGGAATTTTGTAATGCCACCTGGAGGGAAAGTACTCTTAATACTGCAGATAGAAAGTTTTACTCAAAGGAAACATTCCTTTGTTTTTGAATAGAAAGCAAACTGCATTCAAAGATTGTCGAAAATTCTCTTCTCCCACACCCGGGAATCGAACCGGCTAAAATCTGAAAAAATTATACCCTGTACTTTTATTGCATCGATCGTTAGGGTCAATTATAAGGATGAAATCTCTCTAACAAACATGATAATTAAATGAAAGGCAAACCAGGAAATCTTAAATTAATTTAATTATTTACAAAAAATGGTAAACTAACTAATTAGTTGCTCGAAATGGGCTCCATTCTCTTGGATACACAAATTTATTCTTTTAACGAATTCATTTCTAGTAACCTTTAGTAAAGTATTGTGGTGAATATTATAAATCGTATTCTGAACTTCAACTCTCAACTCGTTGTCATTCGCATAAGATTTCATGTAAATTTGATTTTTTACATATCCCCACAAAAAAAAATCTAATGGGGTGAGATCTAGCGATCTCGCAGGCCATCTGATTGTGCCGTTTGTACCAATCAAGCTATTAAAATGGTTATTAATGTAGGCAGTAGTGATTCTGCTGTTATGTGCTGGAGCACCATCTTGCTGTAGAATTATTTGGTTTCGCTCTTCCTCGGGCAAACCATTTAACTCGTTTCTTAAGAGATCCAGTATTTCAATATACTTGACAGTGTTTAAATGAACTTCGTACACGTGGACTAACACTACATTATTTCTCATAATTCCGCAACAAACGTTGAAAGAAAATCTGACTTGATTGTTAGTTTCATGAACACGAACAGGATTCACTCGAGATCAATAATGGTTATTGCGGCGATTGTACATGCCATTATTGCTGAAGTTGGTTTCGTCAGACCATACAATGTTACTCAAAAAATTAGGGTTTCGGTCAATTTCTCCAAGCATGTTTTCACAAAATTGTAATCGTCTGTCACGATCCCCAATATGCAATTTTTGCACCAACCGACCTTCACGATAGCATTTATTCTTATACTTTTTCAGCACTTTAAGTACGCGAGTGTGGGTTGTTCCTAATTCATCGGCAGCATCTCTACTTGAAGCCTTTGGAAATGATTCAAAGTATGTTAAAACATCTAGTTCAAAATCGAAATAGTTTTGCTGAATAGTTTGCCGTCTCTTCTTGAAACCACCCGTATTCTTTAAATTTTCTACCATTCTTTTCAATACGAACCGAGTTGGTGCCTGTCGGTCTTGATATCTCTCTCCATACCACCGCAGAGCTAGATTCACGTTTTTGTTATTTAAAAAATAAGCTTCCATTAAATCAAACTGTTCTTGATAAGCCATTTTCACCGTGAGACAAAATGTGAAATGAGTTGTAAAAACAATCAAATGTGAATAACAACTATGACAATCTAATTTCGAAATTTTAATCTAACATTCCATATTTAAATTACCTCATACACGCAGCTACGAGTATGTCGCAAAGGAGTCTGCATTACAAAAGATGGATGTTAGTTAAAGAGCTTTAACTTGACTCATTGAATTTGTAACTTCAGATTTCCTGGTTTTCCTTTCATTTAATTTATCATGTTTGTTAGAGACATTTCATCCTTATAATTGACCCTAACGATCGATGCAATAAAAGTACAGGGTATAATTTTTTCAGATTTTAGCCGGCTCGATTCCCGGGTGTGGGAGAAGAGAATTTTCGAAAATCTTTGAATTCAGTTTGCTTTCTATTCAAAAATAAAGGAATGTTTCCTTTGAGTAAAATTTTCTATCTACAGTATTAAGAGTACTTTCCCTCCAGGTGGCATTACAAAATTCCACCCTGTATATGGATGTCGTCGTAGATATAATCCATACTAATATTATAAAAATAACTCTGTCTGTATGTTACCTTTTCACGCCTAAACCACTGAATGGATTTCGATAAAATTTAGTAAGGAGATAGATGACATCCTGCTGGGGAAGGACATAGGCTACTTTTTGTTTTAATAATAATCCTGCTGGGGGTGAAAATGTAACGCAAGGCTGCCTGTCCATTACAGCGGAGTGAGGCTGCGGAGCGGAGAAACGGAGAAATATTAACCAATAGGATAGCACATCCCTGTCCATTTATTGATTTTATGCAATCTATCTATTGGTTAATATTTCTCCATTTCTCCGCTCCGCAGCCTTGCTCCGCTTCAATGGACAGGCAGCCTTAATCTTTCCTTTTGCAAAGTGTGTTTGGTCGACACAATTGGTTTCTGCTGATGATTAAGGGGCCCTCAGTTCAGTCAATATGAACTAGCTAACAGTATTTGGGGTTTAACGTTCACTCGTACGTATGTGATGAATTTTTGAAATTTGTACCTTTGGAGTGAGTTCATGAGACCTATTTTATCCATTAGGGGCGTAGCTGATGTAGAGGCTTTAACCTGACATCGTTTTAGCATGCAAGAACCTCCGCGAGTAAATTGATGGCAGAATGATTGTTATGAGACAAACATTTATTTGTATTTAGAAATGAATTAGAGCTAAATAACATGGATGTCATCGTAGATATAATATATAATGTAAAAATTTATTTAAATATCCAAATAATTATGCTATGAAAGTAAATAGTCTTTTATTGAATAACGTCCCGGTGATATAATAAAGTTGAGTTATTATAGGTAGTACTGTACCTGCTTATACCTAAAAACCATATTTTAATTAAACTTTAAGGTAGGTACTACCAGTCAGCGGTTTGCGTACGAAAACAGTAGTAAGCAAACCACGAACGCCAGCCGGTACTAGTTTACGGGAACTAAAAATCCTCGACCCAGTTTATAATGAAGCCTGGAAAAATAATCCAGCACAAGTGACGCGCTCTCATGCCACGTCTCGCGACTCGTTTCACTAGATGAAGAGCATGAGAATGACACTCACTAAATTTTAATTAGTGACCTCATTAGGTCAACTTACTGTACGTCAAAAGTTGTACTTACTAATATCCTGTGTAGTTAAAATACTTCGGTTACCAACGTGAAGTAATGGTTTTATGGCTTTAAATATCCTCAAGTTTATATCATCCTTATTATGAACAAACGAGGCGAAAGACGAGTTTACTTTACTCCTAATGAATCTTAGCGCCAATCCCTATTAAAAGCATAGCTTCATTATTTCCCCTTTGTCTTTATATCTTCAAAAACGAACAGTTAACGAAATTGTTCCATCTTTTAATTAAATTTTTTATATCGTTTCTATGAACCTGTACCTACGTACTTTTAATCTAATCTAACTAATCAAAGCCTCATTCTCCCGGCTCCACAAAATTCTATATTTTGCTAGTACCGGCGAGCGACGTACGTATTTAATTTAAATCAAACGGCCAAAAACGTTCAATATGAATTGGGTTGAATTCGAACCAGTGCCGATGGAAGAGAAAAAATAGCAACAAAGCGAACAAAAAAGCGAGGGCGTGTTGCGCTTGCGACAGATGTGCGCCTGCGCATGCTCCTGATTGGTCGTACCCACGACAGATGTTCTTCACATCACAACCTTTACGCATGATGCTGATTCAACTAAGATTTATCACAACGTTCACACCACTTGCAACGATTTCTAGCCAGTTTCTAGTTTTTTACACGAAAAAGTTGTTGTTTAAATGTTAGTTTTCTACGCCTATAATAATTGATATCTGAACAGTAGGACTTCTATCTTATGTATGTATGGCATAGCGATATGGAAGTCAGGTTATTAGGTCATTGTGTAGTGTATTTAACGATACGAACGATACAACACTAGCTTTTGCCCGCGGCTTCACCCAAGTGGGGGTCGAATCATTTTTCACGGGTGCGTACTACCGCTAAAAGTACACTATGTACCCAGGTCATGGTCTACCTGTGTGCCAAATTTCATCGAAATCCGTTCTGCCGTTAAGGCGTGAAGAGGTAACAGACAGGCATCTCTTTTCTATCTATATAAATAAAAATCTGCCAAGTGCGAGTCGGATTGCCACACCAAGGGTTCCGTACCACCATACAATATTTAACACTACATTGTTTTATGTTAAAAAGTTTTATAATAAAGGGCCTTTAATTATTAACTTTTTTTATAGCGGCCTCAGTACATACCTACCTACACACACTGTGAAAATTTAGTGTGTCTACCTATATTACGGTTCAAAAGATACAGCCCTGTGACTGACGGACGGACATCGGAGCCTTAGTAATAGGGTCCCGTTGGCACCCTTTGGGTACGGAACTCTAAAAATGAATTGCTGATCGTTGGCAACCCGCATCACTTGGGAATGGCTGGATTTGGCTATGTTTTCTTTTAAAATATTCGCAACAGTCGGAATTGGGTTTTTATGCAAAAAAAAAAAAGGAAAAGTTTCCCGGAAAAATTTCAAATTTGGGAAACTTTTCTATGGGATTTTTGTACGAATTATTGAAAGGACAGGAAAACGTCTGTCGGGTCAGCTAGTTTATAATATTAATAAGTATAAGTAAAAGTGTAGTAAATAAAAGTATATAAAAGATTATACAAAATAATAAGCAAGTCCTGCAAAACAAATACCTGACAACTAGGAACTAGTTTCTACACCTAGATATTAATTAAATGGTCACCTACATAATTTTACTTATACATTTCGCACGTGTTTATGCGTGCTATCTATAATGTATCTAGATAAGGCGATAACACTTTGATGGACGTGTAGATCAGTGTCAATCGTCACTTTCGCTTGCTATTAAAGTACTTATTAATTGATGGATACTTTTAACTTTATAGCTTGACTTTTTAAAATTACATTTTATTACACATGTATTGTATATAGCACCAATATTTATAGGTACCTACTACTTATAAGTCTTGTAAATATTGGATCCATGAAAATTGTAAAACTTATCGATAAGTGAATAAATACGCGTACAGAACAACGCCAGCAAAGGATACGACCATAATTATCATAAAATATGTAATTCAGTTCTATCGTCAAAATTAATTTATTGGGACTCCAGGTCGGCCAATAAGACACTGAGCACTGACGGACGGCGGTATACAAGCTTTTACTGATACTACTTACACATGGTGTTTGGTAGATGCGTGCAAAGCTAGAAAGGGGTCATATTTTAGACCATTTGCAACATATTAAGCTAAACTTGTCTTAGATGAAGTCTATTCCTTTTTTTTTTTGTTGAAACTTTAGGGTTTAACTATAAACGTCCATTTTTTTCAACTTATTGCTAATAGTGTCCAGTAAAAGCTGTTATGTTATTATTTTTTTATCTAAGTAATGTGTGATTACTGAAACAAAATAATTCCTAACCATCTGTGTTATCAGAGAAATATTCTACGCATATTCAAGTTTAGGAAACTTTTAAAAAGCCAAGAAAATGTTTTGTTTATGGCATAATAAAAAAATAAAAAAATAGCCACAGTTGTTCAAACCTTTAAAAAAACATGTTTGGTTATTGGCCTTTCTTTTGAGGTATTATTTACGCAGATGTCTCATCAACTCTTGGATTTAGGGTGTACAAAGGAAATTGAGGATGAATATTTTTAATTTTAAACAGACCAATAAAACAACATTTTTGATAAAATAATTTATTGTTCATGTTCAAAATGTTGACTGCGGTTTCTAATACAAGCGCGGGCCCGTCTTCTCACTCCTATAGTAGTGATTTTTAACTTTATTTCCTCCTTCATTACTTGAAAAGCCGTTTGGATTCTTCCTGTTAATTCCTCCCTGGTTGCTATTTTAACGTGTGTGTAGACAAGCTTATTGGCCCGTCCCCAAACGAAGAAATTCACAGGAGTTAAATCAGGGGATAGAGGTGGCCAAGGAATGGGCCCGTCTCTGCCGATCTAGCTATCTGGGAAAAAAATAGTTAAATGTTCTCTCACGTTTAGAGTCCAATGCGCTGGGCAACCATCTTTCTGAAATATCATTGCTCTTCTCATTGCCAATATTGGTATTTCAGCCTCGTCCAGAATCTCTGGGAGATCGTTTTGGAGGAATTCTGGGTAATTCCAATCAACGTTCAGCCGATTACTCCTGCCCACACGTTAACTGAAAATTTCCTTAGGAATTACACTTGCTTCTTCCAGTGTGGATTGCTTTCCTTGTCGGTCCATCGATGGAGGTTGTGAAAATTAGTAATGCCTTCGAAAATTTAGACTCATCGGTCCACAAGATGGATTTTAAAAACCATGCATCTTCAATGTCACTATTCAACAAGAACCGACAGAACTGAATCCTTCGTGGGGATCTTTATTTTGCAAACCTTGTACACCCGTGCCGTGGAAAGGATATTGGTTTTCTCCGTGCATCGTATTCCACACCTTCCACCACTACTCTGACGCTCGTAGTTGGATCTGCATCAAAAGCTGCTATAATATCTTCCTCGACACTTGTTTCATGCCTTCCCGGGATTCCCAAATTCTAAGAATTTATCAGTTATCAATTCCAACAAAAAACAATAGTGCATTAACAAAAACGTTGCTCTATTTTGGTTTGTTTAATAATTAAAAATATGCATCCTCAATTTGCTTTGTACACCGTAATTCCAAGAGTGGATGAGACATCTGCGTAAATAGTACCTCAAAAGAAAGGGCAATAACCAAACATGTTTTTTAAAAGGTTTAACAACTGAGGCTATTTTATTTATTTTTTATTATGCCATAAACCAGTGGTTCTCAAACTTTTTTGGAGACGGAACCCTTTTCGAAAACGAAATATTTGACGGAGCCATAAAGGTTTTATGTGTATTCTTCATTAATAATCATATTACTTGACATTAAAATTTACATATTTTTTTACTTTTGTTGAAATATTTAGATTGATATTATGTTACTCAGGTACCAGAGTAAAATAAAATATAGTAGGTAGACACTCCTTTAGTACTATTTTTTTATTCTGACCAGTATTTTTGCGGAACCCCGACAGAGGCTTTGCGGAACCCTAGGGTTCCGCGGAACACACTTTGAGTATGGCTGCCATAAACAAAACATTTTCTTAATTTTTTAAAAGTTTCTTAAACTTTAATATGCGTAGAATGTTTATCTGATGACACAGATGCTTGGAAATTAATTTGTTTGAGTAGTCACACATTTCTTAGTTAAAAAATTGATAAAAATAGTAACATGACAACTTTTACTGGACACTATTCGCAATTAATTGAAAAAAAATGTCATTTATTGTTAAAAACCTTAAAGTGTCAACAAAAAAAAAAAGGAACAGACTTTTTCTAAGACTTCTTTTTCTAACTTAATAAGTTGTAAATGGCCTAAAATATCACCCCTTTCAAGCTTTGCACCCATTTTCCCAAACACCCTGTATAACAATACACAATAATATGTTTTCTACCGATATATAATGGGTTCAATTTTATCGTTGTGTTCATTTCGCGCTTCCTTGTGGTTATGCAAAACTTTTCATAAAAAATCCTTATGTCATTTGTAAAGATGACGACAAATTTTATGTCGAAGCTGTTTAGTTGAAGTCACAACAACAGTGTTTATATTTTTATGGAACACGTCATCCTTTCCAACACATGCAAATCTGTGCAAATCGTACCTGTCGTTAAGAGTTCAAGGTGAGGGGCGTAAAGATGACACAACTTCAACACTTTTTGGAATATTTATACATTTTATTACTTACTGTACAAAGCTTATGTTAGTTTTTTAGGATTCCGTATGTCTGAATGAAAAACGGAACTCTTATAAGATCACTCGTGTGTCTGTCTGTCCGCCTGTCACAGCTAATTTGCTCCGGATCTAATGGACCGATTAAGTTGAAATTTGGTACACATATCAATTTATGTGACCCAAACACGAAAGTGTTACGTAAATAAATGAATTTTGAATATGGGGGCACTTTCGGGAGACAAATAAGAAAAAAAAGAAGCAGTCAGGTGCGTGTCGGACCACGCACAATGAAGGGTTTCGTAGTTTGGATGAATTTATCCCAAGAACAAACTAAACATTGTAGTTGAAAAACATGTTCCCCATGGAAGTTCCCTTCCTAGCTGCAAATGTAAATTTGTACGCATAATTTTGAGTGATTGACCATGTTATTTTAAGACCATAGCTACTTCTTATAGGTTTTCCTGTAATCTATAAGTATAGCACTATTCTCTGTTTTTTTTTTTTTTTTTGGCACCGCTAGCTGTCTCGGAGATAAGGGGGAATGGTCAATTTTCTTTAATAACTTTAAAACAAATTATATTTAAAAAAAAAAATGAAATCCTCCAAACAAGTCCTTTCATTTGATATTTGTTTTTTTTGTCACATGGTAGAGTTTGCAAAATGGTGGGGTAGGTACCCCACACAAATTCGAATACCACTACCTGCTATGTAAATAACAGCGACAGGAAGTTATAACATCATCCACATTTATACTAGTGAGAAAACTTTTGCTGAATGGAACCACAAACCAAAACGTCATCTGTGCATATATTTTTGTTTTTGTTGATTTTTTCAAAAAGCTGAATACCTCTAAAGTATGACCTACCATACAAAAAATAATCATCAAATTCAAATAATAATGGGCGGAGTAATCGCATAACACAAAAAAAAAACATACAGTCGCATTGAGAACCTTCTCCTTTTTTTGAAGTCGGTTAATAACTAGCAGTCGGATGATGTGGATCTAATAATTTGAATGTGTACAAAATGCAGACTTGTTTTGCTGCGACGAAGGTGAAAACCGTGAAATCATAATTTCATTCGCAGACGCACGAATGTATGCGAAACTAAATTTACGAATATAATAACAAAGTTTTGCAATATGTTATCCTTACTTGACAACCTGACCACGAGATTATTAGCTCTCTAATCTCATGAGAGTGAGAATGAGAATAATGCAGCTCGAATCTCATGATATTGACCATTACAAGATCATGTAAATTTTTCAGGGTTCTGATTTAGTTACATTTTTGAACAATCCCTAAAATGGATGGCAAACAAGTAGGCACCACTTGCTACAAGTTTATCTATGCTTATGGATATCTGGGATCTACAGAACCAAGCATCGCAGGTGCCTTGCCATCCCAGATACATAAGTGGAATGACCCATGTGCCTGAATTTAGCCCTACCACCTCTCCAATTTCAAAGTCTTGAGATGTGAATACAACATCTGTATTCAGAGAAGGTCGCAGAGAGGTATACGGTCGTTTTGCATCCAATCTTATCGGATAACAGCATACCTACATGGATGTAACATACGCACTTAATGTTTTTCCATGAAATTAAGATGCCGTAGGTGTAGGTACCTTACTACACGTATTCTTTGACAGCTCACACCACAGACACAACAATATTTTAAAGGTACCACAATCTGGTAACTTCCAGAGATTTAGAAAGAAGTTCAGGCTTCCTTACAGCAATTTACGGAGAAGTTGAGACCAGAATAGCCGATAAGACTATTTACTAGTATTTACACAGTTTATGAAACATATCTATCTTAACTGCGTTTAAATTCCTAATGAGGAACACGGTGAGCTATGAGCTATCTGAATAACGAACAAACGCATCGGAGAATTCCAACAGAGTATATTATACGCGATGCTCCTGTGGAGAACTCCAAAAACGAAACGGTATGTCGTGTGTCAACTTGCTTTGATTTGAAATCACAATTTAGAAAACAATGAACCGTTCACCTTAGTGCTAAAAGCCTATACTCCTATTTCAACTCCTTTATTATGAAAATAGTCTCAATTACTATTCAATTGACTAGCCATGCTCACTTTATTAACCAATCAGTAGCCAAAAAAGGTTGGCGTGTCCAACGTTTTTATTATTCTGGCTCAATTAATAGTTTACGTTATTTGTAGGAGACGATTCTCTTTGACAGTATGAAGTAAGTAATTATAAGAGATTCGCTTAAGACGTACAGAAATCTTAAGTAATTCGTAAACAATGTAATGTTATGAACATGTAACACACTACGGGCTGTAAATCTATTTGTGGCCGTTGACCCGGTGAAATTCTTAGCTGTTGTCGGCTGCTACCGTGTTATATTATCATCATCTATGCTTATCTTTTGTTTCTCAACGTCTTGCACCACTACTCGTGCCGTTATAAAAGAGCGCGTAATCTCGACATTACTTAAAAAAATTAAATAGAAAGGTTGCTTTGTTTATCTCGTCTTTTGTTCTGTAAGTAGGACCGTAATTTATTTTCTTATAGGTGAATTGGCTTATTTACTGCAATGACGAATTGCTGTATTTGTTCTTATATAGACAGTCAATTGTATTGCGTATTTTCTTTTTGGTGGTAATAGGTCCTAAGATCGGATAGTAATTTGAATGCAACTTAATACCTGTTTGTTTATGGTGTTTCTAATGCAGCGTATATACGCACTCATTACTTTATCACAATGCAGCTATATACCTACACTGTCCGTTGTCACTTTGTTAGTATAGTTGCAAGGTGCATAAGGACATAGATAAAACCGTGTCTAACGTATGACGGGAATATGTAGCTTACCCACATACCACAACGTGGCTTCTTAAAAAAGTTTAATTTCAGTTTCGTTAAAAGCTCAATTGGCCTTGGAACATTTGCTTAGATGGCGATGGCAACGAGTTATTTAGGGCACATCCGAATTAATAGCGTGTTAGCAACACCATGTGCATGTGCGAATTGGGGCCCTATGTTCATAAGCAACGGCCATATACCAATACTACGTGTTTTAATGAGAAGCTCGTTACCGCGCGTTTTGAAAGACCGAATGTTCATTAGCAGTTCAACTGAGCGCTCCTTTTGATCGCTCATTAACACGTGCTTGTGGCTGTTTGTTGATAAACAGTGTGTTTTTATCCGAATAGAGATAACAAGTAACGAATGTAGGAAGTTTATTCATGCTAAGATATTCCATAGACTTACAGAAATCAATGTCAAGACAGCGGTTTTCACATTCGATAAAATTGTTCGACACTGGAAGACTGAAAATACGGAAGCAGGAAGAGCAACCGGGCTAAAAACTCAAGTTAACTAATAACAGTAATAATATATAACACACATTTGTCATCTGTTGAAACTGCCTTTGTAGTGAATTATTTTTTTCCACATTTAATTTTTCAGAGACCATTATAAACGGAATTATTGCATGATTATGATTAATGTTTGGCTTCGTCTATTGGTCCAGAATATTTATTGCTCATACATGAACAAAGGATGATTTCATGTTGGACCTCGAAGGGTTTGAGAGACCTTAATTAAGGATTGTAACGATGTTTGTGTATGCGGTTAATGAATGAGTAACTACAATAAATAAAAATAGCTCATGGTTGCGTGTCAATCTGTCATTCTGCTGTCTGCAGGGACAGTTTTTATTCCGTGGAATTTAGTTAGTATAATTAGTAGGTATAGCGGCGCGAAAATAAACGACATTTAAACTGACTCTGTTTACGTTATGTTTACACTGACCCGAAATGCTATGATAGAAATGAACCGAATTAGGAAACATTATAAGGCGGCGCTACTCACAGACCGTGTTGTAAAAAAATATTTACATAAAAATCCATTCCGAGTGACTAAATAATATAACTTCTGGGATGATAGAATTTTGGATAAGGTATCTTCTAAAAAGTGCTACCATGTCCGGCTGAGTTGATAAATAAATGTTGTTTTTTTTTTGCTTTCATATCATGTGAAAAATAAATAAGTATCTACTTTATCGTGCTGATAAAAGTAATTGTTATTTTTTTCTGCATCAAAATTTATTTATAAACTAAACTACATACTTCTAAATCTAAAATAAAGGCAAATTGCTCTCAAACTACATTTCCAACATCCGCACTTGGTAAGACGGCATTAGTCATTCGTTCGGTTTTTCTGCAAAAGTTGAATCATACAGATGTACCTAACTGATATTGTTAAATGTTCGTCCACCCATCGTTTCTTTTACACACAGTTGCCGTATCTTCTATATTATTGGAAATAGTGCACATAGCAGTAGAAGATATCGTAGTATTGGAGTCACGGTCGTGACCTTCGCGCGTTGAAAGGCCAATGTTCTGCGGTGTTTGTGTAAAATCTAGCGTTTAAACTGAACCTGGCGTCCTCGCCCACACGACACTCGTTTCCAGTTCGTTTAGTATGAACTGGGCATAGAGGGCAACTGTAGAGCAATGCTTAAGGTGTTCTTAATCTAAAGCCTGCGCAGTGCTAAATATATAGAAAAACGTATGTCAAAACTTATGTTGCAAATTTGTAATGAAACCTGAGAAAGTATTGTGTTGTGTATTCCGAGCAACAACAGCATTAAACAACTTGAACCTTCAGTTTGTACTTTCACATTCTATATTGGAGTTACCTCTTTAGGCTGCAGCTGCATATAAAGGACATTTTGTCCAGTAACATAATTATGTATACAGACGGTCGGATGGATATTACAAACTAGGTAGGCATGTGAGGCTCCATTTTGTGGGATTTTATTTTATTGACGTTATACAGCTTGTCCGATTTATACCCTAGGATTAAAATATTAAAACCGACGCTTACAATTTAAAGAAGCGCTTGGTGTCGTAATCAATTACCACGAGAAAAGAATATAGCAATTAGCAGTATAAAATGAATCATCCAGTTGACTGAGATGATTTCTGCAGGTGCAACTAGTTATTTTAATAACTACATGATTGCGTCCGTTGTGTTGTAGTCAAGCAGGAACTGGGCCTCAAGTCTGCTATTTACAATAGTGTCAGAATGGTCGATCATTGATTTCATAATTGTTGATTTTGACAAGTTTGGTAATCTACTATTATAATGGCGTCATTATGACTTTCCAATGGTCGGCCACTGACACTACATTGAAAGAAATTGCATATATTGGTAATCTCGTACATAATGACAAATTAATGACATTTCTACTAATGGGTTTTATAATAATGGCAATACGACAATGCCATTATAATAACACAATTATATTACGAGAACATTGACCGACCAATGATCGACCATTATGAATTTACCAGATTACGTACTTTTAGCAAAATGTCAATGGCATGACAATGGGATCGTGTTGGAATGACTGAACTTATAAAAATAGCAGACTTGGGCCCCTGGTTTCGCGCTCGTTAGTAAGATTATAAAATAGCCACCGCGAAATTATGGATTAAAACAAAACAAAAAGGCAAACCAGAAAAGTGCTCCGAGCATAATCATTCGTGGTAGTACCTATGTAGTTAAGTACCCAATTTAGATACATTTACTGGGAGGCCAAATTCACCGTCTGGTTTCCATCCGCGCATAGGTAAGTCTGGAACTCTGGATCCCCGCAACTCTCGGAGGATTCTTTTAAGGGTTTTTCTACCATGCGGTTTTGTGCACGGCTCCTTCTATTGTCCAAACGTGGCCTCGAATAGGGACTGCATGCGGTTGTCCAATCCTATATGCTAGCTAGAGCAAGAGCATAGGTACTTGAATAAATCGCAAAAGTTGCGGGCGGCTCCTAATACCGGACTTGACAATGAACTTCTCATCGCCTCCCATCTACTTTGCAGGCGTCCAACTGCAGTTACCTGCTGCGACCATAGAGTTTTGAAATAATGCCGCAACCGCATGCGGCCACAAATAAATATCACGCCTTGAGTATGACCCATGAGAAGAAGGGATGGAGTAGTACCTATATTCTTAGAACTAAACCATTCTACCTCTAATTTGCTGCTATGTAAGTATGAGATAATGTACGCTATGAAAAGTTGTAAGTTTACACTAGAAGTGTTTATAGCGTTCAGGCACACGATTTTGGCCAGTGGTCGTAAACAGTGTTACGTTTGAATAGGTTCGTTGCCCGGCCACGCTGTATCGACCCGTGACGTCACGAGCGTGCTCGCTACGCGACGCTCGGGCTCGGGCCCGCCGCCGTGTGGGGTGGACCGTGGATGGTACCCCAACGATCGTGACGCGCGCTTTTACGCGCTAACTGCGTAGAAAGTCACGGGTATCGACATTTATTTTTCAACACATTTGCTCAAAAATTGCATTTACGAAGCCTATAATTAAAAATTACGCACCATACAACGGTATGTTTGGTAAAATAGGTACTCTCACCTAAGTACATGTTTTACCGCACCCTCCGTTGTATTGCGCAGTGCGTATGCTTTACGGTTTTTTTAATTTCCATAAAAAAATATATAAGAATTCCACCAAGGAGTTTCAAATTACGAGAACAAATACGCTGAATGATCGAGCCCTCTTGGAAGCGCTTTTGCTCAATACGTTTATATTACTTTATTATTGAATAGAAAATGAGACGAAAGATGTAGTACTAATTTTCACCATACGCACGTGGCGCCATTTGCAAATTCGCGCCATTTTCATAGTAGAAATGTCAAAGATTGTTGCGACTTTCCGACTGATATTTATTTTAAAAAAAAAATGAGTTCAAGCGAGGAATCCGATATTAATATGGAATCTACTCGAAAATCGCGTGAGTGCTATTTAATGATTTACAATCATTTTATATCATGGAAGACTCGCTGTTTTCTCGCAAATGTGTTGAAAAACGTTGTATGCCACACGTGCGGAAATTGGTATTTATAAATTCGTCTACTCGTTTGTAAAAACCAACTTACCTACACTAGTATCATAAATAACTATTTCAGGTAATGCACACCTTGAATATTTTGGAAATTAGATATGTTGTCAAACTGCCATTCTTGCCATGTGATGATTAATTTATCCAGGAGCCCTAATTTATAAAGCCATATAAGTGCTAATTACTGTCACAGAAAATGATATCTGTCTATCGATAAAATTGAAGCATCAATAGTCAACTCATAAATTACCTATCATAAAGTCGTGCGTGATACAACCACAATTTTTGGGGCACATACATGTTGACATTAACGCCTTTGCCCAGAACGATTATTGTAATGTCCTTTTTACTTATTAACGATTAATGGTTATATAAAATAAATGTTGTTGAACTTACCTATAGCGGCCAGTGCCACGAGGGCAGCGAATCCAATAAACGACATGTTATCGCACTTCGACACTTCACAGATAACTTTAGTTTCGTGCACAACTCAGAATTAAAAATTCCACTATCGAAATAAAACAAAAAAGATTGCTGTGCCGCGATGCGGCTGGGCTCCGCCCGAATCTGAAAAAAATCGAAATTACAGTTAAAATTGGATCTGCAATCAATTTTGGCAATAATAGAGGACGGTAAAGAGACAGAAAGTGAAGTGAAGCCTACAGGTTGCTCTAGGTATGTAAAAAAGTTGAAAGCCAAAGATTTGATTGAATCTAATAACTTAAACATATAATTGTATTACTTCTACCTTAATTAATGTAGATAAGTACTTAAGAGCTTCCTCAGTAATTGTTTGGACTAACGGCCGATACTCAGAGTCCACAGAATACTTACTGTAACTAATTATAATACCCAATGGAAACAATTTACCTCCAACTCAGGTTAATCGTTTATCTTACGCTCTAATTTGTAGATCGCTAAAGAAGTTTCACACACACGGTAATTATTCGCCACATGTGTTTTAAAAACCCATCGAATCATTAGCACTAACTACTATAACGATTCTTCATACCAAAGCTACCTACTGTCAAATTGAATACCATGTAAATATAGGTACCTACATATTTAGATAAGCTTAATTTAACGTGATATATTGCGGAAAGGATTCGAAAACAATGCCAGCTTGACTCTATGTAGGGTGTTCGTTATTCCAAGTAGGGACAAACAATCTACGGTGACTCAAGCAGGATTATTGGCATGTCAAGGTTAGCTTGATAACTTGTGTATTCCATTTAAAATAAATATGTTCTTACTTCAATTAAATAAATAGTGCTCATGTAGCAATGGATATTAATTGACATTTATAGCAGTTTTGGAACCAGAGCAAGCCAGCCTATAAAATCTTTTTGTTTGAATGCCTTTCCGAAAGACCCTTCGTGTTGTTAATATAAAGTCAATCTACACCTGTTTTAACCTAAATATCCCGTAATCTACTTACGAAATTAAAAATATACCAAGTTTCATAATGCTTGGGGGGCAAAAACTGGGCGGAAATAGGTACGGTCAGTCACGCAAGGATAAACCAATTTGACGTAATGTACGAGCGTACACAATCCCACTGTTTTGTTAATGCACTTCTACAGTTTTGTACTTAAACAATGTAAGCATCACTAAAAAAGATCACACCAAGTATTAGCAAGAACATTTTTTGGGCAGCTGTAGTCCGCTATATAGGAGTTCAAGGGCGTTCAACCCTATTTCTGGCTTGTATATTGTTTGCTATCCCCCTCTAATTTATTTAAAAGGGAGGTGTAAGCTGAGGGATTAGGAGCATTAACAGATGGACGTTATTACTTTAGTTCCTGTCCGAACGAACAAACATTTCAAAGTTTTACCAGCTAGGTTGATTTTAATGTGGTTTTAGCGGATTATTTTAACGGGTTTCAGCAAATGTCATTTGAAAATACTTTTAACTACAATGTGTTTGGAGTGAATATAGAACCTATGTTTAGCTAACAAGTTCTTATAATACATATGCCAATAATAAACCAGACTTGTCCTGTGAACGAGTTTTAGTAGTTTGCATACATTAATGTGGTAAATCAAGAACAAGATGTTGTATTTAGATCAGACACTAGATCAACGTTGAGTTTATCCTGTGACTAGCATAAACACGTCTATCGTTGTACATATTTCGACTTAATACTACCTACTTAACACTTAAAGGACGGTGACATCATCACGGCAGTTTGTAAACTAATCCAATCACTACAGGGACCTAGGAATCTAGAACACCTACAGCAGCATGAAAATGTATGCAACGATCAAATTAGCCGTTTTATTTCATTTCTAGGATTCCGTAACCAAAGGATGCTAGACTAGAGGACTATTACTAAGGCTCCGCTGTCCGTCCGTCTGTCACAGGGCTGTATCTTTTGAACCGTAATAGGTAGACACTTGAAATTCTCACAGTGTGCACTACTAAATTACTATGGCCGCTATAACATCGAATAATAAAAATATGTAGTGTTAAATATTGTACGGTGTTACGGAACCCTTCGTGTGCGAGTCCGACTCGCACTTGGCCGCTTTTTTATTATCCCTAAGGATCTTTTAGCCCAGCTCTTCTGGACTAAAGAAACAACCATAAAAAAAAATACTATTACTAGAGTCGGCTTATTCCCAGGAGCTCCAAATTTATTGCTCTCCATACAATTTCTTCTTTATAACGTCTTGACTATTCATACAACCTGTCGTGGCCAGACGATCATTCATGCTATTCAAATGACGTTTTATTAGGCACCATCAACCACTCTTTGACAGACCTAATCAGCCGTTTGCTTAGATTGGTCATTACCGTCGCGTCAGGAAGACGTTAACAACGAATAGCGATGGTCCAAGCACATTACACAAGCGTTTTACATGACAAAGTGTTGGTATAATCCTTTGATGGTTTCCGTTACCACAACCGCATATCTACAGTACAATCCCAGCCTCGTGCATGAGTGACGGAAGACTATTTTGGGCTCCATTATCCAGAAATGGCTACGTGCCGCTCGTGTTTGGATTTAACGAGTGAGCGTTTGGGTACGTACGTTACATATATCAGACGAACGTGGAACGCAACATAATTTTCAATGTTTGATTGTATTGCAAAGGAAGAAGGGACTTGGGATATTTGAATATAAATGGGCCCATTATTTCTGTGTAAAAAAATTGGCAAGCTTTTCTTGGGCTTTATTCCATAAACGCATGAGACTTGGACAGTGACAAGTACCTAAGGTCATTATTACCGGGTATGTTACCAGAACGTTTTAAATGTATGTTGACCTACTACCTGTTTAGGTAATGTTAATTAACTTTGTAAACAACATCCTCGATACTCGCTGTTTTTATCTTTCTACTGTATTGATAGTATGTACAATTTTACTATCTTATCCAATCCTATCATAGTGGTTACATGCATTTATTTGTATGTATAATAATATAATCTGACATTGAAAATACTATTTCGTGCAGGAAAAATCGTTACAAAAGGTCTGTCTAATACGTTCTCTACGGCGCGGCGGCGGCGACGGGATATATAATACGTAGGCAGCAGTTGTCGTTATAGATATTTGGTTCAATAGAATGGATCGACTCGCCTCCAAGCCGTCTGGGAAGCTGCAATACGAGTCCCCCTCCCCCCAACCTTGCTAAGTGGAAGTAAAGATAGCGAATTCCTTCCCCCTTGTCCTCACAAGCACAGCCTCCCACGCAGGAAGACGTCACATACACCATTCGTTTGGTTAATAGATGTGGGCTGATAATTAGGTTTCAAAATTGAAAGCTTTATATCCATGGCCATGATGGAATTGGTGCGATTAAAAACTCGTTTCATTGATTTTGAATCTAGAATAAATAAAGTATTAGTATAAAGTTTACTAATGCTCAATAATATTACAGGAGTACAGTCACGTGCATAAATATATTACTATGGACAGCTCGGCAATAATATCTGATTTCGTGATTCAACCATTAATATTTGACGGTAAAGATATGTGATAAAGAAAATTTTGTGCCCAAGCCGTCCACAGTATTATGCTCGTGACTGTACCTACGTAGCTTTAATTCCCTTAACCCTTAACAATTCCACTCTCTTTCAGGATCTTTGAGTAATGAGAATCTCTAAGTAGGTACTAATTTCAATTTTAAACAGTAACCATGAACGTCCCTATCATGTATTGTTTGATTTAACCACGAAAGGGCCAATTATTCTTCAGAATAATTTTGTAAAGGGAGGTTCCTTTACCTGCCAACCTTTACAAAAACACGCTCCATCTGTTGTTCGAACGTTTTGCACCTGCCTCCGAGGAACAGGCTTTTTTCGGCCAATCTCTGTGTGCATAGCTCGAATATTTTTAATTTCATTTTATGTCTGGCCTTTTTGTTTTATACTCAAGTTTGTGTATGGGGAGCGCTTCCAATCGAATTGTCACCCCTCTTTAACTGTTGAAGTGAGGGAAGGCCGGTATGCAAGAAGGGTTTCCGAAATGAATAGTACTTACACTTATGATACATAAGAAATGAAACGCCAGCAAAAACGACTTAGGAATGACCATTATTTTCTTCGTGCTGCAAATAAGGGAAGACCGGTTTTACATGCAGCGAAAGCTAGCCTGCTTAATGGTCTAGAATCTATTTATATTGAGAAGTGGTCTAAATCTGGGTAACTACACAGTATGAGAACAAAAACCGATTTACATGAGCTTGTCTATATGTAGCGCCCTTTTGTTACCTATTATTAATTCGTTACAGCGCATGTTTCAGACCGCTACTACTAAATATCGCATGTATGGGAGGTGTCTGCTCCTCCACGTGCTTTGACTCACAACTGAATGAATCACACACACTGATTAGTCAAAGCTACTACTTGTAAGTGAATGACTTATTATAATATCCGTTGCTTTATTCATAGCAACGTACATTCACAAAAACATGTTCAACTATGTATATTATCATTTGGATAAGCCCTTCCGTGGGGAAATTCTTAACCAGGAATAATTTAGCATTCAATCTGGGCAGCTAAATATTCACTAATTGCATTATTGTATTAATCCTTTCTCATATTAAAAATAACTTCCGAATCAGATCGATAATTGCGAAACGTGAGTATCTAGTGGCCAAGCGCTGTTTCTCAATATCCGCCACCCACCAGAATTTCGTTATTTATATTGAGACAAACTCAGACAATAATGTAATTTAGTGACGAGTTTAATTCAAAAACTTGAACTAAAACAGAATATTATGTGCAACCCAAGTACATGCTTTCGTTCGCCAATAGTCGGCAGACCATTCCAAATACGGGAGGCAGGGCTGATAAACTGAATCAAAGTCTAAATAACCAGCCATCTATAATTTAAAACATTGTATTCAAATATAGCACAGTATCGGAGAAGGAAATAACAAATTAAAAGCAAGATATAGCAGACGACTCTTATATCTACACGGCCAAGACAACATCGTTATCGATCGTGGTCGCGCATTCGCCGGGTCGGCGCTTTTGCAAAAAATCCTTTTATAACATAAACATGAGGGGATATTGAGTGGAAATGTTTTATTGTATTTCATTGCACGACTCTTACCTGAAGAACGAGTGGCGGCTCAGCGCAGCACCCACAACACTTAAAACACAACACACGCGAAGAGACGATACGACCGACCCGCCCAGGCTACAGACGCGGTATGAGTAACTTGTATAGCTATGATATAAAAGGCCGATGACATTCGACCACAGAAAAGGATGGGTGTACTATATCGTGTCTCTTCTACGCCTCAACGAATCAACAAGAGCGGTCCTGGCCGAGACGTACCGATTTTAACCGAGGGTCGCAGGACATGAAATAAATGCGCACGCAGGAAATTGACCGAAATTCGTAAAGACACTCATGAGCGTGCAGTTCGTACTTGTGGTCCGTCGCTGAAGTATATTGAATTCAAGGTGTTTTGCGTCCTCTCACTCTCACTTCGTTACAGGATGTGTTGCGTTATCGACTGGGACATTATTTATTGCTCTCTGACTGTACGGTGTATGTGTGTTTTAATTTGACTGAAAATGTATAAAATATACATAATTATAAAAACGAAACAAGATTGATAATAATATTTTTATTAAAAGTAGAACAATAATTTGTAAGAACATAAATAAATAACATTTTTATGGCAGCATAAGTATAATATTATATCTGGTGTATAATATAGAAAAATATTCTTAAACACATAAACCAATCAATACTTTTATTCTTATTTCACTTACACAGCTTCGAATTATTGTGACAGTATGGAAGGTTTCGAAGATATAATATATTTATATAATAGTGTGGAAAATATATTTCTCGAATACAAAAATGTATGGCACATAAAAATAAATTCTTCTAATTGTCTTATTATTTCTTATAAATACATACCATGCAAACAGTAATGGCTGAAAGTGAGGGTTATAGGAACGTTAGTTATTGGGTTAGGTACGATCGAACATGTAACTTATATAGCTTTATAATGCTCACGGCTTAGTAATGTTTACTATATTACTACACAAGAATCATAATTTCCATTGGACAATATTATTATATCTAATTATATATTTTCTAAATACATTCAATTCTCAACATCTAATCTAATAGCTTTCAAAGTTTACTTAACTACATGAGGTTATTATTACCATATTTAATATAACAAAGTTTATTAAATAATGTTACAAAACCGCCAAGTTGCTTATTATGAAATGAAAAAATGGCCGCATGTATTTAATTTTGCTGTGTTATGGTTTTGTAACAGTATTTAATGAAATTAGATTTAAAATTAGTAGGTATTAAACGCCTACTTCTTTGCTTACACCAAAGATGAGTAATATTTTCTTGGCACTACTTACAGATAGAGTGGAATTAGGAAAGTTATACATTTATATAAATACATCGTTTCTTTTTTAAATATATTTCAAAACATTGGAGGCTTTTGCAAACATAACTTTAAGAAAATAAAATGTGTTTGTACTTACTAATATGGTCAAAACCGTAGTTTCGAGACCGCGAGAGATTGGTGTGAGGGTAAAGTTAGTGAGTACCGTTCTAATATCATGGTGAGCGAGCGTGGGGAGGTGTAGGATGGATGAAATGATCTTACACTTCACCGGGTGCAGGCAGCTTCTCCCAGGAAGGTTCCACGCCCCAGATCTCACGCGCGTACTCCGCAATGGTGCGGTCAGATGAGAACTTGCCAGAAGACGCAATGTTCTCAATCACCATCTCAGCCCACTTAGCCTGGTTCTGTGAATGCGAAAAATATAAAGTAGCAGATTATCTCTTTACAAAAGTTGGTATAAAAGCGAACGTTTTCGCAGGGAAAACGTTTGTGTTCGGATTAAGCAGGGATGATAAGGCTGGTGTTTTATGTTTGCAAGTATGTCATTTAGACGTTATGGTTTTTTTTTTGTGGTCGACTGTCAGCGTATTTCTTAAAACATTTGAACAAGCTTTTATAGTACACCCAGCTCCATTAAGTGCTTACCCCCCAAAAGACATGTGCGTTCAAATCCGAGATAGACCCAAGTTGGACAATACATTAATTATTAGTTAGTACTTTTTTTTTAAGTCTGTTTTTAATATTGTTTTTTTTTAATAATACGCTTAAAACACACCGGTTGGGTATACTTTTTTTATTGGTTACAACGACTAGCAATAATACGGTTCACAAAGACAGTTCAAATAGACTGGAGGTTTTAAGACCGCTTGCCGTGCATAAGATAGGAGGTTGAAAACTCGGGCACGAGATTTGCGTTTTATTTAGTAATATTTATAGAATTTAAAAATCAAGAAAAATAAAGTATTTTAATAATCATTTAATAATGTTTATTATTGCTATTATTTAACAAAAATTTAATCTTATTTTACTACAAAGTTTTATATTTTACAATTTGATTTGTTAATTTACAGTTATCATAATATACATTTTTTTAAACGGGTCCCTAGTCATAGACAAGTAACATCCTATATTAACGCAAACGATAAATAAAATAGGAAGCGCCGTTCGTCGTTTTAAGTGAACGTATACATTAAACATTGTAGTTATAACTTGAGGGTATGGATTAATCTTTTAAAGAAACGTAAAATGGATACCCTCAAATTATAACATCTTTCGATTAGACAGAGACCTAAAGATAAAGTGACTCGGACGATACTAGATAACAATTTCATCACAATTCATATGGGATAATAATACGGATTTGAAGTATTCTTTAGATTATTCGCAACGAATTCAATGTTGTAGCAGGTGTAATATTTTAAAACTTGAGGGGTTAGCACATACTGACGCAGACTGCCGCCTACCTACGTGATATTGGCAAAATTGTGGTGTCTCTTTCACAAAAGTCAAGAGTTGAAGTCGACTGTTTCAAAATAATTGATTTTTGTATTAGCTAAGTACGTACTTAGTATTGAACCACATCTAGCTTAGCTTCAAACGTTAGTGGATCTCACAACGTGTAAATAAGGGTAATCAATTGAACACATCAACTAGTGATATACGTACGTTCCTATTTTTGCAAGTAATACCTGTACTTTTGTACCAATAAACTTAGGCCTTTAGGTACTTTCTGCCAGTATGGATCACACTACTCGTTCTCCACGTCCTTGTCGTAAAACCAACTACCTATGGATATCGCAGTCGGAGAATTATTAAATTAAATAAATTTGTAATACTACCTCTGAAAATGCTACCGATATATACAATCATGCCTATGAAATCTCTCACTATTTTAGCGTTAACGTGAATGTACGGAAGGTACACGTTCACGATATTACTGGTAAGAGCTCAGTGCCAAGTTATGTCAATAAGAGATACATTGTTGCTCGTGTGATATTAATATAACTTGAGCTAGGTTGAAAAAGCAGAATGACGACTCTTTAAAGTAGTGATAACCTTTATGATAAACAAAAAAACTCATCATTTTTATATTTATCAAATTATTGTAAATAAAATGGTTATCGCTGTTAATTAGGAAATAATTCGCACATTATACGAGTACTAACTGATGATTTATTTTTTTAATCTAAACGGCCTTGTTGTAATGGCAAAGTGGTGGCAGAAATATTCGAATATGACACTTATGGTCAGTGGTATTGGGTGAACGGATTGTTTGGGGTTCCGATCACAACTAGATGTGGTTTTGCTGAAGTATGTAGATAAGTTACTTTAGCTCTAAAATTCGTTTAAACCGGTGTCCTAAGTTCCTAACAGAAAGTGATTGTCGCACGAAGACCTGCGCGATCGTTTATATGAATTACTAGCTTTTGCCTGCGGCTTCGCCCGTGTGTAAGTCGGATGAAAAATGTACCGGGATATGGAGATATATCCTATGTGCTAATCCAGGTTATTATCTATCTGTGTACCGAAAACCGTTCAGCCGTTTATCTGACGTAGTAATAGATGCTCATGCCAGTAAAGCTCCCAATCCGCATGATTTTTTCCGACATCTTCAACAATAATCGTCATATTTCAGCCAATTTACACAAAACCGTGATGAAATAAACATATAAACCTTCCTCATGAATTACTCCGTCAATTGATGGAAACCCTTTGAAAATCCGTTCAGTATTTTTTGAGTTTATCGCGTTCAGACAGACAGACGCGGCGGGCCTTTGTTTTATAATATGTAACGTTGGCGCACAAAAAAAAAAAAAACACATTTTTAATTTAATTTTTACTTAATTATGTTTATTTTTTGTTTACTTATAATCTCTTAAAATCAGTTATTTTTATCGTTTTATATAAAGTAGATAACAAGAAAACAATACAAATATTTGTAAACAAACGTAACATCAAAAAAATTTACTTATACTATGTGAGCTTATGCTACTACCTACAAAGTAAAAATCAAGTAAAGAACAATTTAAAAGTGTGATACATTTTACCCACAGTTTTGCTTTGTATTATTAGAAAAGTGAGATTATCTAATTATTTTCTCTCAAAACGGCTTATTATATTATTGTAAACAGAGAACGGGGAAGCTGTCCCACCGTAATACAGTTTATAACTAGTACGGGGCCCAGGGTGAATCGGTTTCGTAACAACCGTGAATTTATTATTGTGCACTGAGGAACGGAAATTGGATACTTAATCTTTTAGATTCTTTTATATAAGTTCTAGTGTAAAATTTGTTGTTGGTTGTTATTCTTTTGGCAAAAATAAAGATTATGTTATGTTATTAACACTGAAAAACAAGCCAAAACACACTCAAGTCCACACCATGTAGAGCAAAATCTGTATTAGCTCTTTAGGGAAAGAGTATTTGAACTTTTGAACCAACATACCTGATAACACTCGGAGACCTTGTCCTGTGCCTCAATATACGCGTCGTAGTCCGCAAGGTGAAGGAAGCGGTCGTGTTGCAGCAAGACATCAGCGATGTGCGCGAACCGGCCCGGCTCTCCCGGCGAGAAGAAACCGCTGCGGATCTGTTCGATACACTGCCGGAGCTCCGGGTTGCGCTCGTAGTACTCGTACGCGTTGTAACTACACACATTAATCGAAATTATATAAGTCAAAACCATTTATTTAAATTAGGCTGAGAATGAGCGCTTTCTGAACAGGCTTTATAAGACGTTTTTTTTGGGAAAAACTGGCGTAACAAATTCCCCAGCAAGCAAGTACGCGTCTACTAACTATAGGTATAGCAGCTAGAGAAGGCACCTGTTCTTAATGTCAGTGGGTGTAGCTACTATACAGTGTGAGTCTTAATAATGTGCACGTATCGAAATGAGGGAAACTAAGCTTTAATTTTATCGAAGAAAAAAAAAATAGCAATTTTAAAATTCTTGTTCGCTGCTCTGACCCCTGTGTAAAACAATCGATATAACTTTTACTAAACGATCTATCACGATGAAAAAAAGAAAAAATATTGTATTTTGGCTAACCCTCCCCGAACCCCAACCCACGTGCATTTACAATAATTAGCCCGATCAACGGGGCAAAATAAAAACAATGTTTCGGGTTGCTTAACCCGAAACATTGTTTTTATTTTTTTATTTTTCGTACCTAATTACGTCATGTGAATAATTGCTCAGGTTAATTCAATACGTTTATTAGTTAGTCGCTGTATTTTAATAGGTTTTCCAATAAGCCAATGGAAATTCGCCCTAATACCAAAGTTTTTTACAGTCTCCATAATTGCAAAGTGCAAGCATTGCCGTCGCTTAGCAGCGATCGGTCGCGGATGTGAAGAGGAGTGCGGCGCGGGCGGCGTGGCGGCGGCACATTTTCTTTTTCTCGCTAGAAAATGTTTATATTAGGGTTTCCTACAACATAATTAAATTTTATCGGTGGACGCAGATGCTGAAAGAAATGTATTAGAAAATTGGTTTATAGGATGTACCAGAAAGGTGTGGTCATATTTTAAGGGTGGTACAGACCATCAAACTGAATAACTTTCTCCATGGGTCCAACATCTATTCTATTTTTGTTATATGGCAAGCAAAGCCGGTGTCGACTATTCTGCTAATGTATAAAGTGAGTTGAGAAAACAAGCATAGTACAAAAAAATAAAAAACTTAGATGTTAAAAAAAAAAAATTGATACAGTTGAATACAATAATCGCGAAAAAATATCAACTGCCACACCGTCTGTCAACTGTCAACACACGTAGGCACGCTGTTGGAGAAATAATGTGACTTTCGTGTGTTTGACCGCGAGTGTATGCCCAAAAACATTGTGAAAGTGAACTTTAACTGTGAAAACTGTGATCAATTGCTTGTATCTAAAAATAATAGGTGATTAAAACAAAAACAGTGAAACATAATCACTTAAATAAAACGTATATTTACAGGTGAGGCTACCTACTGTCCTAGTGACTCAAAAAAACTGCTGGCCCTCTTGGATTACTTCATAAATAAGGGTATAGATAGCTTACACACAACTTTCGCATCAAGTCTATACGGGTCATCAGATCACACACTGGCGATCCTCACAATTAGCACTAGTGACCTTAGTCGAGAAATAACAGTCTCTGACGAATAGCCGAACTGACTTGGACGGCTTCAAGATCTACCTCAATGAAAACTTTACTGCTACTATACCACTTAAGAACCAAAACGATGTAGATAACGTCTGTAGATAATTATCTCACTAACGCCATTCAAGTGGCTGGTTGGATCAACACGGCTCAAAGGTTTCACCAACCCTTCTTATGTACCAGAAATAATTCAAAAAACCCTAGAAAAGCGCCGACTTAGAAGAATATGGCATTAATCCCGTCACTCAAACTCAAAGCATTTATTTCAAATAAACCAATTACAGGCACTTTTGAATTGTCAAGGGGTCGGTCAGTCATAAAGATGAAGCTAGTTACCCATTCCAAAGCTTAGTAAGTAGGTACCTATGTAGAAGAACGGGCAAGAAACTCCACGGACACTCTTTTAAATTGACACATGGTTACAAAATATTGGTTACATCATTTGTGTTGAAATTATACATGTGAGAACGATACAAAACGTCAAAAGCGTCCGTATTAAAAATTAAAAAAAAAAACAATTCTAAAATTAAAATAAGCCATGACCGCTAAGAGATGACCAGCCCCTACTGATGGCGCCCGTTCACGAACATGACGCATGGATTAACACATCTCCATCCTCTTGATAAACTCAATTTCAACAAGGCAGCAAAGGAGTTAAATGCTGTAGTCCAGGAGTCAACTAACTCAACGTGGACAACGAACCTACAGATGATGTCACATACGGTTAGCGCGAACTCGCTCTGGAAGGCCACTAAAAACTTAGATAAATCTCAACAATCTTATCCTCCAATCAGATCACAAGCTTCCTCGTCAAGAACTGACTTGGAAAAGGCCGAGGTATTCGCAATGAATCTGATTTCTGTATTCAAACCCAAAAAGTAAAAGTATTGTTCAGTGGCATTTGTGTGCAAGTCATGTACAACAAGCTTTTACCGTGTCTGGCACAAAGGATTGCTGGCTAAAGTGAAGGAAAAACTTCCGTACTCAATGTTCCTGCTCATCCCGTCGTATTTATCCGACCGCTGCATCCAAGTGAACCAGGCCGAAGCATGATCAAGATTGTTTGAAGTGAAAGCTGGTGTACCACAGGGATCTGTTCTTGGCCCAGTGTTGTACAACATGGCCCGAGCACTGCCTGCAGGCTGTTGTAAGTGGGAATCGTGCGATCCATGGCCCTGTACGGGGCCCTGATATGGGCAGCTGACCTGACGACTCGCAGTGTGAGGGTGATGGCCTTCAGTCATCAGAGGGTATCGCACGATCTCCTACGAGGCGGCTTGCGCACTAACCGGATCCCCGCCGTGAACCTGGAAGCGAGAGCCCTTGCGTCACTGCATTAGTGGCGTGAGGAGACGCGGGGCGTGGTACTGGTGCAGCGGCAGATTACGCTGCACAGGTCCGAGCTCCATCAGGTCTTGGTGGTTGAATGACGGGACAGGATTCTGCGCCCTACCGCCGGCATCGTCACCATCGGGGCGGTCCGGCCGGCGCTCGACGACTGGCTCGGGAGGAGGCACGGCTCCGTCATTTAGGGTGACCGCAGATACTCTCAAAGTTGTGAAGGAGTATGTCTACCTAGGGCAAGTTTTCCAGCTTGGTAGGCACAACTTTGAGAAGGAAGCCAACAGAAGGATCCAGTTGGGTTGGGCAGCGTTTGGAAAACTTCGTCAAGTCTTCTCGTCGTCAATTCCGCAGTGTTTGAAGACTAGGGTCTTCAACCAATGCGTCTTGCCCGTTATGACATACGGTGCCGAAACGTGGACACTAACAGTCGGGCTGGTCCACAAATTTAAGGTCACTCAGCGTGCTATGGAGCGGGCTATGCTCGGAGTTTCTTTTCAGGATAAGATCAGGAATGAAGTTATCCGGAAGAGAACTGGAGTTACCGACATAGCCTGCAGACTAAGCAAGCTGAAGTGGCAGTGGGCTGGCCATGTTTGTCGAAGGACCGATGGCCGGTGGAGCAGACGAGTTCTTGAGTGGAGACCGCGTATCGGCAAGCGTAGTGTGGGGCGCCCCCCAGCTAGATGGACCGACGACCTTAAAAAGGTGGCTGAGACAGACTGGATGCGGAAAGCGGAGGACAGGGTGTTGTGGCGCAGCCTGGGAGAGGCCTATGTCCAGCAGTAGATTGCTATAGGCTGAGTTGATTGGTTTGAGATACTCTCGGGGCGCTGCTGCTTCGGGAAGTACATGTGTCGCATAGGCAGGGAGCCAGAGGCTCGGTGTCATCACTGCGTCCACTCGTCGTGAGATCCCCGCTTGACCTGACGGGACCCGCAGAGGCGGGCCGGCACCAGTCGGGGGCTGCGTTGAACAGTGCTTTAATGCCCCCGTAGCCTCCGATGCAAGTGTGCGAGGGAACACGGGGTGGTTTTAGTCAGTAGAAGTCTGACAGACCCCTCCGTCGCCCCAGGGCGGAGGACATCCATGAGGGTTTCCACAACGTTGCCAAAAAAAGAAGTATTGTACAACATATTTACATCAGATCTACCTACATTGGATGGCATAACAATAGCAACATATACAATAAATAACGACATAGCCTATTTATCAGTTGATGACAACCCACAAACGGCCAACTGTAGACTCCAAAAACAGCTACGAGCAGATACGTGCCAGTGCATCAATTCAATTCAATTTTTATTCAGGAACAATTCACATTGTGTTTGAAATCATAAATAATTCATTAAATAACAAAAAATAAACACGTTCATTAAAATTATAAACATCCGTGCAAGTCTAACCATATCACCTTCACGCTCTGGCACGGAAACACCCCACCTGTTAGACTTGGTCCCGATACCCTACCACACGCAGATTGTGTCAAGTATCTTGGCTTCCACGTAGCTAGGCGTCTAACATGAGAGCATCACATAAAAATAAAAAACTGGCCAAGTGCGTGTCGGACCACGCACAATGAAGGGTTCCGTAGTTGGGATAAATTTATCCCTAAAACAAACTTAACATTGTAGTTGAAAAACATGTTCTTCCATACATCGATATACGCCACGGTCAATTTTCCAACTGAAAATGTAAGTTTGTAATCGCAAAAAGTATTTTTTTATGTGATAAAACTACAAATTAACACACCTTTATTCTTGCCAAATTTCATGATTCTAGGTCAACGGGAAGTACCTTATAGGTTTTGATTTATGTGCGAGATATTCAGATTTTTTTTAATGTGATAAAACTACAAATTTACAATTTTAGGACTTTTTCCTATACTTGTGCTGTAAGACCTTGCTTCTTGTCAAATTTTATGATTCTAGGTCAACGGGAAGTCAAATCAAATCAAATCAAATCAAAATTTATTTGTAAAGACAACAGAGATCCATATTGTTAGTAATATAGCTAGTGTTAGTAACCATAAAAAAAAAAAAATATTAATATAAGAGTTTGAAGTACCTTGCGCAGAAGATGACCAAGCAGGGTACGAGTTTCTCACCTGGTCATCCTCTCCACAAAATGCCTCAAAATGGGAGAATAAAAACTCTCTGACACTGTTTTCAGAATGCTGTTGCTACTGGCCCAAGCACCCTAGCTGGAAGTACCCTATAGGTTTTGATTTATTTGCGAGTATCGAAATCGCTTATATCTATTTTTTATTGCGTTGTCTTGGAAGCTTGATTTTTTCAGTGTTCCAAGGGACCATAGACCTACGTATTTGTTATTAATTTCTGAGAAAAAGGGTCTTAACAGACAGACAGACGGACAACACAGTGATCCTATAAGGGTTACGTTTTTTCCATTTGAGGTACGGAATCCTAAAAAATAAAAGGGTCGAGATAAACAACAAGTTCCGCAACCTGTATTGGCTCATGGGAAGAAACTCTGTGCTCTGTGTCGACAACAAACTCCTCATCTAAAACTCGGTCCTTAGGCCAATATAGATCCTACGGAATCCAATGTGGGGCGTTACCAGCAAAACCAACATACTTTGCCTGCAAAGAGTTCAAAATGGTATCCTAAGATCAATAGCAAATGCACCTTGGTTTGCTAGGAACGACGAAATCCACGACTATCTACAATTGCCATCAGTAAACTCTGCAATCGAGCGGTACAAAAGACAACACAAGGCACGCGTAACTTTGCATCCAAACCCACTAATTACTGAACTGTTAAACCCGACAGCGTGCAGCGGTGGTAAATAAGCTGAAGAGCTTCTATAAGTGGGAGGCACAGCACTGGTTGCTCCACCACAACGCCATTTCAGATGGAAAGAATTCGCTTATGGTCCGACGACCGATTGCAAATAGAAGAAAATGAACTATCCCATAGAAAACTTGCAATGCCTACTCGATTCAAATGTATGGGACGGCTAATAATATTTTCACGATTACGATGTTGGTCCTATCGAGAAAGTTGTTCAGTATGATGGCCTGTACCACCCCTTTCTGGTACGCCCTGTATACAAGGTCAAATTAAATTAGCTGGCGAAACTCCGCAGACGTGATGGGTTAGGTACCTATCACGTCTGCGTAGTTTCGCCGACAATATAACAATAACAATATCAAAAACACGACAATATAAAAATAAAAAAAAGATTTAAGTAATGATTTATTTTTTTGGGGTCAGCGACCGCTCGCTGGTAGTGTTGTTACTTGAAGCGTGAGTTAATAAAATCTGTTTTATCGTGTTGAGATATCGATATCCATCACGCGTGTGAAGTTTTCACAAAAATAACGAATTTTTAAATTAATATTTTAAGTAACTACACTACCGGCGGTTGATGGATGACCCCACAAAAAAAAACATTAAATGTAGTTATTTTTTTGTTTTTCATTTTTAGGTATCGTCATACCCATTTTCTGATTTGTGGTCATACCCATAACATCTGCGGAGTTTCGCTAACTAATTTAATGTGACCCTGTATTGTTCGGACACCTTTGAACGATACTTTTTTTCTTAACTCGATATCTCCTCAGTAGGTGAATTTCTAAACATTATTATACTTATTAACCTTTTTTCGCATATTGTACATAAGGAAGTATCAAACGTTTATTTTAAATGCATATAATAAATATTCCTTTTTAAGTACAAAGCTAATTTATAAACGCCATTGTACGTTGTGCATATTAAGATAAAAAAATATTGGTACTAAACTAACGGTGGGCACCAAACTCGCCTGCACTACTCCAAACGTGCGTGGCAAACTTACGCTCTAGCAATCAGCGAACATACATCCTAAAAAAATATGAACGTTCGAAAAACTTTTAGATAATTGATAAATCTGTTTTAATATAAAATCTTAAGGCTAGTAAAGGTACAAAAAATTACGGAGTTATTTTTCACATTACGTAGTTAAGCAAAAATCTAAAAAATATGTTTGTACTTATATAATATTTTGTTGGACAAAACACACCAACTACATCACCACAAAAACCAGCATATCCCTATGGCAGTGCAAGCGACTGCTTGGAAGGAATTGGGGTATCAGCCCCAAGGTATACACCACAGTCATCCGACCAATTATCACATATGGCTCACTGGTCTAGTGGCCCAGGACGGACCTGAGCACAGCCCAAAAAGACATCGAAAAACCTGCAGTTTTTCGCTTTCGTTGGTTCGCTTGTGTAGCGATAACTAGCAGTATGAGGACTGCACCCACTGCCGCACTACAAGTAATGCTAGGACTGCCACCCCTACACTTCATCGTGCGGGAGGAGGTAGCCCTGGCCGCCTTCAGGCTCTTTATATCGGGAACCTTGAGCAAAGCCTCTAGGGTCAAGCACACACGCATAAAGATGCAATCAAACGACAACCGATGACGGCATCACCTGCGACGAAGCCCCGAAACTACACTTCTTTCAGAAGCACTACATCATTATACTCACAGAAGAACGGTTTGACTACTCAGGCCCGAAAGAGATGAGAGTATACACCGACGGATCAAAGACCGACTCCGGAATCGGAGTCGGAGTTTTCTCACACGATTTTAACATAAATATATATAGCCCGCTGGGATTGTTCAACACCGTCTACCAGGCGGAATGTGTATTAAACAAGCGGCTTACGCCATAGAAGCCAGGAAAGTTACGGACACCCGTATACTCTCCGATAGTGCCTCAGTTCTGCAATCCTTAGAGAAAAAATATATTACCTCCAGACTAACACTAGAATGTCACCATGCACTGGAACGGGTGACGGTGTGCAACCGTAACACATAGACACTGCAATGGATAAAAGGACACAGCGGATCTCTAGGTAATGACGCAGCTGTCGAAGTTGCTAGCAGAGCATCCAGTGCATCAGTCTGTGGACCCAAACCTAACGTACCCATCCCCTTCAACTAACTACGTAGGTGGCTTCGGGAGTTCACCCACACACATGCGGAGAACTGGTAGACCTCGACACCGGGCTGCAGGCAATCCAGGGAAGCTAGCCCTCCTTAGATGGCAGGCTAACCAGGCGGTTGCTACTCCTGGACAGGAACGGCCTTCGCCTGGTGACGAGGAACCATCACGGTACACTGCTCATTAAACAAGCACTTCCATACAATAGGCATAACGGACAGCCCTCTGCAGGGCTTGCATGCGGGCTGAAGAAACCGTTGCACATGTGTTCTTTGAATGCATAGGCATCACCCAGATCAGAACAGAAACCCTCGGGTCATCAAGATCCTTCACAGATATCGTAAGCAGACTAAGTGCGGAAACCAAACCCGCTGACATAGAACATAGAAAGGTATTATAAAAATTTACGGAGTTATTTTTCACATTACGTAGTTAAGAGCAGGCAGTCTAAATCAAATTTCGAACGCAAGCTATTATTACAAGCTAAGCAGCCCTTCGCTCCGCCACTCCGTTATGTGCCAAACGCTAATAAATCAGTAATAAAGTTGAATCGCGTGCGCTCTTTGATCGTGTTCGAGCACGAAACTAAATAGTGTAAGTCTCAATTCTTATTTCGTTTATAACTAAAGTAATAATTGATCAAGAGAAAAAATATCTTATGTCGGGATAATAAACTATATAATTTATAATAAACATAGTATTTTTACTTTTACAATGGTGATACGATGAAGAATAATTTAAAGTAATAAAAAAGGGTAAGGTAATCGGGGCTTTTATAGACCAATTTTACAATTATTGCAAAAAAAATGCTATAAAAGAATTGAATTGTTTTTTTTTATATTTTTTACGTCGATAAAACTAAGCTTTGTTTCCCTCATTACGATATTTGCACATTATGAAGACTTACACTGTATATTTAGTAATTATTTATAAGTTTAATTAATATATATCTGACTGCGGCAATTATAACTAAAAACCTTTTTCAAGAGAAGTTATGAATTTCTAAAAACAGTGCGTTCTCCTCTTCTATAATCATTTATTTGAGAAGTTCCAAAAGGCAGAGTTGTGATTATAATCAATAACTCTTCCAATGATCACTATATTGGTCTAAGGTTAGGTCTAAGGTTCGGAGAAAAACATTATACTATATAAAGGATTTAGCAGACTGATAAACCTTAACATCTTTGCTATTTAATCGAGAGCATCCCTAGATCGGGCAAACCGTGACTGACTGGGAATCCTGGTTATTCTCTAAGTTGGAAGTATGCCCAGTAAATAACGATACCGTCGCAGATGGGACTGGATGATGCCAACATCGGAATTGTAAACAGTTAACATACGCTTTCACTTTCGGAGATTACAGGCGCCTTAATACACAAGAATCCTTGCCTTGTATTGAAACAAAATGAACTAGCTTACACCATATAGGTAATGAAACCCATAAGGTATATATCTATAGAGATATAGCTTAAAGAAAAATATCTATTCATAGATAATAATAAAATCGTAGCGAATTTAATAGTGTACATTACGTATTTTTGAAAAAAAAAAGTTTTTGCTGCGAGGTCTGGGAACGATTCTAATGCCGAAAATATAATTTTTAGAATGTTTGTCTGAATGTATATTCCAGCATCACGCAAATACTACCGCATACATTCTGTTCAAAATTTGAATAGATATTCCATATAATCTTACATACAACACTGCTATTATTATCATTAATTCTTCAACGCAATTTCAAATCGAGAGAGCATTTCCACCTACAATCCGAAGAAATAATGTAGTAATGTAGGTCATTTAGATTAGCGCTAGAGGTCGTCACATCAACTGTTGAATGAAGCTGATAAATTGCCTATTGCTACATTAAGCTACTACTCAGCGAATATAACTTAGCTAGTTTCAATGATTATAATTTATTTATAAAGCAATTATGAGCGTCACACTGCTGTCGCATGTTTTGCGATGCTAATTATAACATTACTTATCGATAATCTGGTGTTTTACGAACGATTATGCTAATAGTGAAAACAAAAGATAAGTAGGTTACATTTGTTATTGTAATAGCGCATGCATAGTGTATGTACTACTGTAATACCTACTGGACGCAACAAGACGCCCCGAGTATTTGGACTTTCACGTAGTTACGCGAGTGAAATGCGTGCATATGGACGGAATGTGAGCGGAGTGTGTGCAATGTAATCTTTTTAACCCGAAGGTTGACTGGCAGAGAATGACTTGCGGCATTAAGTATACTTTATGCACCATGAAGAATAAAATAAATCAATAATGCTTCTGCAATAACGTATTTGTGTGTTTCGAAGTAACTGAGTTATTACGTCAATAGACAAAAATTAATAGTACTGTGGCGGCATCTACCTTGCCACATGCGAACTACACATCACACTCACGTCTCGCAAAATCCTGCATCGCGCAAGTAGAGTTTACCGCGCGACTAGCATATATACAACGCACCGACATCAACCGTCGGGCTCGGGCAGTTGCCCACAGACACAACACCCGTCTGGTCGGAGGATTCTCCCTTTCCTATGGAGGATGAGTGTACTTTACACCCTGTTCCTCATCTCACCATAGTACTATGAATTTATTTTGATTTGACATTGAATCGGAAGTGATAATGACAATAGGGGCTAAAAACTTCAAACTGCTCACCCTCGCTTTTGCAAAGCTTCCACATCATCGACCCTCATGCCGAATATGAAGAAGTTGTTCTCTCCGGCCTCCTCTGCCATCTCGACATTAGCGCCGTCCATAGTACCGATGGTTAGGCCTCCGTTCAACATGAACTTCATGTTACCGGTACCTGAGGCTTCGGTACCAGCGGTGGAGATCTATAAAAGTAAAGACATTATTAGTAATACGACAACGTATGTGTGCGAGCAACACTGTTAAAAAACTCGCAGATTTGAGAGAACGAAATTATTAAAGTCACTCGAGCCGCCATGTCAGGATAACCCGTTTTGAAAATCAAAACCAAAATTACGCGAGAAAAAAAAACCAACTTATAGACGAACATAAATAACCTCCTCATTTTTGGAAGACGGTTAAAAATTTAAAATTTGCCCTCTTAATGTTAATAAATCGATGAAAAAATTGGTTTCATAAAATCTGTCAACTAGCCTGTTTGGCTAGTCTGCAAGGTGTTAACGGAGCTCAACGTCTTGATAGACATTTCATAGCGTCATTCGTGGAGGATATAAGTCAGTGTTAGCTGTATTTTGAAGACAGCTTGACTCATAATTTACAATTGGCTTATACTTGTTTGTGGGATGCCGAAATAACACGACAGCTTTGTGATGGTAGTGCACAGCAGAATTGTCTCAACAGTCTGCTATCACACAGCTATCAAACGTGGAGGCTTTAGCACTATCAGTTCATCTATACGTCCTTTATAATAAAATAGTAAAGAAGTCAAAACTGTGCATTGAATATTTTTGAAAAAAAGTAATTGCTACGAGGTGTTCGGGGAGCAGTGGTGGCCCAGTGGTAGCGGGTGCTACTTACGAGTTGTAGGTCGTAGGTTCGCAACCTTTTTTTTTTCGGGTGGTAAATTATCGAATATCTTCTCCCGCTCTGGACGGAGCTGGGGGCGCGTGTCAGATTTTTACTGACTAAAACCCAACCGTGTTCCTTCAGTTAGCTGTGTGCCACGACCACGATATCCCTTTCGGACAAACTCGCAACCCAGGCAGGCATTGGCCCTAACAAAACCCGTCAGTTCGCGCTGAAATCTCTTTAGGCGCGCGTGGAACACAACGCGCCGTCGACCCGGGCCTGGTCCTTATCGGACGGCGAGCTACCCATCGCTCACCGTCCGCAAGCCCGACCCTACGGCCGGGTGGCCGGGAATCGGCCTGCGAGTCCCGATGCCGGGGGCGTCTCCCCCGGCGACTAGGGGCGTGAGGGCGCGAATTTTGCCTATTCCTCACGCGTTCCGCCTCCTCCTTCGTGAGCATTACTGCTTCGCAGGAGGTGACGGCCTCCCATGCACTCTCGCTTCGAACCAGGGCCAGACGCGAGAGATTGCCGCCGCCAATCGCCTCCGAGAGGACACGGCAGTGCTTTGCCCAAGCCGGGCAGACCTCCACCGTATGCTGTGGAGCACCCAGTGGTAACACTCGGGCGTTTCCTCCAGCTTTATCCTGAACAGGAACCTCCCGAAACAACCGTGTTCGGTGAGGACCTGCGTCAGGCGGAAGGTGGGGACGCCGTGGCACCTCTCTAGCCACTCTTCTCAAAGAGGGGAATTATCGCCACAATTGTAGCGTGCCCAATAAGTTCGAACCCTGACAGGCGTTTGACGTTATGTAAATTATTTCATCACCACTGCCCACGGCACACTCTTTCTCACAGAGAGGAGGCCTGTCCCAGTAGTGGGAACATTATAGGCTGATTATGCTATTATGTAGGAACGATTCTGATGCCGAAATATGGTTTTAAGATTTTTGTCTGTTTGTCTGGATGTATGTTCCGGATTGGCCCAAAAACGCCTCAACGGATTTGGATGAGTTTTGGCACTCAAGAGTTTATAACCTTTTCCGACATCCATGCAGGCGAAGCCGCGGGCAAATCTAGTCCCTTATAAAGATAGGACCGTTAATAGTTATTACTACTCGGTCGATCATGACGTTTAAGTATTTTTCTGACCAATGAAGTTGTTAATTAATATGAATGAGGTTTCAACTTTTATTACTATCTCTAGTCAATCTTTACTGGTTTTATGACTAACACGTGATTCCTGATATATCTCGGCGATAATGACGCATTTAAAATGACGATATTTATGATGCAAAATAATGGCGATAATGTGTCGGGCTACGTTAATTGAGCTGCAGTAACTTATTGTTCTCAATTGTGGTTGATGAAGTTTTACTGCCTTTCGTCAACTTTCTCGATATTCTTATCTATTACGTCAGAAATGACATCATAGCTCTTATGACTTCAACAATTTGACTTTTCTGAATTTGCAACAATACTGAAGTCTAGGAACTTCAGAATTGTTGCAGCTTTAGAATTTTCACTACGGTTCAACTGGACCTTCCAAAACAGGAACCCGCAGGCCACTGCTGGAAATAGGTCACGCCACAGCACCCGGTTCACCTTCAAGTCTAAGAGACTTGTGGTCTTTCAATAATGTATTACATGATACCAACTGTATGAAATACAGCTGCACTGTTGTATTATTTTGTGCTGCACTGTGGCATCACAGCGGGCCTTAGCAGAATACCAGCGCTGTGGTATTTATTTTTTAAATATCGCAGCATTATGCTGAGATAGGAGCCTTTTTGGCATTGCACAAGTCTTGTTTTTTTTTGTGTACTTATATTGTTAGTTTTAAATGCTATTTTTGTATTTCTTGTGCGTGTCCCAAATAAATATCTTTCTTTTGTATACTTTCACGTTTTAAAAGGATGTTCTGTAACAAAATCAGCTTATTGATACAGGCCCTATTGGAAGAAAAGTTAAGAACCAACCTGTTCGCTGAGATCAGCTGCAGGCATGATGCGCTCAGCCAGCGTGACGCGGTAGTTCTCCAAGAATATTAACTTCAGCTTGTCTCCAACATCTGGGTCATTGTTTACCTGATTCATAGAAAACAACATTAAGTACAAAGATGGTTAGTATTAACCAATTTATAGTAATTTTATTCTGGACTTGATAATTTCACCTTCCTTCATTATTAAACACAGGCTCATTTAAAGTTATCTCGATGAAACCAGACTGTCGCAGAACGATGTAATAATTATTTTAAAGCACAGTGGTGCTATTTTTGACACTTAATAAGAACTGGTCTTTATGGATATTTATAACTAGCGAGCCGCCCCCTCCTTCGCACGATTTTTACGACTTGACAAAACATTAAGGTTTCTTTATTATAAATGTAAGCTAAATATTGTAGCTGTTTTATATTATTGTAGCAATTTCCTAATATTCATGTAATTAGTTATTATTTAATCGAGCTTTAGTAAGTTGTTCTATGTCTTTTGTGTGCGCCAAATAAACGATTTATCTATTTTCTATCTAATTTATCTATCTACATCTCTAATGATGGTGAAAACGGTAACAAAATCCGTGGCATAGTTTAGAAGAAAAACACGGAGACACGAAAAGGACGACGGGTGAAAGACATGAAAAGCGACTTTAATATATTATATGTTTATAGATAACAGCACCCATATTGGCAAAATCTAAAAATACTCACAGTGTTTCCGACAGCACAAGCCAAGGCAATCATTTGCTTAGCAACATAGTAGCCGGGGGCAGCCTTTCCTCCGATCATGACCGTCCTGGGAGTGATGGGAGCGGTCGGGTCGCGCTTGATGCGGTTGTACAGCGTGATCACGTGCAAGATGTTCAGCAGCTGCCGCTTGTATTCGTGAATGCGCTTCACCTGCACGTCGAACATCGACGCCGGGTTGATCTTTACACCCGTGTCCCGCTCAATCAACGAAGCAAGCCTCAACTTGTTCTCCTGCTTAACCTTCATAACCGCCCGCTGGAAAGCAGGGTCTTTCGACCAGCGCTTCAGCTGCTGCAGTTGATCCAAATGAACCGTCCATTCCTCACCAATCTTGTCGCTGATGAGATCAGACAGGCCTGGATTACACAGAAGCAGCCAGCGACGGGGAGTGATGCCGTTCGTCTTGTTCTGGAACCTCTCGGGCCACATCTCGAAGAAGTCCTTGAAGATGGTTGCTTTGAGGATTTCGGAGTGAATAGCTGCGACGCCATTGACCGCGTGTGAGCCGACAATACATAAGTGAGCCATGTTCACACGTTTCTCGCCCTCTTCTTCGATGAGTGACATACGGCGCATGCGGTCCTGGTCTCCCGGCCAGCGCTTCTCGACTTCCTTCAAATGCAAGAAGTTGATGTGGTAGATCAGCTGCATGTGCCTTGGGAGCACATTCTCCAACATACTGGCTGGCCACCTCTCTAGAGCTTCAGGTAAAACAGTGTGATTCGTGTAAGCGCAGCACTTCTGTACTAGCTGCCATGCATTGTCAAAGGACAGTTTCTCAATGTCAATCAAAATCCTAAGTAGCTCAGGAATGGCGAGCGCAGGGTGGGTGTCGTTGAGTTGTATAGCAACTTTCTCAGGAAGACATTCGAAAGTCTTTCTGACGGCCTCGCGACTACCGAATTTAGAGTTTTTGTATCTCCTGATAATATCTTGTAGAGTAGCAGCGCACATGAAGTACTCTTGACGCAGACGCAACTCCTTGCCTTCGAAGAAGTTGTCATTGGGGTATAGAACTCTGGAAATGTTCTCCGCAACGTTACGATCTAGGACAGCTTGGATGTAGTCGCCAGAATTGACTGAAAATAATTTATTGATTGGTTAATATGTAGTTTGGCGTCAACTAATAATGACATCATGTTTATTTGTAAGCAGTATTGAGAGTAGTTTCTTCTACTAAACTTACAGAATTTCAAGTTGAAATCGACGGGACTCTTAGCAGACCAGAGACGCAGCGTGTTGACGACATTGTTGTTGTAGCCGGGGATCGGATTGTCGTAGGGCATCGCGAACACGACCTGATAACAAACAATGAATTTCTTATCAAACTCGTTATTACTTTGGTTTATGACTATCGAAGAGAATTCAGCTTATTGGTTTCTTTAACATTGTGCTAGTAAAACATTTGCATCCTATATCCTGTTCAGGATTTCTAAGTATAGTGTAGTAGTATAGTCGTAAGTTTATCGAATGGTTTGTGACTTTTTGTTTCATGTGTAAGTGATTTCGGAGTTATTAATAACGTATTCGTATTTGATCTATATGATATGGTGAGAGTCATATGTACAGACGCCAGCACATGAAGCTACTGAAATATGTCAAATTTCTTTAATAGATTTTCAACTTTATCCCTACAGCATAAGGTTCAAGGTTGATTGGGTAAATTTGACAGTTTCGGGTAGCTTGACCTGCTGGCGTCTGTACTTACTAACACAAATATGGATGTTCTGTAACGAATAGTCTGAAATAAAGTTATTATATATATGTTACGGCTAATACCCGAAGTGCGGCTACACCTAGTTTTAGCCGGTTAGAATTATAGGTCCAGACAATACCTGTTGGATAAAACCAATTTACCAACAATAGAGGGGATCTGGCGCTCGGCGGCCGCTGCCGCGGCACGCTCGCTTCGCTCGCTCGCCTTCGCTTGTTAATGGTTACTGTTCTAACCTAACCTAACCCAAATGATTTTACCCGAAAACAATCGGCTCTTACTAGGTTTAACCAAGAGTAAGTGGCTACACCTAGTTCTAACCGGCTAAAACTAGGTGTAGCCGCACTTCGAGTATTAGCCGTAACATATATATACAGGGTGGCAACTTTCAGCGGGGCAGTACCTTATCCGTTGCAGCTACGCGAAAATGGTCTTAAGAGACTATCCATAATTTTTTATGGAATTTTGATCCCCATTCACAGATTTTGAAAAAAATGCGATTTATGACTTTTCTAGTACTCAAACCTCAATTGGTCCAATAGAGGTTTTTGATCCTTATAAGAAAGAGGATCGATTGGCATAAAAAATGTTTTTGTGAAAATTGCCCATTATCCTGCTGACTGTACATTTATTCAAAATCTGTGAATGGGGATCAAAATTACATAAAAAAATATGGATAGTCTCTTAAGACCATTTTCGCGTAGCTGCAACGGATAAGGTACTTCCCCTTACTGCCCCGCTGAAAGTTTCCACCCTGTATATATATTATCAGACACGACCCGGTCAGCCATGTACAAAACATTTATACAGCATTTACAAAATATTTATTCAGCATGTACTACTAACATGCGTCATACATTACACAACTGACATCATAGGAACCGGATATTTGTTGTTTACACAAGATTATTGATAACAAGGACTTTTCTCCGACGACCTATATTGCAGATAAGTATCGTACGATTATCTTCTCAGAGTTCAAGTTAAACTTGAGTTCAAGAAGGGAACAACATCATAAGAAATGCAATAATAAGTTAATGGTTATAGATATTTGTAGTGATGTTTTACAATTTGGACAGTGGGGAGCGTAATTGCTGTGTAAATGGTCAATTGGTTCACAGGAAGCAAATCTGACTGCAGAGCATTATCGACTCCATATGTGGGTTCAGTTGACTGTCATACCAACTATAATTGACTGCATTGGCTAAGGAATATTTCCGTTATTTGGCGTTAACTTGTTAAAAGGGACTTTGTGGCTAAGTAATAACAGCCACACGGGTCGATCGATCAGGTTAAGCTACGCTTGCCGCGGTTGGTCCGTGGATAGGTGACCATATTTACATACAAAGACCAAGAGGTATCGTGTTACCCAATAACTAGGTTGTCGAGGTCAGAGAGACAGTCGCTCCATGTAAAATACTACCGGATGCATTCAGCTGCATCCGGTAAGACTGGAAGCCGACCCGAACATAGTTGGGAAAAGGTTACGCAGATGATGTCAAAGTCAAAGTCAAAGTCAAAGTCAAACCATTTATTTCAAATAGGCACATAAGAGGCACTTTTGAACGTCAAAATTTACAAAAAAAATAGAATTGATTCTAGTTGCCCCTTCCAAAAGGTAGTTTCGTATGGAGAAGAATGGGCAAGAAACTCCACCGGTACTCTTTTAAAAATGTTTTACAATATTTTGTTTGATTACATTAATTATATGATTATATGTGAAGACGATGCACCTAGAATAAAATTACTATACCATAATAGGTAAAACGAATTAAAAACTAAGCAATGAAAAATAACTTAATTATTAGATAGATACGTGGTGTTCACATATTTACAAACATCATACAAGTATGTTTTTCTAAAAAAATAAGTCAGTGTGTGAGTATAGGTTAACTTGTTTACAATTAATGGGTTCCAGTTCGGATACAGTAGTAGGTTCCTTACCGAGTCCTCTGTTTAGTTAACCAAGGTGGAAGCTATGTTGTGCTGATACATCATTTAAAAATTTATAATATTATTTTGCCGATAAGCTGTTTGTTGGTGTGATTAATCAGAAGGTTCGGCAAATGAAATGAAAAAGCGTGTTGTGAGGACAGAGAGTTAACTTAAGAGCTTCGTAATACATTGGCAAAGACGAAAGATATTTAATATTATACCTAAGCGCTACATTATGATATGCTATGGAATATCTATCCTTCCTTAAATCATTATAATTAGATAAGGAAAATTCATAGTATTTAGGTACCTACGTTTTTTTTAACGTTTATTTAAAATAAATGATTTAAAAATCTTATGTGACAATAGTCTACATTATGTCTTTATTGAACAATAGTCATAATTTTATTTTGCTTCTTATCTAATTTACCTTCTAAAAGTGACCTCCATATTCAAAATTCATTTATTTATGTTACAAGTCCATGTTTGGGTCACAGAAATGCATATGTGTACCAAATCTCAACTTAATCTGTCCAGTAGATTCGGAGCAAAACGTGTGACAGACGGACAGACAGACACACAAGTGATCCTATAAGGTTTTTTCTTTAGAGGTACGGAACCCTAAAAACAAGGTTCTCAATTTTGTTTTTTACTTCTAGTTACCTGGGTGTCAATCCATTTCTTGCCTTCGGGCGTGTCGACCACGCGTCCGTAGAAGTTGACGGGCAACATGAACTCAGGACGTGCCTTCTCCCACGGATTGCCGTAGCGCAGCCAGTCATCAGGCTCCTCCTGCTGTTCGCCGTGCTCAATCTTCTGTGTGAAGATACCGTACTCATACCTGATACCTGTAAGGAGTCAAGTTATTGTAAAGTAGGTGTCAAGAAAAATTCTTGTCAGTTATTGTATGTCATGATTTAGCAGTCTCGTAAGTGTTGTGGTGAGCCATACTTTGCTTCATGAAAATAATAATATATGAAATAAAGCAGCATAACACATACCTAACATCACCCCTGTGTTCGCCGATGGGGTAGGCAGAGGCGTGCAAGTACTCCCTCATTTCACCAGTTATTTTTATAGTTCTATGCTATAGGGGGGTAACACCCATACGGGTCTATCGAAGGTTGAACAACGCTTGCCACGGTGAGTTCGTAGATGGCTGACCGTCCATTACATATAAAGACCAACGACCAACGACGAGGGGACCAACGGGTCCCATCTGACATTTAACAGCCATTACCGGTAGTCAGAAACCCAAAAGTCTGACAACCTTACCAAGGGGTATCGTGTTTCACAGTAGCTGGGTTGAGGAGGTCAGATATGCAGTCGCTCCATGTAAAGTACGAGTATTCTGCTCTATCCGGTTAGACTGGAAGCCGACTCCAAGATAGTTTGGAAAAGGCTAGGTAGATCGATTGATTTTGCTACCGGGGGCGAGCCTATTGCCATTAACCGGACACATTTTTCCAATGGAAAAACATTATAACACTTTGCTCGACCCAGGGATCGAACCAAAGATCCAGAAGTAAGTGTTGTAGTGCATACAGAAAAATCGTAGGTAGGTATAATATTGGAGAGATTAGGAGCACTGACAATACTCAAAACCAATATTTAAAGGGTCAAGGGTTAATGATCATTAACGTGATTTCGTATTACGTTAACAAGAGATAAAGCGATATTTATTTTAGTGAATAATTATGTAAACGTAGATAGGTCTGGGCTGATGTACATTTCGTGTTGCGCGGACGTTGACCTTTATTTCACTGGCGGCCTTATCATTATTAGTTTTGTTGCTGTCTACCACCTTGAGATATAACTTTCTACGAATGAAATATCCTATAGCAATAAAATGTCTACGTTAATCTGTTGTCGCATCATGTTAATTATTATTGATTCGTGTTGAACTGGTAGAATGGAAAACATTTTTAGGTAGCTGTACCTACCTACTGCGATAGTGTACTTATTTCATAATTTCGTCAATAACTTTATTATGTAGTTTAGAGGTCAATAAAGAAAGGCGTTACAATTGGTAGTAGAAAGAATAATGTAGCTAAGACTATTATGTGAATTGTGTATTATATGTTTAAAGTGTACCCATTCAATTTCGTTTGTACATTTATAATTGGCGGCGCGCCAGCGACGGAGTTGTCAACTGCTTCAAATTAGTTTACACTGGCTAAAATAATGTGTAGTAGGTAGGTATGTTTCCAATGTCCTGTGGGTCACAGTTACGAGCTTCTTGAAATAACTTCAATTTATGTTGTTGCATCTTCATCAACATTAAATGCCAACCTTTTGGTTCAATTATGTTAAAGTTCTGCATTTCTTTCAAATACAGTAATGTTGCATTTGTGCAAAACCTAATGTTACCTAGAAGTGCATCCTACAAATGTAATATTAAATGAAAAGCTATAAATGGGTATTGTTAGTACTGATACTTCAATTCACAAAAAAAAGGCGAAGAGCAAGTCATTCACAAAAACCACATTCTGATTTGTCACAGTTCAAAGTGCTGGTCAAGTATTATACTTCTCCAAAAACTGGAAGTCAAACCTATTATATATAAGTTAGATGTACTTCAATTACCATAGCCATAAGCAGCCAGTCCAAGAGTGGCCATGGAGTCAACAAAGCAGGCGGCCAGACGACCCAAACCACCGTTGCCAAGACCAGCATCTTCTTCCAGCTCCTCCAACTCTTCAATGTCTAAGCCGAGCTGGTACAGGGCTTCATCCACGGTACCCTGGATGCCTAGGTTGATCATGGTGTTTTGGAGTGACCTGCCCATGTAGTACTCCAGGGACAGGTAGTAGACACGCTAACACAAAAAATATTGCAGATTAGTAATTATATATTTAAAGAATCAAAGGCATGGATGGCATGGAATGTTTGTAGCTTAGGTAAAAAAGCTTTTATACATTTACCTATAATATTATTGTAAAACGTTATGGACTTTTTATCCGTTTTCTATGTTTTTGTAGAAAAATAATTTACTTCTCAAATGATGCATGTATTTTGAATGTAGGTAGGTACTATTGAAATTACCATCGTAAGTTTGTATAAATTTAAGGTTTTAATCAATATCTTGTGTAATAGCCAGTGATCGGAGTAGGTAGATTGATTTTTGGTACTTGTATCATAAATGCACACAGAAAGAATAACATGGATAAGCCATTTTTCCGGAAAGTAATTCCGGTATTTCTGGATTCAATTAAATATTGTTAATGTTGGTAGTGATATTATTACTACTCAATTCAAAATTTAAAAGAAGGTATCAAAACTAAATTAATTCATTATTTATCTGTTGAATAATAAAAACAATCGAATTCAGATCGAAGCTTTAATATTTATTTTTTATTTTTAGCCTTTTATGGCTAGAACTTTTTATAAATTGTTGCACTTAAATTAAAATATTTTCATAGTGGTCATGGTAATTTACATTAAGGGTGACTGTGTGCCGTTAAAAAAATATGAAGAATATAATATTGCTCATTTTATTACAATTCCTACCTTTTTTTTTTGAGGATGGCAAATCATCAAATGACTCCTTCCACTCTGGCAGAATACAATTCCTACATAAGTTCTGGTTTTTTTAAATAATCCACCAATTCCGGAGGAATGTCCATATATGTTTCGGATCAATGGCCCCAGTTCAATCTACCTACTCCGATCACTGGTTAGCATTTCATTTATTTTCTTTTCTAATTTTTTTAACATATTCTAAGTTAAGTTTTTATTCAGGGAAATAAGAAATTTTAATTAGGTTTCTGAAAGTAGGTTAAAGAAATAAGGATTTACTTAATAAAATGTAAACTATGAGCATAACTTTACAAAGAAAACTTTTTTAAAGTAAAGTGGGTAGTAGTCCAATAGAAGTATTGTAATATCATTAACTTTTTACTATTGAGTATATTTACCTTGGGGTCCTTTTCATAGTAGTACTGTTGGGTTCGAATCCAGCGCGAGACAAGGTGGTCCCTCACGGTGTGGGCCAAGGCAAAGTAGTAGTCTCTCGGAGTCGCAACATTTCTATCTTTCACCAGAGTGTAATGCACATGACGATTGAACGCTTTCTTCACCTCAGTAACATTTTCTACCGCTACAATACCTCGCACAGAGATTTGCTTCCGCTTTTCCGAATCGCTTTGTACGCTCATCTTGATTTATTCTCTGACAAAATCAAGTAAGGCCCGTGCAACAGCTAGACCCTGTCAACCCTGACTGGCATAGCTGACTGGTCAAACGCGGTTCGCGATATCGGTCACCTTGAGAAGGTCAAACATGAAGCTACCACAGACCTAACAACCGTTAAACGACCGGTATTTTGGAAGTGTCTTAGTAAAAATATAAATTTTAACAATCCCCAAGTTTGCTAAATACAGACAGATAAATTGACACTGTCAGCATTTATATGTTTTAAAAAAATACCAGAATATCTTTACAGCCGAAATAATTAAACAAAACAGACGAGTCAAACTGACAGCTGTCAATATGTCAAACAGCACTCGGCAGCTGATGGATTTGACCGGTTTGACATTATTCGTTCGGATATTTTCGTTAAGCCTGCAGTGTTGGCCCGCGAAATTCAAATTTTCTTACGTTTTTTGCAATTTGCAGGGTCAATGTCAGGTTGATCTTGATCAAAATTATTTACAGAATTATAGTCATTAGAATAATTAATAATTCTCTCTTAGAATAGATTTCTATACAAACAAATCTATCTATTATACTATAACTCTGTTTATCTTTTCCCGCCACTTTGCAATCATGACCAAAAACAGGGACAAGTTTATTTTTAGGGCCCCTTTAGCGATTGATAAAACGACCCCATTATGGGGTCGTTTTATCAATCGCTGAGAAGCTCTCACGCTTGGTAATCGTAATCGCTTATCGCCTCGCGTACTCGCTGCTCGTTTTTATTGAATTGCTAGCTCGACTCGCTTCTCGTAAATCGCGGTGAGTGTTCTGCCCGCCAAGCAAACTTCGCTAAACGAGTACTCTCTATAAAGCTCTTGTCGTGTCGCAGCCACAAACGAATACTCGCTGGCAGTGTGTGCAATCAACTAAAAATATAATATATGTCTATCTTTTTTACTCACACGGGGCCTACAATATTGTGTACGTTTCTTGAGCGAGTAAATCGTAGATAGCTAATCGCTGCCTTGTCGTCGGTGGGACAGGTGCCTAAGCGTGGCCGTACTGAGACGGATAGATAACCTGGCCACTAAAATGCTCTATAACTGGTGTAATAATGTGATACAATTTTTTCTCGTCCTAGTACCAAAAAGGTACCTACATGATATCCGTAGTCTACTGCCATAACCATGATCTTGTTTGGCCACAACGGAACACACCCGCCCATTCAGGTTCACTCTGATTGAGCACCATGAGGGTGAGGGAAGGGCGTGTGCACATTTGTTTGCACATACACTTCTGCACTCAGCGTAGTAATTAGCTAGTCTTCTCCGTTGAGATTGGTCGTCGTAACCGAAATGCGGTTATGAGAATCTGTTGGATACTGTTTGCCAGATTGACCATTGCTCCGATGTCCCAGTTTCTTTTTTTTAGTTGAGGGTAGTCAGAATACAAAGTAAAACTTTTTTTGATATTGTACCATTTATTCCGTAGGTATATGGTTTGTAATAAGAGAAAAATATAGGGAGAATAAAGGGTAGGTATTTATCTATATGGACATTAATTAATGCGTAGTAATCGTCAAACTAAAAATACTTTTCATATCTCGTGTGATGTGACGAGTGTTAATCTTTAACATGTCGTAGTACCAGCACCTCATTTTAAATTAGTTATTACAATAATAAAACTTAAATTAAGTATATGAAATTGTAAAATAAATCAATATTGTTGCATAAAATAAAGTATAAACTCTCAACTTATAAAGAGTATAACAGAATTAAGTGGATTGATGTCCAACAGATATTCATAGAAGCACTTATAATAATGTAAAAATGTACATTCGCCAGCACATCTCAGGTTATACCAATCTGTCAAATTTCTCCAAATGATTAAACCTTAAAATGTCGGTGGTTAAGTTCCAAAAACGAATGAGAAAATTTTACAGTTTGCAGTAACTTGATGTGCTGGCGACTGTACCTTTATAACGAATACCTACTAATAACGCAGTGAGAAAAAAGTTACCTTTAACAATAAACAACTCAAGAAATTGACTTGACAACAAATGATAAGATCAATACATATAATAATAAGATCTTGTATGTCTAGATCTAGTTTGACTAAAAAAGGCTAGACCATGGTAAAATGTGTTTTGGTAATTCTTAAAGAAATTCAAATATAATTTCAAGTTTTATCCCTATCTTATAGTCATTATCAATATTATCAATCATATTCAGGCATATCTCTATTTATAAAGCGAGAGTAAACATATTAAAAATCGTCTCTAATACACATACATATTTAGTAAATGCAATAATACTAAACTTATAATCGCCTAACTTATCAAAATTGACACCGAAAATTGCATTCGCCTTTTATTTTTTTGAGATTTTTGTATTTTTTTGTTATCAGCACCCAAGCATACACTTGATGCGAAATCTCTCAGGAAAATCTTTAAAATGCGTAATGTGCTTTTGCACATACATAATATTGTAATGAACACCGTTGCCCATACGATTTATTACGAAATAGAGTAAACTTTCCGTAGGTGATTCAGTCCCTAATAGGGGAGCTTGTGGCTGGGCTTATGTAGATCTGTTCTGGGTAGAGGTCGCCACGTACGCGGACTGCGCGCACGCCTTCTGCGGATGCGCGGAATTCCAGTTCGCCAATCAGTAATCCATCTGCATATATTGCCCAATCTGCCGACTGACGAACTATCCGTAGTGTTGTCTGGAAGTTATAATTAGTAAGTTACATACAGGGTGTAACAAGACTGACTCATTACATAGCCGTTTTCTACAAATTCTATATGCAATATTGAGCAAATAATATTGCTGGGAATGGACTTTTAATTTTGGGTGTGAAAAATTGCTGTTGGCAGCGGGCATTGTAACGTCCGCGAAATATTGTGCTTATGTACTTGCAGCGGTACAGAAGTTGTAGGGGTATTCAAAGTTACGTAATAACATTAAAAAATCTTTTTTTTTAAATTGTTTCTTGACCTTCAATATCACCGTAACCAGAAGTTTCCCAGGTATGGTCCAGTAAAAAAAAAAGATCATAATGACCTGCACCCTAATGGGGAGGAAAACTAACTTTTTATCACGAAAGAGGGCGTATGATCGACTGTACCGTGTTTTGACATAGCAACTGTCAAATCGTATGGATATTTGTTTATAATAAAGTTTGTCGTTATTATTCTCAATAATTTGAGCAGAAATGCCTCAATGTAGTGCATTAAATTGTAAAAATAGGGGAGTCCATTTATTTCCGAAGGACAGTAAGCGCAGGAAGAAGTGGGAAGTGGCCTTACGCATCAAAAACTTTAAGGCGAGTAGTACTGCACGACTGTGCAGCACATTTTACAGAAGAAGATTATTTTGGGAGAAGCAAATATACAGGTGAGCTATTAGTGTTTTTACGTACGTTTGCCTAACTCACCTAACTTCTTACATAAGAAGTAATCATGATTTCTCTATAATTTCAGGTTATGAACCACTTGCCAATTTTCTTAAAAACACTGCTGTACCATCTGTTTTCTGCTTTACTAAACTTAAACCAGAAAATCCAGCCGCAATAGAGCGACAGCATCGTCTTGAAAGACGTTGTCAGAAGAAGCTCTTTCAAGAAACATGTGAATTTGATCCACAACCGTCTACTAGTTCTACTGTAATTAATAAAAAAGAAGACCTTACACAAGAAATAGGTTGTGAAGAAATAGTAATAGAAAATGCCAGTGTTGCAGCATCTCCCAATAGTGCACTTGAATATTTTTCTAAAAGTACTCAAGTTGATCACAAACACATGTATGGGTCTATCAATAGATATAAAGATAATGATGCAGCCATAAAGTTTTATACAGGGTTTGAGTCATACAAGAAATTCTTTTTAGTATATTCAACTCTTAGTCTAATGGTACATAAATGTAGATATTACGGCAACAATGTGATTAATCTGAGTGCTGAAGATCAGTTCTTTTTGACACTGATGAAATTGAGGCAGAATAAATGTAATTATGAACTTAGCATGTTTTTTAATATTAGCCAAAGTACAGTTTCAAATATTTTCATTACATGGGTCAACTTTATTTATCAGTTGTGGATAAAAATAGATATTTGGCCTAGGAAGGAATTAGTACAATATTATATGCCTAAACCTTTCAAGAATTTTGATGAACATCTCAGAATAATATTAGATGGAACAGAAATAAAAGTCCAAAAACCAAAAAACCCTAAATCTCAACAAGCGTCATGGAGTAGTTACAAACATGCTAACACTTTAAAAATATTAGTAGGTGCAACACCCGGTGGGCTGCTATCATATTGTTCACAAGCTTATGCCGGATCAATAAGTGACCGACAGGCTGTGGAACGTAGTGATCTGCTGACTAAGTGCCAAAGTGGTGATAGCATACTGGCAGACAGAGGTTTCACAATACAGGACATGTTTGCTGATAGAAATGTGTCTGTAAAGATACCAGCATTTTTAAAAGGTAAATCTCAGTTGCCAGGTCTGACAGTAATAAAAGATAGAGAGCTTGCAAATAAGAGAGTTCATATTGAAAGAATAATAGGTCTGACAAAAACATACAAAATATTAAAGAATGATCTAGACCATAGCTACATTCCAATAGCAAGTAAAATCTTTTTCATATGTTTTATGTGTTGTAATTTTCGAGAAGGAATTATGAAGAATGTTAAATAAAAGATTTAAATACTTATGTCTGTTTTTTTATTGATTGTAAATAATCCTTGTATATGTATTTATTTAGAACTGCAGGTTCTAAATAGTGTACATTAAAATTTATTAAATGAGTTAACATTACATTTATATAAGATTCATCTCTACTAATGAATATTACTTTCATGCCTTCAAATGTGTACACAATAAAATTACAAAATTGCCTTCCTGTACAAAATAGTTGCCCTTGAACTTGAGCATAATATGGATGTGTCTTTTTCAACAGAAACTCTCCATTGTGCTTTTCTAAATATGGCACACTTATATCAGTTATTAAACAATTCCTAGCAGCATAAGGGCACTTGACCTCAATAACAGTATCTTGTCCCAATAACCCATCAGGAGAAGCTGCAAGAAAGGGATATTTACAAGAGATGAATAATCCACATTTTTCTACCTTTAATCCGTACTCTCCCTCATATTTGGCAATTGCAATTGGTTCATTGATTTTTCCATGGACTACTGCTCTAGTATGTACTGCTTTGGGTGAAAATTCTATGTAATAAACTGTTATTAAAACTTTTACTGTGACACACTACATAAAACATGCTAGCAGTGATCCTGCATGATCTCATTTCATGCCACTCTGTACAGTCACTTTGAGCTGTTGTATTTTTTTCTACATCCTGAGTTTGTACAGAGGTTACATTTTTTAGTAATAATTTTTCTAATAAAATATCCTGTGAAGTTTTTTCTAAATAAGGGTAGTGATCCCATTCAATCCCATGTGGATTTGCAGGTTCCACTGTCTGCAACAGAGGCATTGAGCTTTGACCATATCCTATGACCAAATTGCGCACATAATCACCATAATTTTCAATTATATCATTTTCATACAATGGGTCGTAATTACAAGACTTTAACCTCTTGTTTGGCAAATTTTGTGCTGCTATGGGAGAGTTATAAAACACATTGCTTGGTCTATTAAAAGTCATCAGCTTCTGAGTACATGACTGATGCAATTTGATTGATTTTTTATGAACCATTTCATCTATACCACACAACAATACAGACACATGTTTACACCTTGCTTGAGTTCCACTTCCAGCAGCACAATCACAATGGCATTCTTCAATGAAACCATCTTGAGTTAACTTTATATCAACTACATATGAATCTTTCTTCATACTGGCTTTGCACTGTCCTTGCAAGTAGGTGTAAATGCCCTCCGAGGAAAAGCGGGCAGTCACAAGATGGCGAGATTCGTATAGAACCTGCCCTTTAGGCTGGGTACCGTATCTGTAAGGCAATAATAAAATTAATTATTGAGTATTGAATTAAAATATTCTTGAACTTTTACTTTACTAATCTCTGTATCTAAGAGTTTTTTACTTATAATTAATACTAATAATTTATTAAATGTTTATACTTATTAAAATAATCCTGTATAGCCTCTCTGCTGAGGAGAGGCAGAGGAGAATCAGCATTTACATCTTTGAATGAAGTAGAGGGTGGACACTGGTACCTATGCAATGTCCTCTTGGATGTCGCAGTCAGCACCAAAGTTCTGGTTCCGATCGTAAGATTCCAATCTACAAAAAGGAACAGAAAAGTTACCTAGGTACTTCAAGAAAACAAAAAAAAAGCTCTGAATCCAATCATAACCTTAAATATTTTATGTGTTTACCTTTCAATCAATTGGGCCTTTTTGCCAGCAGTTGACGCGTTTCTTTTTCGAAGCTCAACTTTAAGTTGAGGAATCGTCATAAACAAGTACATTTTTAATAGTAATAACACTTAAATCGCAAAAAACAACAACCACACTCCTGTCACGGAAAGTAAACAAGGTACGGTCGATCAAAGCGCCATCTACGATTACCTTTGAGTGTGGCTCCTCATTGCATAACATAGTGTGGATCACAATCTGAGAAACCGAAACCCCGCACCCCCGCGCCGCGCCGATTCCCCGCTGGGATTCGGGGGTTTTTTTTTTGTGATGTTTTTTGATTCGCTTTTTATTTTGTCGTTTGATTTTTGTATTGTATTTAGAGATGTTTTCGTATTCGACAGTATCTGCGAAAGGGATTCGGGGGTTTGGAAGGATATTGCTAATACATTGGTTCATAGGTTTGAGAAATTCGTCTGCTCAACAACGTAAATAACGCATTGGATGTGGGTGACAGGGGCGTAGCTAAGGAATAACCCGATTCCTGTCGGCCTCCCTTCCCTTAGAAAATTATGACAGTCAGTCAGTTCTCAGCAGTGTTTAATAATCACACTGAATGTATTTAATACTTACACCATAAAATTAAAGTATTACAAAACCCAAACCTACATTAAAAAAAATATCTTTATATGCCAACGAAAACAAAACATTTAAAGTGCGCGCCAATTTTGCTCTAGTGCCTCCAGTGTAACTCGTTGTCCGCCCGGGTTATGAAAAGATCAATTTCTATACAAAATAATCTCGTCATGACGTCACTTCAGGTCACGTGACACGCTGTTTTTTGAGGCAATAGTAAGCCGGAATAAGTCGAGTTATGATAGGTACAGTGTAGGAATATAGGTCCATTCGCTGAATTTCGTAAGCGTTCGGTTTGGTTCGGGACGAAGTTCGCTCCACGCTCTCGGACAATAATTTTAAATGTTTGTTGACGATTGACGTAAATAGTTAATAGAATTATAACCTTTAATTTTGTTGATACTTATAGTTAATTAGCATTTTTTTCGTTGTCATTAGGTCATATAAGTTATTAGTGTAGTATTAGTGTAACAATTAGAATTTGATAATCGTGAGTTTGTTGTGAAATTGTGCGTTCGCCGTCGTTGTAATTAGGAATTTGTGGTAAGTCGATAGATTAGCAAGTTGAAATTACTTTTTTAGAGTAGATTTGAAAAGTTATTAGTAGGATGGCGGCATTAATAGTTTTAGATTGTTGTGTGACAGATTATTTGCTTCGTGAGGAAACATGCTTTTCAAGGTTAAGTTTTGAAATTAAGAAACACATAATTAGGCTAGGTCGTGCTTGACCAGATATGACTATAAACTACAAACGACGCGATGGGTTTTTCAAACATTTTAATGTTTCCCTTTACGATAAATATCAATGGCTGACTGGTAGTTGTAAATTAAATAAGATGTTTTGTTTTCCATGTTTACTTTTCTCAGATTCTAGTAGTTTATGGAATAAAGGGGGTTTTACAGATATTAATAATCTGACGAATTCATCAAAAAACATGTGCAGACTGAAAAGCATATTCGTAGCTGTTTAGATTTACATGACTTCGGGAATAGTAGGATAGAACCATTTTTCACTAATTCGCATGAAGCTCATAATAGAAAAGTAGCTCGAAATAGGAATTTAATGAAACGGTTTATTGACACCGTTATTTTGTTAGGTAAACAAGAAGTAGCTTTTCGCGGCCACGATGAACGTCCGAATTCTGATAACCGCGGTAACTATATTGAAACCTTGTTATATCTGAGCAAGTATGACACCGTATTGGACTCTCATTTGGAACTATGTTCTTCAGTTCAGAACCCCGCGTTTTCTGGTCTCTCAAGTGATATTCAAAATGATTTAATACATAGTATTGCATCCGTTTTACGAGACCACATTAGAATCGAGATAGATAAAGCTCCATTTCTGTCTGTAATGATTGACGAATCTCCCGATGTCAGTCATAGGGAGCAATTGACTGTATTTTTCGATATTTATCTGAAACTGGAATCGAAGAACGATTCCTAAGTTTTTACGATGTTAGCGGAAGTCAAACTACTGAAGTTTTATACAAACAGTTGTTAGAAATACTTGACCAGTATCGTTGTAGGAATAAGTTAGTTGGTCAGTCTTACGACGGCGCGACAGTAATGTCTGGCGAGCACGGTGGAGTACAAGCAAAAATTCGCGATGCATGGCCCTATGGCAATGTTTGTCCCATGTTACGCTCATATATTAAATTTAGTACTTAGCCGTTCCCTTGAAAATATTCAGGAACTGAAAACTTTTTTTGGACACGTAAATAGTATTGTTCGGTTTTTCAACAAATCAACTAAACGGTCCAACCTTTTGAAGGAAATAGCTGACCGCCGTATGCCTGGAGTATCAGAAACCCGTTGGCACTATCACTCACGCATTATTAATGTAATTTTTAACTGTAGATTAGACATGATTAATACTTTTAATTCGATGTTAGATAACCCGCAATCTTGGGATAGTGAATCTCTTTCCTTGGCAGAATGTTTCCTCAGTAAGTTAGAAAACAGGCAGTTTTTTTTTTTTTTGCATGTTTTATCAGACATTTTTCAAAAAAACGACGTTCTTTTTAATTTATTGCAGTCAAAACAGATTGATATCGAAGTGGCAAACTGCGAAATAGATTCATTCATATAATAGTTGGCTTGCGAATGATTTTATAAATAATTTTGATTTTATTTATGACAGCGTCCAGGAATTCCATGAGCCGCCGCGACAATTTAGACGACTAAATACAGAAGTAGACACTATAACTATGTATCGGCGTCTTTTCATTGAAATAATAGACAATGTTAAGACGCAAATACAACACAGGTACCAATCACTTTCTCAAATGAGTTTTCTTAATTTACTTAATAAATCTAAGTATAGTTTTTATAGTAGATCATTTCCTGATGAAATAATATCTTCTTTGCTATTAAAATTTCCGCAAATATTTGAGTTCACTGCTTTAAAGAACGAGTTGAAAGTCTTATACACAACTCCGTCTTTGAACAAACTAGATGTTTACGAGCTTTATCTCAATTTTCAAAATTCATTATTGTGTGACACTTTTCCACAAATTACAAAATTATGTAGTATATTTTTGACACTTCCCGTTACAGTGGCATCCGCGGAGAGGTTGTTTTCGGCTTTGAAGCGAATTCATACGTACTTGCGTAATTCTCAAAAACAAGAACGATTATCTGATCTAGCCATTTTTTCTATTGAAAACCATTTATTGCTAAAAATTAAGAATCATCCCGGTTTTTATGATAATGTCTTAGCGCACTTTGTACGAAAGAATAGACGAATAGCTTTAGAGTATAAGTAGTATTATAAGTAGAATAAGTCAGTAGTATTTTAGTTAAGTAGTTTTGTCTAGTAGACATCATACGTCAACGTCATCACACTGATCACACCACAAACGGCATTTTTCAAAGCAACTTTTATTATACTTGCAAGACACTGTTTCAATCTATCAGTGCTTACACGTACGGTAAAGGTGGACTGAAGACATCTGCTTATAGAAGACTGAAGCCAGGAAGTCAGTCACAGATTTTAGGTAACTGGACTACGTGCGCCACGTCCGGGCTAGGTAAGCATTTTTTTTGCTCCGGCTTACCTTTTTCATAAACCCACCGTTCGCCACTGGTGGGTGAACTGTCAAAATGAATCCGATTGCAATCAATTGTCATTCTATGGATGTTACGCTGGAGTAGTATGAGTCTCGGCTTCGTTAAGTGTCTTTTTACACCCTCTATCTATACTATGCAAATAAATAAAATTGAAGTGTCTGTTTGTAATGTCAAAATAAGAGCTTTGACTAAATGCATAGGAAAGTATTTAGGGAACAAATAATAAAAAAAAAAAATGCGTGTCTGTCTGTTTGTTTCGGCTAATCTCTGAAACGGCTGGACCGATTTTGACGGAAGTTTCACTGGCAGGTAGCTGATGTTATAAGGAGGACACTTTTATTTTAAAAAACAGAAAAGGCAGAAAAGGCCACGCGGGCGTAGCCGCGGGCAGCAGCTAGTTATAATTAGATTGTATTTCCTGCTAGAATGAAGAAGTTGCCACTTCAGGATCGTGCTTTCAAAGATGATGAGCACAGGAGCTTAGACGTGTTAGAGCCATAATTATTCGAATGCGAGAGGGAGAGGCAACTTCTCAGCACCATCCCTCTTTTGCTTTGGTAAAATCACGGCTTTATCATTGCCTAGTGGACTCGCGTTGCTTACGAGTTTCTGTGTATTCTGTTACAATATTGTGACATTTTATTTGATGTAATATGGGTGGACAACATTGTTGCCATCGTGAGTAGAACCTGGAAAAGGCTGGCACAGGAGCACGGAATTAGCACAGGAAAAGAGAGGCCCAGTTGTGAAGTCGGTTCATCATGATGATGATGATAAGTACCGGTTTCACAAAAAAAAAAAAAAAGACTCCTAAATATGTACTCACATAAGTCCCAGGAATAAGCCTAGCAGTGCGCTGCCGTCGCTCAACCCCCCAACCGCCGAGCCACGCGTTCAGCACGACGAGCTGTCTGTCCCGCTGAGACTCAAAGTAGGCGCGCAAGTTCACGTGAGCCAGCACGTTAGGTCGCGGCCATTCGCGGGGAGTGTCCATCAGGTCGATTGCGAAAGAGTGGAGGAGTGGACGAAGTCTGTAAATGAAAAGGTAGTCCTGAATTTACTTAGGCTTTATATATTACAAAACTACGACCCGCCGCATTTTTACGAAATGACAAGACATCGAGATTGCTGTATTATGTGTACCTAAGTTAAACCTTCCTGAGTAAATTCTCCAAATTATGGTGAAAACCGACTTTAATTTTATAAGATGTACACTCGCGAGCAATAAACTGGAATTACTTCAACGTTCGCTGCTCGAAACAAATTTTTACAGCAACTTCTATGCAATGAATTATGGATTGTGGCATATCATTTGAAAGGCAATTTTGTTAGCTTTCAACCCCTTTCAATATCATAACCAAAGATTATTCACCTTATGTCATGGAACGTAAAACAAAAAACATCCATTTTTAAAACAAAACATCATATTGTTTGGTAGTCCTGAAACCCCATAAAAAGGGGCGTGTATGAAAATTGATCATCAGTCCAATATTTCATGTCACTGGGAATATTGAAGCTTAAAGAAAATGGAAACCACACCTATAGAAGTCGCTCAAGTCGTCATCCTAATCCAGCAAGGATTGGCTCAGTGTACTATCGCTCGACAGCTTCATTTGAGCCAGTCTTGTGTCTCGAATGTATACAAGAGGTTCAGGGAGACTGTAAACTTAGTCCGGAGACCAGGATCTGAACGACAGCGATGCACTTAGGTGAGAGATGACCGATTTATTGTCTCCTCTTCTCTTCGAAATCGACAACTGACCGGTTTGGACATCCAGCAGCAGCTCAGAGAAGTTCGAGGGAGAGTGGCTGTCAGCGAGTGGACAGTGAGGCGAAGACTCAAAGAAGCGAACTTGACCCCGAAAAGGCCAGCCACGGGACCTAAATTGTCTCCAGCCCACTGACAAGCCAGGCTATCAAGCAATGGAGGCGAGTCCTGTTCTCGGACGAATCCAGGATGTGCCTGCATGGTAGCGACCCTCGACAGAGTCTATAGGAGACCGGAGGTGCGATTCGCACAATGCTGTTTATGCGGAAACAGTGGCATACGGGAGTGGGTCCTGTATGATGTGGGCGGGGATATCTATTGAAACAAAAACGGAGTTGATATTCGTACCTGGTGGAGGTCAGGGAGGGGGGCTAACCGCAGATAGATACATCAACTACATTCTGGTTTATTGGCGAAGATTTCTTGCTAATGCACGATAATGCCCGCTGCCACACCGCTGCAGTGACTAGACAGTACCTTTTAAAAAGTCGGAATTCCCACACTAGACTGGCCAGCCCTAAGCCCTGACTTAAATCCGATTGAACATATATGGGACAAGCTGAAAAGGCGGGTACGAGAAAGATGACCAGCTGTCGAAGATGTCAATAGAAGACCTGAAAACTGCTTTAGTCGAAGAGTGGCAGGAAATCCCACAGGATTCAATCAGAAAACTCATTCGGTCAATGAAAAACCGTTTACAGGCAGTAATTAGGGCCGGGGGGTACACTAAATATGAAGGGGTAAATAACATAAATTGTAAATACAAATTTATCTTTTCATATTAGGTACTTCCTATTCATTTAGGCGTCCACAACTTCGACCTATTGAAATAATTCTAAATTTAGGTAATTTAATTAATTTTAAATCATTTTGATATCATTTGAAAGCTAACAAAACTTACCTTTCAGGTGATATACCACAATCCACAGCTTATTGCACAGAAATTGGAAAAAAAATGTTTTGAGCAACGCGCGATGAAGTGATTTTTTAATGCTCGCGAGTGTACAGGTCCGTATGATTGTGAGAACGGTTAGTTTATAATCAATCGGCATTATTTCCGTTAGATTATAAACTGTCGAAAAATTGTGACTTGGGTGAAATGTGTTAGGTTAGGTTAGAGTTTAGGTGGCCCGCAGAAGCGGGCCGGCACTAGCCGGGGATTGCGGAAGTAATAACAGATCCCAAGATCCCCAGTGCAACTGTGGGAAGGGAACACTGGGGTGGTTTTTAGTCAGTAAGAGTCTGACAGACCTCTTCGCCCGCCCCAGGGGGACATCCATGAGGATTTTCCACCCCGTGAACAAAAACAAAACGTTACAGTTAGAACTGTGTCCAACCGCGCGCGAGCCAAGCGAGCGAAGTGAGCGGTGCCGCGTTAGCGGGCGGCGAGCGCTACGTCAAGTTGATGCTCACAACTAGGCAGGCTATTTAGTATAAGCGCAAAGTTTGATACCAGTTCACAATTTGTCGGTTTCCCATGGATAGATTAATATATTCTAACGGAAATAAAACCGATAAATTATAAACTAACGAAGTTTATAATTATACGGTGACATACATAGTTTAGGTATTCTCATTTACGGTTATACTCAATCAGTAAGTATTTGGAATTGGCTGACTGATTCGCGTTATGATCCCAGAACAGCAGGGCACCGTTCAAGTTAAAATAATTGAGCAGTCGAACATGCAAGTAAACATAAACGCTGTAAGTATTTGCACACGAAAAGTGGTAGGAAAATCGACCGTCAACGATAATAATTATGATTAACGATAACTTAAAATAATGCTGGTACCCGAACATGAACGAGCTTATTGTAATTTATATCCCAAAATCAATATTATGTGATGTAGGCACATAATTCCAATACAAACAATGTTAAAGAAACTGTATATCGGCAGCCGAGTGATATTGGAAGTCAGCCAACATTCAGGCATTGAGATTGGTTGACTGGAAACTATCGATCTTCGCACATTTTTCATAAGCATGTAAATATTCTCTTTTATATGTGGAACTGACGATTAATGTGTTGTTCAGAAGATGTATCTCTTGACCTCCGGCTTTTACGATTGTACAGTCATCGCCGAATATATAGGCATGTACAGACTTTTCAAAATGACCAGAACAACGGACTAAGATTATTTGACCCTATTTTTTAAAGCTAAGCGTTTTCACGCTATTCATTAAAACAAAAAATCGTAATGTCCGACTTACCTGCCGTAAATAACAAGTTGGTGTCCTTCGGGAATGCCTTTCGATAACAATGCGATGACGTTCGCTTGCCATGTAGGCTCACCGTCCTCTGATAATGAATCTATACTAGGTCTTAAGGGAACCTGGAAGAACAAATATTTTGCCATTTTAATAGCCGACATGTAAAAGCTGTGGTGCGGTTTCCGCATCCAGCGGATTCCGATGACATTGATTTTGTGGGGGCCGTTAGAAAGAAAACTTATTATCACGGCTTGGTACTCACTTCAACCGGTAGTGGAGCTAATGTGGGGAATATATCAGTCTTCTGAACTTTCAGTGTCGCATCTCTGACGCCTGTAACTTGCACCCACTCCGCAGTCCATGGGCTCGGATTTCTATGAGCATAGCTGCAGTACTGCATCCCGTCGATCGCCCATAGCGTCTCCGTCTCATCAACTACGATCTCTATCGTAAATGGGTGATCTATTTTGAACGGAAACAGTCTGCAAAAAAAACTGCGATGTTAATAACGCTAATTCGGCGGACTGACTGTAAATGCCTACCTTTTGCATTTGTAAAGTACCTTAATTGGACACTAAATGGCCGATAATTTTGGGCGTGAAGTTAACAACCTCTCATAGTTGCTATGCTGTAATAATTTAGTGGTTGTTCGGAATGTTCTGAAATATGAGAAATTACTTACTGAAAGGGAAATTATATTATCGATGTGGAAGTTGAAGCAGGAAAATGGGTCACTGAGTCAACACCCGTACCTACCTAGTAGCTATATGTATGATTAGTTAGTATGTATTGGTTATACTTATTACCTGAATGCAGTAGTCTCCTCAGGTCCCCATTTGTTGTGTTTTCGCGTATTCCGGACCACATAGCATTGCGGAAGACGTACGTTAAAGTGCACGGCGATTTCGCCGTGCCCCGTGTCAGGTTCCCCACTTCCTATGTTCACTGCAAACCTAGTACAGATAGGTCTTTGATACAGTACACATATTATACAGATAAAATAGTGTACATACAGAGGGCTAATTGCGTAACACACTATCAGTAGGAATCGGTTTCAATTTGACAGTTGAACAACATTCATCGCGTTATAGACGTTGTTGAGGAGACAAATTTTTCTAACATATGAAGCAATGGATTAGCAATATACTTCAAAATCATTCCGATTCTGATTCAAACTGTGTTACGCAATTAGGGTGCAGATAGGTTTTTGACCAAACTAACATTCAGAAGTACATAGAAAGACCGGGAATCTTTAATTTATTTTAAAACTGACTGGTCGAGAAAAGGCTGGTCGATTCCCAGGAGGGCGCCAAGGTATGGAATACTCACAGACAGGTTCTGTTCTGATAGGTGCCTAGGCCTTAGGTATTATTGGTCAAAAAGCTGTCAGAAGCTAATCCAAAAAATTATATCGGGACGTCAAATGTCATTGAACAAAATCTACTGTGAGTACACAATCCGTAGGTACTTACTTTCCGTTAGTTGCGTAACACACTATCAATCAAAATATGAATGATTTTGAACTATGTTATTGTTAATCCATTGCTTCATTATTATGTTCGAAAAATTTGTCTGCTCAACAACGTAAATAACGCAATGAATGTTGGATTTGCGTGTTAGCAAATGTCGAGCTCTAAGGTCATGTGGGAACACTGCGGGGGCTGACGTTTATTGCCGAAACTTGGCAGCTATCAACCGAATTTAGTGCAGGCCACGGCGAGATCAGAAAATTCATGAAATGTATTGACGAGTTACAATAGCTAATCGAGTCTTATACGTAGGTCTGTACTGTACTTAATAGTTTAGATGAAAAAGTTACCAAGGTAAATCGTCGCATGGTGTCCCCGTGCATATGATGTGTGATCCAATACTCAGGGGCTCTGTCAGGGTCTGCGTAAACTTAACGTCCCGCGCCTCTGCCAGTTGGGACTGAAATAAAACAATCAAATCTTCTATAGGCCATATCAACGTGTTTTGTATACGACATTTTTACCATTAACTAGTGGATATTTTGTTCCGTGGACGGTAGGTATTCTCGGAAATTCCTACCGGGAAAACGGCTTCTTTCTTCATTAAAACACGTTTAGCTGGTGAAATTAACGCACCAGTGCCCATAGAATTTGACAACTGCGTCGAAACCTATGCGTTTATTTAAACGTTCGTACTAATCTAGTACCTTGTGAGAAGGTGACGTAATCGACAGGAAGAGGATCCTGTCGCAGTAAAAGGTACCTATCACTGTAGCATATTTTATATTAGCTTAAGCTTTAAGTAATGCAAGAAGAAGGTTTAGGCAAATCTTTAAAGTAAAGAAGATGGGCCGGTAGTGGTCTCCTGTCAGTAAATTCTATCAATGAAATAAGAACACCCAACCTTCTGTTATGTACAAGTGGTGTTTGCCATTTAACCTTTTGACTCATTAGATAGATGATCAGTTATGTTCCGGACGTTAACAGGCTGCTAAAAAAGATGTGAAGTGATGCCAAACTACTTAATTCGTTTCCCGATACTTTATTTGGATTTTGACAAGGTTAAAAGTAATAATTGTTATATATAACCACTCAGATGCAATGTAGGAGCTAGTTGTGCACTTTATTTAGTTTGTTCTATGACTCATCATTTCGCTTAATTTGAGAGTCAAAGTAATCAACAAACGATGCACGAATTCGCTGACCAAAGATGTCTACTGAATTACGACGATGAAGTCATTGGGCATGGCTTTGCTTTAATTGGTGTCAGGGTTTTTTTAAAAAGACACTGCATATAGGTGCCTACAGGTACGTACAGGATGGTGTCTACAAATACGGACTAGGTGTACATTGCATTGAGTGCGTTTATAATAGATAAGTCTAAGCTACAGCGGCCAACAGGTAGGGTGTCGCCTATACGTGGAAGCGGAAACTGAAATATAGGTTTTGCTTATATGTTAGAATACATAAAACATGGAACACACATTTACATTTCTAAACTAAACACCTATTCCATTAACACTGATTAGTACTTAACTACTAGTAACTACTGTGAACACCTCGGGTACTCGTATAATAACATGCAATTTATAACATGGATGCTGTGTGCCTTGCATTATAAATATTTACTAAGTTTTAGCTTCTACGTACACAGAGATTTCTTGCTGTGTATAAATGCATTTAAGTATAGTACCTACTACATCTATTGGGAAAATATGCTGTGCACCTAAAATATCAACCACGTGTGAAGAGCGCTGTGATAATTCCATTTTACTTGGTTGGATAAGCACCTTTAACGACCTGCAAGGGATGGAAGGCAATCACATGTCCGCTAGGTGGACCTTTATGCGCGTAGGGAGATGTAAAAAAGTATTTACTGAAAGTAACCTTTCATCGTGATTATTACTGCGTGTAGTGTAATTAGATAGGTAGCAGCATCTATAGGTACGCCTATTATTCCTCGTACCTATATTGGAATATGACGTTTTAATCACCCACGCTCACACCTACACAAACATACACAAACACGCGCAAACACTCGACTCACCACACCAGCACTCATTCAATTATAAGTTTATTTTTATTTTTGTTTTGTTAATTTTTTTAAATTTAGTTTTACTCTATTTAAACTTTAAGATGATTAGTGTTTTTATTAAACATGATTATTGTGATACTCAAATAGGGAGTTGAAACTGTCTCTCCTTAATACAGATTACTCAGTAATCTAGCTAGGAGAGCAGCGATTCACCCAACGATTCGATGTACCTACACTATCATAATGCATACTTTTTAAGTCCCTCATGTACTTCAAAATCTTTTATGTACCTCAATAAATTTATCTTGTCTTAAAAAAAAAAAAATACTGTAAGCATTTACATAAATCAACGATAAGATATTTCGATAGCCCTACTATCAATATTATTTACAGAATTAGGTACTTACGATAACTTTAGACTGTCCACATAATGAGCAGAGTTTTAGAATATGTTTTATTACTAAACTTGGTTATTTTTACGATTACAAGACTTACGTATGACCTACGAGTGTTAGGAACAGAATCCTATAAATTAATTTTATGTGCAAGGTTTTTTCAAATCAAAGCAAATAACTTTATTGCAATCCATAGAATACATACAGGTGGTAAATAATGTTTATTAGGAACAATTACGGACCCTGTCGGGCACAGCGACATTTTAATTAATTAGGAGAGAGGAAGAGCCCTTAATGATTTTCCTTGTTACTAAATATTAAATTATTTCCTATCTATCGGGTTTTTTACAATAGTATGTTTGTAGTTGTTGTAGTTTGTATGTTTCTCAATCACGCTCAAACGGCTGAACGGATTTGGATGAAATTAGGCATAGGTACCTGGTAGACTATGCCCAGCACCCTAATTGCGTAACACACTATTTAACGATCTGAATGATTTTGAATTATTTTATATTGCTAACATTGCATCATAGGTTCGAAAAAATTGTCTGCTCAAAAACGTGAAAAAAAAACGCATAAATTATTGTTGAGCTGTCAAAATGAAACCCATTGCTACTGATAGTGTGTTAGGTACGCAAGCTACTACTTTTTACCCGAGAATTTGTGTTAGTTTCCCTAACAATAGCTAGTAATGAATACAAATACAAAAAAATACAAAAAACAAGTATTTCTTGAAACAGCAACACAAATTTAATACAAAAATTTTAGTGTTCGTTAACAGCTACATTAGTTTTAAAAACTGTGTTGCAGCCATTAGCGCCCACCTCCGAGATGGGAGACTTCGGCGTTCCAACATTAAAAATCCTAAAGCAATAAAAAAAAAATTGTTATAATAGAACCTAAGGTAAAATAAGGTACCTATATAAACTATTTAACTACAACATTATTAATTACATTTATTTTTTTATTATTAAAACATTCAAAATAAAATTAGTTCTCTAATGTGATATGTGTGTGTGTGTGTGTGTGTAGACCAGTAAATGTGCAGGGTGTATGTGTATGTCTGTGTTTGATTTTAGGTACACTTATGTAGATTTATGAATAAAAGAATATGAATGACAGGACATATTTGAAGGCTCAGTCTGGCACACTCTGTCCGCTCTTCGTTTTTTTGAACTATAATTAGGGTCAAAAGTAAGTTCAGAGTGTTTTCTTAGAAAAGTGCTTAAGAAAAATGCGTGCCTCACTGTAGGCACTTTACAGAGAGCATAGAGTTCGATGGTAGAGAAACGAATAGGTTTGTATGCCATAACCTTAAGAACTGCCCTTTGTGCACGTTCCAGTCGAAGCAGTAAACACTTACCAGACCCACCCCAAGCCGCTATACAGTAGGTTATGATAGAGTGCGCCAAGGCAGAGTAAACCATTTTCATAGCATGATAGTCGGCAGCGGTTAGGTACACCTCTGCCTAACCCTTCGGGGATTACCGGCGTGATGTTATGTGTGTGTGTTATGATAGTCAGCAGCAGATCTCAAATTCTTAAACACAAATATTAATTTCCTGACCCGTGATACCAGTGACCCGAACTGTTCATTCCATGACATAGTACTGAGGCTGTAGGATGCTGTTCTTGGCGCAAACGTGATGAATTTTGATTTATCCAGGTTCAAGGTAAGGAGATTTCTAGTTAGCCATTTCATAACAACCTGTAAGGCATATTCCGCATAGGAGCAAGTTTCAAGCCATTCACTGCCATGTACAAATATAACAGTGTCATTTTCGTACATTATAATTTTTGAGTTTTTTAAAGATAATTTACAGAGGTCATTTATATAAATTAAAAAAATGGTAGGTCCAAGGACACTACCCTGTGGAACTCTATAACTAAGGACCTCTTTGTTACTGATAAAGTTACCTATCTTAACTGTCTGAGAACGGTCTGTCAAGTAACTCTTGAAAATATTAAGCGACAAGCCTCTTATGCCAATTTGTTGCAGTTTAGTGAGCAAGAGGGGTACAGAGACAGTGTCAAAAGCCTTAGAAAGATCAAGAAAGATTGCAATCGTTTTTAGTTTTTCTTTTATTTATTTTTTGCAATAGTACCAGTAAGTTCCGAGACAGCATTTTCTGTATTTTTTCCTGATCTAAAACCATATTGATTCGCGGCGAGAATATTTTGAGAATTCAGGTAGTTTATGAGTCTATTGTTAAGGACATTTTCAAGGATCTTTGACAGGGTAGTTAAAACGGATGTAGGTCTATAGTTATCGACACTGCCTCTGTCACCGCTCTTGTGTATAGGGTACACAATGGCCTTTTTGAAAACAGTGGGGAAGACCCCTGACATGAGAGCAAGGTTAAAAACATGGCACATAATTGGGACAATGATATGCCTAGCAGCCTTAATAAGAACTGCAGATATATCCCAACCTACAGCACTATCTAGATTAAGCCCTGAAACGTTCGCTCTAACTCTTCAACGTCGGTACTGAAGATGGCCATTGAGCCAGTATTTGTACTCGCATTAGGTTCAGGTGCCGTTTGAGGGTTGTCTAACCCAGGCGTAATTTTCGATGCCAATGTTTTCCCCACATTTGCGAAGAAATGGTTCACTGCATCAAGTGACTGGGAGATGTCAGCCCTTAGGGATAAAAGCTCACTAGCTAAAGATTTGTTCTTTTTAAGGTTAGAAATAGAATTAATTAGTTTCCAGGTAGCCCTTGGGTTCTTGCGGTGCCTCTGAAATTCTGCGTGTTCGTATTGGCATTTCAATCTTTTTAGTAGGTTGTTACATACATTTTTAGCGCTTAAAAGTCACTTTAAGAATATAATTGTCGGGATCTCTTTTTGATTTTCGATACATTTTATCCCGGTTATAAGTAATATTACATTAATATAATACATGCATATTATGTTAATGTCTATTTAATACTTAAGACGCTGACAACAGCTAAACCGCGGTCACTCAGACTGCATACAAAAGAAAGAGTACCGCGATGACACAACGCTCGTGATTTATTGCAAAATACGAAACAATTATCTATTTACTCAAAAAAAAATAGTTGAGTAATCGAAAATAAAAACCAACCAAGTTCTGCATACAAATAAGACGTTCTTGTTATTAATCAAATACCAGCCGTACGTTGATATTTACACAGATATTTTGGATTGAAACTCAAAGAAAAGGGTAAGTTTACCGTTAATTTGTGTCGAGATTTTTTTTCTAAGAAACGTGTTTTGGTAACAACCAAGTTCAGAGAAATATGTTCAAGAATAACATTAATATATATTTTTCCACTACCACAAACTATATAGATTTGGCATTTGTTTTGTCTAAGAAAGCCTACTTTTATCATTTGCCTCTTGTCAGCGCCTTAACAGCTAATGACGATCATTGTTACTTCGCAAAATTAAGGTACACACTTGGCTATTGTAAGTTATGGGTAGGCATGGTGTAAGTTCGCGTGTTAGCGTGTCTAAACACAATAAATGTGCACTTAACTAGATATAGAGCTATGTACCTAGTTACCTACTCGTATATCCAGTAAGACTGTGTCGGTGTACCAATTTCAGTGCCAGGTGTTTCATGTTTAATCAATAAGTTTTAGTGGGAGCATGAACATTATTAGAGCAGTATTGTACAATAGGCTCTCTGCTCGTATTGTATTGTTAAATTTAATTAAAACGACAGTGTTATATTATATGTCTACTTTCTACTGCCAGTCTAATTCCTTAAAGCTCCATTTTTTAAATCGGAGAATTTAAGTCAGATCTGAGTTTACAGACATAATTATGTACCTAATTATCTCAAAAAAAACTAAATAATTGACAAATGAAAGCACTTTGGACACAATTCGTTTATAGCTCTGTCAGTTTTTCACAAAACACCTAGGTACTTACTTGTTTATTTACATACAATATAAATCAGAATGCGGTACCGAGAAACACCTTGTGGAATGATGTCATCAAGGACGTCACGAGGAAGTAAAATATTATCTGCTTTTGCCCCCTAGATACCTACCTATAATTTTAATGTAAAACAATAGGTCCCTACTTATATCTATTTAATGTATTTTTTTTGAATATGAAGGCTCGTGCAGACTGGCACGATATCGCGGGCGCGACAGGCAGCGCGACCCTTGTCCAGCCCGCGATATCGCCCCAGTCTGCACCAGGCTTGAAATAGTACGTAGGTACTCTGCCCGGGTTGCGGGTTTGTCCGAAAGGGATATCGTGGCCCTGGCACACAGGCATCTGAAGGAACACGGGTGGGTTTTAGTCAGTAAAAGTCTGACACGCCCTCCCACTCCGCCCAGAGCGGGAGAAGTTATTTGATAATTTCCCACCCAAAAATAAAAAAGGTAAGTAGGTAGGTACTATTGTCGTGATTTACCTGGACTTGATGCTGGTCAATGATTAGGGCCGGTCATAATTATTTTATCGCACTAATAAGATTTTAGTGTAACTATTTACTTATTTAAGACGGTCTACATTCTTTTGGTGTCATACAGTAAAATTGCAGTGAGCTCAGCTAACCTTCGCACTGAAAATAAAATACCTAGCGTGTTGTCCGTTGGTCAGAATAAAATTATTTTCACAACACTGTCAGGACGGCCACACTCGTTGATTACGACATTTGCCGGTGTTAACTATTTTGAATAGGTAAATAAACATTTCAGAATAATTATGTACATATATATATATATAATATATACTTATATACGATGAACAAATAACATTACTTACATTATATTAAATATTATCGCGGATTGTGAGATGAGATTTTACCCTATCCGACTTTTATGGATGAAGTTAAGATGCAGTTAGGTTTAGTGGGATAAAATATTACCTACATAGGTGTACCTATTGATGCGTGATATTTCCCCGTTTTATCTTAACTTATATGTAGGTTCACCTAGTTACCATAATATTATAAATTCCGCATATATAGTTCGTAGGCTACTGTGCGATAGCCGTAGGTAAGAAAAAATACTAGTAGGTATTACCTAAGTATTTATTATCTTCATGTGATCTATCTTCTTTACGGTTTTATGGGTTTTATGAATATTTTCTAATAGAGGCGTTCACTTTTGGTGATGGTTTTATGAATAAAATTGTCGATAAGAACAACAGCTTCTTAAGTGGTAAGTACTACAAAGGAATTAGATTGTATTAAATTTTTCTCAAAGATTATCGCTTGGGTAATGTAGTTTGAATATTTAAGGTACTTTACAACTTATTAAACTTGAGAAGTAGGTACCTATTGAATTGCTCATGCCGCGTCGGGTGCGACTGGTGATAAGAGTGTCAACAAATAATATAGGCCATATTTATTTAAAGTTCACCAACTGAAAGTACCTATTTACACAAACTTAGTGAGTCATGTTATGTTCAAATGCGTCACTTCAAGGTGGAGTAAAAAAAACTACACGTTTGGTTTGTTATCAAGGATATTCACGTCAATTTTATTGTAATTGAAGTTATGGTGGGAACTGAACAGCCTTCAATTATGAAGCAGTGTAAAAGTGCGCGCGTTACTCTATAATTTATAAAAGCGTAAAACATAAAACGTTTTTAATAAACAATAAGCATTTATTAAATTAAATATTTATTATAAAAATTACCAAAGGAACCGGTAAGTTTTCTTCATTTTCATCTGTCTCCGGTGGTCGAGCTCGACAGAACAAACGGCGGCAAAACGCGCCGCAGCCGCATCTATCGCCGAAACACACCATGATCGACGTTCATATAATTCACAACACTTTCACTAGACAAATTTGTAGCGCGACACTACCTACGTTAATCAGTGATATTACGTATTTTACAGAATTCGCGCGACCACCGTCTCCCACGAAAATATCCGCTCCAGCCTGCTGTGCTCAATCGCGGTGCTACGATTAGCCGAGCGCGCCTAGCCAACTACCTACCGCAAAACTCGTCGATCGTAGTGTAGGTAGAGTATAGCTAGTAAGTTTGTTTGTTGTTTTGGTATAGCAAGTAGGTACACAGAGTATAAACCGCTATACCGGTATACCCATTGGCATGACTGAACGAGACGACAATGATCAGCCTTTTCACTCTAACACCATAGACAATCATGACTTCATGAGTCATCCCGAGGGAGGAGTGAAGTGCACTGTGGTCTGGGAGTCAGTGACACTTCTTTCTTGTTATCATGTTATGGTATTATGATTATGTTATGGACTGACTGGCACTGCTCAACGATTATGATAAAGTGTGTGATAAAGAGTTGTCGGTTTGAGGGCAAACTTTTAGGTGTCTACTAACATAATATTTTCCGTTTACGTTATAAGTATGTTACGCAAAATCTCATTTTTCGGAAGGGTAGCTAAATGCATTTGGAATACTTGTGCTGCGAATGCCTAGGTCAACTTCTAATTATTGCGAAAGAATAACTTGTGACAATTCTTCGACTAATAATAACCTCTAATCCTACCGTTAAATGTTGGTGGAGTTACTTAATAGGTCGGTGTGGTAATGCAATTAAGCAATACTGGATTATTTTCATCAAAACGGGCAAAAGAGTTTCAATCTAAATGCGTTATTTCTGACTTCTTTTGCAAGACACCATATTGAAACCTTAGATGATATCTAAAGTTAAAGGTATGTAAAACTTGATCAGTAACCTTGAATGTTATTAGAGATAGCGTTAAAACTAACCTCAAAGTCCAGCGCATCTTCGGCGAAGTCGTATTCAATAAAATCTCTTGGTATCGTCCCTTCTTCTACGTCATAATCCATTCTAACACAATTCACACATTTCATCACTTCAACGGGCATGCTTCATTAGGCTTCTTGTTAGGTCTACACTCGATCTACGAACTGTCAACATTGTTCTACATAAAATCAATACAAAACACAGAATTACCGCAGAGCGCAGAATGTCAAATGTTAATTAATTAAAGCCGCCAATAGACACTAAATTATTTAATGGGCAGTAAAGTAAATAATGGAAGCACTGCAGTAATGCAGTTGCGCACAGCCCAGTCACAATTTGCCGAATGAAAACAAACAAGATAGGTATAGGTAAGTTGTAACAACACAGTGATTACTTCTTCTCTTTCACTCTGGTTACGAAATATCTGCGAGGAAAAGAGATAAATGTCATGAACTCGATTCAAATGTTATGACAAGGTTTATCGTTGATTGAACAAAGAATAAACAAACCGAATTTGAATGAGATCAGATAAATCTCAATCAATTTGCGTTGCGACGGCCATGTAGGACACTAGGTAGTATATCTAGACAAAATCAAACTGGTTGCTATTGTATAATTTATTATTTGTATGACATTGATTTTACATTCTGTGACACACAGACTTATTTTTTTTGTAAAACATATACTTTTACGATGTTTGTAAATAATTGAGCACCATGTATCTATCTCATAATTAAATTATCTGTCAGTGCTTATTTTTTTTACCTGTTGTGGTATATTAGTCATTTTATTCTAGATGCGTTGTCTTCACGTATAATTATCTTAAACAGAATATTGTAAAACTTTTTAAAAGAGTAACGGTGGAGTTTCTAGCCCATTCTTATCCATTGGAAACCTTTTGGAAGGGACAACTAGAATCAATTCAATTTTTTTGTAAATTTTGACGTTCAAAAGTGCCTCATAAGTGCCTATTTGAAATAAATAATTTGACTTTGACCATATTACCAGGGACTAAACTTATGATTCAATGGTCTCAAATTCTCGATACATATTTTTACTTCCAATGGAAAATGGGTAGATAAAGGCGATAATTAGGCTATAAAAATAAAAATATTGGAAAAAAACTGATCAATAAGTTTTTTCTGACTCCTGTTACTTTTAAACTCAAACTAAGCATTTATTTCAATGAAACCATTTACAGGCACTTTTGAATTGCTATAGAGTCGGTCAGTTAGAAATATGAAGCTAGTTCCCCATTCCAAAGCGTAGTAGGTACATATGGAGAAGAACGGGCAAGAAACTCCATGGACACTCTTCTTAGTACCTATATTGTTAAAAAAATATTAGTTAAATCTTTAATGTATGACTACATACAAACATAATTATGTGAGAACGATGTATTAAATTGATAGGTATCTATATATAATGTGTATGAATGAGTATCGTAATATATATAACGTTTTAACAATAGTTACAATAAAAAAGCAATGAGATTCAATCATTTATTTAAAAATACTTAAAATATAGGATGTACACAATACCAAAAGATTAAAATCACACTTTGACTACAAGGATGATTTTTTAAAATTAAGTCAGGTTATAAAATGATACTGATGTACATTTTATTTATTATTTTAACTTACCTACCGCTTCACTTGTTTTTTCGTAGTATTTTTGGTAGTTGGAAGTGTATTCTAGAACAAAAAAATATATTGTTAGTATTCAAACTTCGGGTTTTGTGAGGAGATTGAAAATAACTACATATAATTATTATAAATATTCCCCATAGGCATAGTCACGGTGTTGTAGGGCGTGAATGGGTGGGTTAACTCTCCCCACTTCTTCAGAAAATACAAAAAACTACGCTCTGTTCGTGTTATTTTTAGACAGAAAATAAGCGATTAAATTGTGGCGCTAAAGATTTATAGGTCCGTATTACAGAATGTTCCTCAAATCCAGTTTCATCGTCAATCAGTCGATCACTGTTTAAGTATAGAATCAGTATCTGAGCCGCGGTCTTATTCCAGAACGGTAATCAATCTATACTCAGCTGAATCGAGACTCAAATCGAGCCTCAAGCAGTGATGTGTGTTGTCTATAAATCAGCACGTTTTCGTTTTACTTAATTTACCCTTAATTTACGAACTTTATTCTGATCTTCACACGATTAGAAATATTAAAATGTACCCTAAGAACCCAATTGTTTAGGAATTCAGCGTTATTATGGCAGTTCCGAATCATTATGTCGCTTGAATGACATTGGCCGGGCGTTATTTGTGTGTTGAAACATAATTATGTGATTTTTTTACATTAATCTAATGGCGGCATTAGTTCCGATTTAATTAAATACTAATGCTGATTATTGTTAAATAAAAAAGTTGATTATTTTACATATTATTTTATAATGAAAAATATGGGAATGAAAACCTATACCTGTTTTAAAAGTTTTTGCAATTATATGGATCCTGTGTATCTCTTAGATTATCTGAGTGGAACGCTAAACTTCAACTTTTATTTGAATCTTCGTTTAATTAATTATTGTAATAATTTACTTCTGCAAATAGGTATATCCATTTTGATCGTAGGTAATGCTTCAATTCCACAACAATATTTAAAAAACTCAACAACACAGATAAACATGAAAATAACAAAAAACATGACAATCTATGCTAAAGCGCGGTCCCCACCACACTTGCGTGATTACACTGATTACAGATCAAATCACTGCTTGGGTTCGCTTCACGATCTGAGTAACGATCTAAAATAAAACCAAACTTAGCTGAACTATGATCAATGAATCTATGCATGAGGAACGTTATAAAATTAAAACTTTGCTTAAAACTAGTTTTAAACGAGAGATGCTTGAGATTCCTTCTGTAATATGGGCCTTAATGATTTAGAGATTGAGTCTATTCTCGCGAAGTTTTACTCTCGCCGTAAATCAGTGGTACCTATTCAGATTAAGAAAGAGTACAGATTTGAAAAACCAGACACACAGATTAGTAAACCCCCCCATTTGGGGGAGGCCAATGTCCAGCAGTGGACGTCGTTCGGCTGAAATGATGATGATGATGACAGATTAGAAAAACCGACGGAACTCTTTGTCTTACTACGTATATTTAAATACTAAGAACCCACCTCACTCGGCTCCCACAACACTACAGCCACATTATCTAGACAATTGCTTAAAAAACTACTGCTGGTTGTTTTACCAAGAAAGGATGATGTGCTCTTTGATGCTGCAGCAGCTTGGCTCGCGTGGCGTACTGGCGCGGGCACGCGGGGCATATGGCCGGCTCACACACGCGCGTGCCTCCTTCCAACGCCTGACCACGGACTTTGGAGGCCCCTGCACATATTTATTTAATTATAAAGGCTTACCAACTAAACACATACCCAGCATTAACCCAAAAACTTTGACAAAATTATAGATCTCAAATGTACCTATCTAAATTATAGGAAAGCACGGCACTATTAATTAGCGTACTTGTACATTATACAAAAGGGAATAGGTACAAAATTAAAAAAAATATATGCGAAATACATGACGACCACACAGATCCGATTATGGACACACAATCAATCCACAACATTATGTAACATCGTGTGGGAGACAAGTTATATATAATATTTATATGTTGCATCTGCAAATACAAAAACAAATTATTAAAAAAAAACAAAAAACCCGACTGCAAAAAAATGAACTGAAAAGATGGAAACAAGATGAAAAGAAAACCAGTATCCTTTCAGTACCAAAAATAAATAAATGCAGTCGGAGGCATCTAGGATATATCTACTACCTAATGTCACAACACGGATACATTCATTGATGCATTCTTACATTTTTTTTTTCTGAAGAACGGCTAACACTAAAATAACAGTCACCAGTTCTCATTAACAGTCACCCAACATTTGGGATGGAATGTGGGGCGAAGTAGGGTGGATTGAGCTCACCAACGCTTTTCAACCTTTATGTGAACGAGCTGATTGGCAAACTCAGCAGTACCAGGCTCGGATGTTATATAGACGTCAATAATATCAGTTACGCGGACGACATGGTACTGCATAGCGCGTCAGTCTGCGGCTTGAAAATTGGTTGCTCAATGTGAGGCGTTCATGGCTTGGCATACTAACTCACTAAGAAGTCGGAGGTCATGGTCTTTGAGGCTGCGAGTAAAAGTTCTGATGCAGTACCGCCTGTATTACTTAATGGTACACTTTTGCAGAGCACAGCACAGCAGCAGCTCGCAGGTTTGCACGATGCTCACTTCCTGCTAAAATCACGATCTTTCGGGCCTACTGTAGGTACTGCTTTTTTATACGTGCAGCCTGTGGGCTAGATATACGCAAAGATCGTACAGCGCTACGCGTTCAATATAACAATGCGTTTAGTACCTATACTGGATTACTGGTGGGGCTGCCCTGCACACGCCCTGGTCCCATAGTAAAAGTTGTTCATAATGATGAGTATAATGACCCGCTCATTGAGCGATCTGACGGATAGGGCAGCATTTGACGGATGACTCAATGAGTCACTCGACGTACCAGGGGGAGGCTGTGCGTTAATTCTGGGACATGTTGTATATGCAAAATTTTAAGAGAATGTACCTGAGTAGAATTTGCGTGATGCTGGAACATACATTCAGACAAACAGACAAATATTCTAAAAACCATATTTTCGGCATTGTAACGATCCCAGACCTCACACCAATTACTTTTTTTCAAAAGTATTCAATGTGCAACTTTTAACTGCGCTACGATTTTATTATTATAGCAAATGTACTTTTTTGTAGTTAATATATACAGGGTGTTTGGCAGAACGTTGAACATACGAAAATGGTGGGTAGGTGGGGTCATCTGCTACTTACTCAGCCCTAATTTATTTGGCCCTGGCCCCCTGGTATTTTTTAATTTTTTTTTTGCTTTCTTCTAGTTTCACCACTTTCTTAACTTTAAAGTGTAATTTTTATTAAAAATGGGTAAAACAGGCAATATTTTTGTTTTTTTTTTTAATCTTTAATGTTGGCAGATGCTTATAAAGTTATTGCTTTACTCAGATGTTAGCTAAAAAATTAAAATTAAAATAATATCTAGGGGGCCAGGGCCAAATAAATTAGGGCTGAGTAAGTAGCAGATGACCCCACCTATCCACCATTTTCGTATGTTCAACGTTCTGCCAAACACCCTGTATATATTTGGAATTGGCTATTTACTAGCTGTTATTAGATACCCATATTAATATAATGACAAAAAAAAACCCCCTCTCTTTTGTCATTTGCCGTTTAGCCTACGGAGCGTGCCAAAGCAGTCAGGTTAAAAACCGTACTTCTAGAGCAGTCGGGTAAAAAGGGAGGGAAAGGTTTTTTAAAATAAATTACAACAACATTGGTATCAAATAAAATCTAGTAATGATTCAATTCCAAATACACAAAAAAAACTAAAAAGCTTGAAATAAACAAAAGTAACACCATATTTCAGGTTATTGGTTTGTCCCCGCTACCAAAAACTAAGTTCAATAGATAATAATTTTTGTAGTCGGGGGTTTTTTTTATAATTTGCTTTTTTTAAGGCCATTTTTTATAACCCAACCCAATCTGCAGATAATTTCACAGACCGCCTAAGACGCGCCGCGCAGTGTAGTTTCGAATAGTATAGCTAATTTTACCTGGATGATGTTTCTGCACATGTCGGTCGCGCTTGGCCGCTGTCCTGTATATCTTGGGGCACGTTCCACATGGAAAGTGGCGCACGCGTCGCTCCAGCGGAACTCCCGCAGACACCGTGTTGTGAACGCGCCATAAATGATTCACCAGCATGCCCCGACGCTGGTACGGAAAAATAGTCATTACAATGCATACGAAACTTAGAAATGTGTTACTTTAGCATTTTCTCCCGAGTTTCATCTTCCTTTAATTTGTAGTTTATTTATACTTTGTTGTTTTTATATAAAATAGGCACTACAATCTGACCAAGTTTGATGCTTGTATGCACTACCGTTTTTATTAAGATTGAAAAGTGGCAAAAAAATTTGAAGAAATGCATCTTTTTCTTATCAAACCTCTCTGTACCTAGTTATTATGGTTAGAAGGATACACCCCTGTGACAGACAGACCGACGGCGTAGACTTAGTAATAGGCTCCCGTCTTCACCCTTTCGCTACGGAACCCTAAAACTATATCATCGTCATCTCTTAGCGGCCATGGCTTAATTTAATATAATTTTTGAATTGTTTTTTTTAATGTTTTTATTACGGATGCTTTTGACGTTTTGCGTCGTTCTCACATGTATAATAATTTCAACACGAATGATGTAACCAATATTTTGTAACCATATGGAGTTTCTTGCCCATTCTTGTCCCCTATGGACAAGAATGGGCAAGAAACCTTCCTACTAAGCTTTGGAATTAGCAACTAGCTTCCTTCATCTTTATGACTCTTTGACAATTCAAAAGTGCCTGTAATTGGTTTATTTGAAATAAATGCTTTGAGTTGAATGTTTTGTAATTAATAATATATTTCCTTACTGAAATACTGACCTTGAAAGAATGTTGGCAAAGTTCACATTTGTATGGTGCAGGGGCTATGGCCGGGGCAGTGCAGGTTGCATTTGTGGTTACAGCGGGCTTACTATTATCACCATTGTCCTGCAACCAAAATCAAGGAAAACAAATATAAATAACTTTATGTTCATGTGATAATAATGTTTATGTTAACGATTTTTATTTCGACTTACTTTCTGCAATGGGCTTGAACTTGAATGTTGAGCCCAAATGTGTTCCGAAAGATGTTTCATGTTTGTGAAAACCCTTTCACATCCACATTTAAATTGACGGCCAAGACATTTACTGTGAACACATTAAAAAAGAAATTTGGTATAATAATATAAGATAGTTTATTTTAATAGAACTGTCTCATATTTTGTGAGTGGGAAAAGTGTTTAGTAGGTTGTTTTCCGACCTTTTCTCAGTATCTCCACCAGTATCGTTGGTGAAACAGGTGTACTAAATAGACGTATACACTAGTACCGACAAAAAATACAGGCGTAATATGCATTGGAATAAAGTGCTGTCGCGTCGCGCCTGTCTGCGGGAGCCTTTAAATAACTGACGACCATGGTCGCGCGCAAAGCGATTTCAGGTGGGTCAGCAGTGGTAACCCGCGAAATTTAATTTTCTTACGTTTTTTGCAATTTGAAGGTCAGTGTCAGGTTGTACCTTGATCAAAATATGATTCGCGACCATAACAAATATGGATTTACAGAATTATAATCATCAGAATCATTAAATACATCTTTCTTAGTTAGATTTGTTCCATAAGAACAAACCTCTTATGGAACAAATCTACCATATTTTCAAGATACAACCTGACACTGATCTGCAAATTGCAAAAAACGTAAGAAAGTTTGAATTTGAATACGCTGGGGCCATGTTGGGCAATTAGGGTTTTCTGTTAGGATTGTATCAGAAGCAGGCCGTTGTTTCAAACTGAGCCCGTTGGTCTGCGTAATACAACATTTTTAAATGTCCGAGCAATGCCGTCTAAGATCTTTAATGGAAATCTCGTGGTATTACAAAAACATATTTAGCTGGAATATCGTAAGTGCCAGTCATCGTTCTCAATTAAGTAATACTATTAAACCATCATTAATTACTCGTTATCATTTTTTACTAAGAAAACATAACTATCCAGATGTAATCGATAAACCACTTCTACCAAAAAACAAGTTATTTTGCCACTTACTTATCCTAACTAATAAAAAATAACAATATTTTAATTTAAAAGAGCGTCCGAGGAGTTTCTTGCCCGTTCTTCTCCATAGGAACCTACTACGCTTTGGAATGGGCAACTAGCTTCATCTTTCTGACTGACCGACCCCTTGACAATTCAAAAGTGAATTTTAAATAAATGGTTTGAGTTTTGAAATGCGAAGTGGTTTGTTTGTTACGCTTTCACGGCTGAACAGATTGGCACACAGGTAGACCATGACCTGGGTTAAATTAGGACATCGGTTACTTTTTATCCCGGTAGTTCTTTCCCGTGTGATCATTTCCGAACTCCACGCGGGCGAAGCTATAGAATACTAACATAAGTAAGCTAGTACTAACAAAAGTACAAAAGACTAATGGTCTCGCCCCGACCAACAATGGCTATAAATAAAGGCGCATTGTTCGCAGAACCGATGGCTGATGGGGTGAAATGTTTAGGAATCGGGAAGCCTAGGACCGGGCGTCATGGCGACTCTTGCGGAGGCTTCTGTTCGCAGTGTGGACGTTTTTCGGCTGACATTATTATGACTACACACACACATACATAAACTCACGCCTTCTTCCCATGGGGGTAGGCAGAAACTATAGAACGCCACCTGCTACGCTCATTACATACTCCTTTTGCTTCGCCTACGTTCATACATCTGGTCATACACGCACGCCGATTGCGAGTACTACGCACCTGACCTTTCTGAAGAACATCACCAATTTGGTCACTATATGTCCTCCTAGGGCGTCCCCTCCCCGCGTTTCCACTCACACCTCTGCTTTATAAATACCTTTTGTTAGTCGCGTTCCACTCATCCTCTCAACATGACCAAACCATCTAAGCATACTCCCTAAGCTATCTAAGGAGGCTCCCTATTTATATCTATACATATACTAATATTGATAAACATGTTCCTGTCTCTGCAATGTTTATGGATATGACAAAAGCGTTCGATTAAGTTGACCATGGAACACTTTTAAATAAATTGTACAATTATGGAATAAGGGGTAACGTCCATAAACTTCTAGAATCTTAAAGAATAGATATCAGGTAGTAGAAATAAATAATATTAATATCTTAAATAATACCCAACAAAAACATAAATCCATGCCCAAAAAAGTTCTACTTTTATGGAGTGCCGCAAGGTAGTGTGTTGGGTCCACCGCTATTTTTGATATACATAAATGATTTGCCTAGTTTCACAGCATCCCATGATCCTTTTTGCTGATGACAGCACAGCCATCTTGCAGGTTGTATTAGCGGTTAGCACATAACGGAGTGGCGGGGAGCAAGGGGCGGGGAATGCGTTCGAAATTTGATTTAGACTGCCTGCTCTTAAAAGGTGAAGCGCAAACTTTGTACCCCTTTTTACGAAAATTACGCGGACGGAGGAGTATGAAATTTGGCACAGTTAAAGTTATATGGAGGAGGAGTGCAGAAAGCTAATATTTTTATTATTATGTATAATATGCATTGAAAACGACCCTCTAGGTCGTTTTCAAATTTGAGGCCAAAAACAAGCTATTTGATTAAATTCTCGTGGTGTAGATGTTAACGTAACTTAAATTACTTTAAATCGACGACTTCTTTGAGACGCCTTTTTTTTTTTTTTTTTTTGGGTGGGAAATCATCAAATAACTTCTCCCGCTCTGGGCGGAGCGGGAGGGCGTGTCAGACTTTTACTGACTAAAACCCACCCGTGTTCCTTCCGTTGCCTGTGTGCCAGGGCCACGATATCCCTTTCGGACAAACTCGCAACCCCGGCAGGCATTGGTCCTAACGGACCCCGTCAGTTTGTGCTGACATCTCTTTGAGGCGCGCGTGGAACACAACGCGCCGTCGACCCGGGCCTGGTCCTTATCGGACGGCGAGCTACCCATCGCTCACCGTCCGCAGGCCCGCGCCTACGGTGGCCGGAAATCGGCTTGCGACTCCCGACGCCCGGGGCGTCTCCTGCGGCGACTAGGGGCATGAGGGCGTGAACCTTGTCTCACCCTCACGCGTTCCGCCTCCTCCTTCGCTAGCATAACTGCTTCGCAGAAGGAGGTGACGGCCTCCCATGCACTCTCGCTCCGAACCATGGCCTGAGCCAGGGCCGGACGCGAGAGATCGCCGCCGCTGATCGCCTCCGTGAGGACACGGCGGTGCTCCGCCCAAGCTGGGCAGACCTCCACCGTATGCTCCACCGTGTCCTCCGGGCGATCCACACAGTGGTGACACCCGGGCGTTTCCTCCCGCTTAATCCTAAACAGGAACCTCCCGAAACATCCATGTCCGGTGAGGACCTGCGTCAGGCGGAAGGTGAGGACGCCGTGGCGCCTCTCCAGCCACTCCTCAAAGAGGGGACTTATCGCCACAATTGTGGACAACGAATTTCTTATCACTGTAAATTAAGGAGATAGGCTGAGAAAACTAACTTTTTTGGCCCCAAATTTGAAAACGACCCTATATAGAAATAAATTAAATACACACTACCATGCGTTTGACAAACACACACATAGTACCAGGGACTTATGACTTGATGATAGATACGTGACAGAAGTGACAGCTTGAGCATGGAATTAATAAGTACTTTATAATATTATGGACTTAGTGTACTCCTGGAATTAGTAAGTACTATATAGATTGTGTGTTGAATTTCGACCAGTGGGCGACCACTTGTTTTTATTATTCCGCAAAGTATTAACACATTTGATAAATAAAATGGTGACGATTAGTTTTTTACCTTACGTGCTGTCGACCCTTTCCTTTGGCCACAATTTGATTGCAATGAGGACATGGGACAGGAGTCTCTTCCACTTGTTTCTGAAAGATTCATTTTGTTTTTATTTCTATTAACAAATGCCAAACTACTCTATTTACAGTCGACTATACCCTAATCTATGCATTCATGCTCTAAGAAAAGATATAATTTTATAACAAGCATTGTTTATCGGTCAATTAATTACAAACCTCTTTAGAAGGGATTTCACAATGAATTGGAAAATCCAAATCGTTGGTTAAACCATTTTCATCTTTATATCCTATAGCATAAGGATTAAAATCATTATCAGATCTGGAATTCCCGGAAATATCAAGACTGGATATGCGGTCAGTATCAAAAAGATTTGTGGAGAAGTCTAATCCGTTTGTATAGTTTTGAAAGCTTTCGTCTGAGGGTAGTTTATTGTCTTCAGAGCACATCGATACATTCACTTTCAATGGCGGCACTTCCAGAAATGCTTTGTTACTGGTGTTTATATTTCTGAAACAAAGTGTTGTCTTTTTTAACCGACTCCTGAAAGGAGGAGGTTATCTATTCAGATGTATATATTTTTTTATGTTCGGCCAATGACCGTCATAGTTAGACGGATTTGCAAAATTCTATTTTTGTTCGAAAGGGTATGCTCTCGAGGTGGTCCCATTGTCACCAAGTCAGATTCTGATTAGGGGATCCCATGGAAATCGAGAGAATTCCCCAAATTTTATAGGCACACATATAGCGATTTGGGTATTCTTTATAGTAACTCATGCATTTTCACTCTGAAAGCACCATTTGGTGAAGTGGAACTGATGTTGAAGACCACAGATGGCCACCTGAACTACTTAATACTAAGTATTTCACGGTTGCGATTCGATTAGGCACATTAATATGGTTGCTAAGCAATTTATGCTCGTCACAATGCATATGGTGAAGTCACCATCAGTTCCAGTTCTCCTGGTTCTTACCAGGAGAACTCCTCAACAATTAACGCCCCTACGTCGGGAAAAGCAATATTTTATAAAAGGTGATGAGCATTTGACATAAGGCTATTGTAACTTAGATAAACTACAAACTGACCCACTACTCAATGAAAAATAATAAACATTTTACAAAAAAAGACACCCCAACTTAAAAAAAAAACACTACAAAGTGAAAAATAACTTTAATTTCTGAAGTCGGTGGTAAAAAACTAAAATACAGATCCAAAGACACCTCTTCTCTCTATCTTCTTGTTGTTTCTAATTTTCTGCTCTAAGTCTTAAAAAAATTAAAAATATTGTCAGATAGTAAAAGTGCTGCTCTATAACGGCCCTTGGCACGTCTACTTAGCTTCGCTATGAAATTGTCCACTGCGACCCACGGCCACGACACGCTCTAATGCGTGGCTGGCAAACAAATGAACCACGCGGCTAACGTGGCGCACCTCTTCGTGCACATCCTACGTAGCAGTGGGCCGCTACTTCATGTTTCAAATAAAACTATGTACCGACTTACTTTTTTTCCAATTTAACAGGGCAATGATGAGTCATATGCCGCCTTAGCCTGAAATAGTAAAAATAAAAACAATGAAACAACAGATCTTTTTAAATTACCCATATAAAACTTTAGTATATGGCACTTACGCAAATATTTTCGAAAATGTTCGCCTACAATGCCGACAGCGATACCGTCTCTTAGGGGGTTCATCCTCTTCCTATAAAAGAAACTACCTATATTAAATTAGTATATTATTGTAGTGTCTTACGACTTCCACGAGAACGAAGTCGCAGGCAGAAGCTAGTATTAAATTGAGAAACAACAACAGACAACGATCATCAACGTTAGTATAAGGGTGTACAGTAGCTAAACCGGTATCGACTCATCTTCAGCATATTAGCCTTTAGTCCACTGGTGGACAAAATTATTTATCTTTTTTCGGCCACTCCCATTTTCAGATCCATGAACGGCGCCATTCACAAACTTAAGTACTATTTGGAGTTTTATTCCCTTTATTCAACTTTTGCATAAAACTGGCATTGCATTATGATACATTTCGTGGGACACCTTACCTTATGGCAAAAATATGCATGAGTTTCAAGATGTTTGGCAGATCGCAATGTCTGTTGACATTCGTGGCACCACCATGTCTTTTGATCTTGAGGTTCTGTGAAAATGGAAAAGATCCCAATTGTAGACAATAGAATTTGTTGACCTGACCCAGTCAGTCACAAAAAAGGCTCTAATTAAGGGCCAGCATAGACCGACGGATTGGCGGCGAATAGCAGTTTATCAGTTAAAAGGCACACCGAGCGACCTCACTAAGCCACCACCACCATGCCTAGCGCCTCCAAGCGCGCTCCACTTTGTGTGTTTTTATTACGTACAGTCACACCTATGCTGTAATAAAATCGTATTTCAATTGTTATTGAATTACTCGCTTTGCCGCCACTCCGTCGGTCTGCGCTGACCCTAAAACCCCATTTACACGGTGTGCAAGTTTCTGGAAAGTTCAAGAGCAATAATCGCATGTCATAAAGCACGTTCAATTATTGCCATTCAAGAATTGCATGCACGTATTTACACGCGTGCGATTTCCATAAAATGGCATACAATAATTGAATGCAAGTTTTGCCGTTCAATAAAATTGCACGCGACTTACACCAAGGCAATTTTATTGCAAAGCGATTGTTGTATGCAAGTTTTGCCTCGTACAACTGATTCAAGTATTGTCCGTATTTGCACCGTCAATTATTTCATAAAAAAAATATTGAACGACTTCTCAACACTTTTTAACTTGTGTCATTCGTTCGTACTTGTAGAGTTAGTTGAATGCGATTTTATTCCATGTGCAATTTTATTTTACGTGTTGTAAGAGTGTAGTTTAGATGGTGCCAGCCAATTGCTGCTTAAATTTTATGGTATACCACAGGCAATAAACGTACACCGTGTAAATGGAGCTTTAGGCAACGTCGGCTCGTTTGGCTAGCCAACCGACATCGATTGTGTTTACTCATTTCCCTCTGCAGGACTTCCTTGACAAACTCGTAAATTCAAGGGAAGAGGGTGAAACAGACTCAATAACAAACAGCCTATTGGCCTGCTCTATGTTGTGTCCCTTCCAACAAAAACTGTCACATTCTTATCTCATTTCAAGGTCTGCTTCGTTATGCAGCAAGCAGTGCTAATTCTCGTTTTCTTTGTTTGTGTACTTATGGGCACACTGTTCACTTATGTGCAGTGGCGTAGCTAGTCCTTAAGGGTCCTGTATCAATATGTTGGAGGGGGTTACCCGACTGAGGATAAGCTCAAAAGGATTGGTTGTTTTTATTGTAATTTTATTAAGAATTATCAATAAGAATTTGAGGTTTTGGATATTATACACACACGTGGCCCGTATCATTGACGTATCAATTAGCTACGCCCCTGCTTATGTGTCAAGTTTAAAAGTCAAGCACTTTATTATTTTAATTTATCATTTACCTTTTTCAAAGTCTTTTGTAGGCCCTATAAGTCCATAGGAATCAGCATATTGTTTACTGTAACCAAGCATCAAAGGCTTTCTGGATGGAACAATTTCTGTAGTGATGGTATATAATTCTTGATTTTCTTCATAAATCCAAACATTTGCAGAGTTCTGATCGCCCAGGGGTAGTAAACCGATCCAGTTGGATTTGTCTGAAAATATTTATTTCAAACTTTATTGATTTTGTTGGTTACAAAAGTCTTTTGTACAGTAATTGGTTTTCACATTATAAGAAAATACCTTTATCTGAAGTATCTATATGTGTTATAACTTCGTCCATATCATGCACCAGAAATAATGCTTTTTTATTTGAAGTTGCATTTAGGACTAGTTCAACTGCTTCTGATTGAGATATTTTACGTTTTATCCCTGAAACAATTTGTTCATATAAAGTTAAGTTAATCTTATTAAGTACCTACCTAAGCAAGTACTGTTCACAGTATTTACATCTGCTTACCCCTTACAGGAATACAGGTACAATACGATGTTTGTTGTTTTTCATTTACATACCTTCTACAGGACCAAAGCGTGCCCTCTCAGGCAACGTGCGTCGTGTAGCAATGATGTGACGTCGTTGTATTTGAAGTACCGTTGGCAAAACAGCCAAGGCACGTGGGGGAACAATACGGTCTGGTATTTGAACTGTAAATTAAATATTGATATTTTTAATTATCTTTCTATCTCTATTCTTCAACCGTTATCCAAGGTTTACAATTAAGGTATACCTATGGGAGGTATACATCATATGATGGCACTCCTATGATTCGAAGCTCCCGTGTGGTCGGCCTAAGTGGCACTGGAGTCACAAGCATTATCATCCTCCATCTTAATTTATGGAGATAAAATCACCATCATAACTTACCATAATGTTTTACCATCTGTGTACTGACATCATGATCAACTAGTTTAGTCCTATCTTCTATGTGCTCATCTTTCATCAATTGAGGTTTATGCAAATTTTGCATTTTCCCCATAATAGGTAGTAGTTCCATGTTGTTACATTCCATTGAAGAAGTTTGTAGTTGAATATTGAAGTCTGGCAATACATTTTGTATGTTTTGTTTCTTTTTATCTACTATTAATCCCATAATTTTAGCCGGCCCTTGACTTGAATCTGCAATAATTTTGATTCCATTTAATTAATAGTGATAAGTGATACTGAATTTAGTGAGATACTAATTTTCTGAGTCACAAACAGTAAAACATGCATATAGGAATAAGTAGTTACAACTTAATTCACAATTTTGAAATATTAGTAATATTTGTTACTAGCTATCTTTATTAACACACAAAACATAAAGGTGACTGAAGTACAAATGTAAAGTTCACACCAAAAAAGTACCGGTGCGTTTATGTTGTTAAGCTGCCTAGAAATGGTGATAAATAAAATGAATTAGTTACCAATGAGAACTTGTAGGTGATCCTGCGCTTCTTTTTGTTTCAAGGGTATCGGCAATAAGTACTGCTTGCGACCATACTCTAGGCTCTAAAACAAATAATTATTTAATGCAATAATTACTAAGCTTTGTATTTATATGATTATTTATACAAACGAGAGTAAAATATATTTACGTACATTATCCAATATGTGGAGAGGAAGGACTTGTTCATTTGAACTTAAATTTATGCTGGAATCCATTTGGAGTAAGTAAAGATGTGTTGGTCCATTGAGTATTTGAGGATCTGTATGGTTCATTCTGCAAAAAAATTACTACCTAACTGCACGTTTAGGATGTGCATAACTGTTTAAGACAATAACATATTTAGGTGTTATAAATATTATACAACTTACTTGTTTCAATGTTTTTTATTTATTTTTTGAGTTATTAGTTTGAATCAGTAATTTAATGTACATAAACCTACATCAACTTAGAAACAAACATCAACCAGGTAGAGCTGAAATCTTTTACATTTTGAGTAAGACTGATAGAAAGGTTATGTATTACTATGTAATCCAAGGTATTAATTATTATTAATTGTTTAGTAAATTCGGTCTAAAAATCTAAAATAAACAGTTGAAAGTTGAATTGAACCGGTTGGCCGATTTGTTTTATTTTCTTTTTTTTTGCTTCCATCAGTTCCTTCATTTGTGTCAAACAAATGGATGTCATCACAGGATGTCATGATGAATGACATTGTCTGACACAGAGAGAATAACAGTCAGTTTGACAAATGGACTCTGACGTATTGTTATTGCCTCGCTCGTGTAAACATCGCTTTAGTTAGTGTTGCCATATGCTTACTTGCCATACGTATGAAGCTTACAGCATTTACCCTAGGAGTCATAGATGAAGTAGAAGGTGGGCTAACTACATAGTGACAAGGAAAAAAAAGACCATATTTCAGTTAAGTACCTAACCATTTTTTTATAAACATTAGAAAGTACTACATAGGTCATCTGGTAAGTCTACTGTGCTTTCATGCTTTCATTGTCTTGGAAGTTCTTGGCGGGAAAGGTTTAGCCGGATGTGTAATAATGGTGGATAAACATGCGTAACACTTACAATGCCTGTCATTTAAAGTGAACGTATACATCTAAGGTTGTAGTTATAACTTGAGGGTATGGATTAACTTTATAAAGAAAACGTAACTTGTAAGTAAAATTAATGGATACCCTCAAATTATAACATCTATCGATTAGACAGAGATCTAAAGATAAAGTGACTCGGACGATAGTACTAACAATTTCATCAAAATTCATAGTGGTGCGCTGGCTAGTTCGTCAAACCGGTATGAGAATGACGATGTCCAGTGATGCGATGGTCCGGATCCAAGTCGAAACAATGAACTCTTTTTGAAGTAGTATAGAACTCTTTTTGAGGTATTATAGAATTATAGATTATTCGTAACGAATTCAATGTTGTGCAGTGTAACATTTTAAAACTTAAACGGTCAGCACATACTAACGCTGTGTGTACCTACCTCTTTTATCTTGTGTTTCATTAAATAACATAGGTAGGTACCTACTTACATAAAAAAGGCATAAAATAATGCATTGTGTCCTTCAGCCTCATTCGGGGTCATATAAACATAATTTGAGTCTAGCATCTTCCGTTTCCTGTCACATCTATTTAAGTATATGCAACTATCGCCTTTTTGACAACACGATGATGACATATTTCCGCCCGCGTTCACCAGGTGGCTGCAGCGCGCCAAATCGTTCATTGGCGTCCTGTTTTCGGACGGTCCACATCTAAATTTAAAGTTAACGTTGTTAACGTTCGAGTTCGTGGAAAAGAATAGTTTTCATTAGTCTATTTTTGTTAACGCTGCTAGCGTTCGGTATATGCTTAAAAATATAAAAATATTAACGATTATAATTGAAAAGTGATTTCTTACGATGGCGGATAGAGTACAGGCGCGTAATCGTAAAGAATCTGATTCGTCATCGGATTCTTCAAGTTCCTCAAGTTCCTCTGAATCATCCCCGTCGGATTTAGAGGTTGATCAGGTAGATAAATCCCGTAAGAGGAGGAAGGTGAGTAAGAAGAAGAAAAGTAAGCGTCGTCGAGGACAAAGCAAGGTAATCAAAAAGCTTGCAAAACAGGTCAGTGATTTGAAAAACTTATACTTCTACCCTCATAATATGTATTATGAAAATGAAAATTATGATTGTGATAATCCGTTCAATCATTTGATTTTGATTTGGCAACGCAATTAAAGGAGCCAGCTGTCACTGCAACTCCATTAAATCAGTTAGATTTGCTCAATACTATTCAATATTTTAATAATGATAACTGGAATAATGTTCGATATGTGGAATCACAAAAAGTTTATAATGCTCGTCCTGGATATGTTGACCTTGAAGTTAACGATGAAATCAAATCTTTTGAAAAAGTTACCCATTTACCCTCTGCGGATAAATTTCTCGGCGCTGTAAGTCGCGCACTGGTAATGCAAAGCGACGCTATGCAACAGGGTTTTCGACAGATAGTGGACTGGGCTAAGGATACGAGTAGCATGGACCCAGAACAATTGACATTCAAATTAAAAGAGATTTTTTCCGGTGATTATCAAAAAAATTCACGTGACTGTTTGCAACTAGTTTGTGGCCGTAGAGCAGATATAATTGAACAAAGACGCCAAGTGTGCAATTAAGAGACAAACCATTTAAGCCATGTTTGAAGAAAATACCGCCCTCTAGTGATTTTTTGTTTGATAAAGTACCTTTTAGTGAATTTATTAAGAATAATGGCGGAGTTAACAAAATTTTTTATGCAAATAAAATTAATTTTGCTGGGCAAGAAAAGAAAATCACTAGACCCCAGGCGGCGTACCCTGGACATAGTGGATATCAATCGTCCAGTCGCGCTTCGGAACTGACGATGAACTATAGGTTTCCTCCTCCTCAGAGTGCAGGAGCCTTTAATAATAATTATCAGGCAATGAACCCGTTTATTAATAATCCAACATTTTTTCGTCCTCAACCGAGAGGACAACTGGCTGGACAACGCTTTTATCAGCCCTATAGTTTACGAAAAAATGAATCGCAAACCTATGCACAACGGGGCAAGGGCTCGGCTAAATTCAATAAAAAGTTCTGACTCGGATCAAGATTTTTGGGGGGGGTGCTTACAAAATCATGTTACGGAATGGAAGAGACTGGGGGCACCAGAACCATTAATAAAAATTGTGACGGGTTATCGTATGCCATTTCAAAAGAAACCGCCTCTGGCCCCGCCAAGGCAGGGAAAACGTTGCAATCTTACTCTACCATCCCCGGAGATGGACAGAGTCATTCAAAATTTGTTGACACAGAGTATTTTAGAATATCCCCCCCTGACTCCGAGTTTCATATCAAATTTCTTTCTGATTCCCAAGAGCGACAGAACTTACCGTCCCATTTTCAATCTAAAAAGTTCAAACAATTATCTGAAAATAACCAAATTTCGTTTGATTTCGGTAAATCGAGTTCCCGATTTCATTCAGGAGAGGGATTGGATGGTCAAAATAGACCTCAGACAAGCTTACATCCACGTAAATGTAGCACTCGCTCACCATTGTTTTCTTCGTCTATTGTATCGAAATCGGTTACTGCAAATTACGTGTTTGCCGTTTGGCCTGGCGACAGCGCCAAAAGTATTTGCATCATTGACCAACTGGACCGCCGAGGTTTCCAGGAATCTAGGCATTCGAGTAGTGGTTTTTCTCGACGATTATCTCCTAGTAGCCCAGGACAGAATGACACTTACGAAACACGTCGACATTGTTCTTCAAACTATCAGCCAGCTGGGTTGGCAGGTGAACAGGGAGAAATCGATTCTTATCCCTCAGAAGATAATAGAGTATTTGGGTTTGATGTGGAATCCGTGGCTAAATCAAAATTTTTTACCAGAAGACAAAATTCAGAACATACAAATAGTGTTATCAAAGTTGCTCCGGCGGCGGAAGGCGTCTCTTCGAGAAATAGGTGCTTCGCTCGAGGTGTATTCCTGATAGTTGCGCCGAGGTGGCCTCGACCATTCTGGAGAGCAGACTTGAAAGCCAGAGCGATCGCGCCTCCGTTTTCGTTTCACAGGTTATCGAAAGTGCTAGTAGACACGAGGACCGGGCAGCCCCCACCTCGAGTGAAGGAGCTGGTCTTAGAAGTATGGAAATGTGGGGGTGGTCTGAATTCTTAGGTGACTGGTCTGAAGAACAAAAGTGTCTGCTGAAAGAAGGATGGAGATCGTCTACTTTAAATACATATAGGTCAGCATGGCAGAGATGGTTGAATTGGTGTTCCATGTTTGGTATACAATTTTCAGACCCTTCAGGTAGTGATTTGGCTCGATATTTAGCGGATTTACACCTAAAAGAAAAATTATCTTATCGTACTATTTTACTTCATAAATCAGTTGTGTCCACTTTATGCAATACAAAGAGCGAGGCCCGATTAAGTTCAAACATTTTGGTTAAACAAATGATTAAAGCTATAGCGTTGCAACAACCTAAAAATTGTCCACCCCCTGTTTGGGATCCTCAGTCTTTAGAAAGTTGGTTGGGTAGTAGACCTCTTCAAAATCAAGGTCCATTCGAAATTTCAAGAGTTTGTGCAGTTTTACTGTGTTATGTTCAGAGCGTAGGATACGCGATTTAACATTACTTAGTGTCTCGCCAGACAGGTGTATAGTAGGTGAGAATAGCATAATGTTTTGGCCGCATTTTGGTTCCAAAACTGATTCTGAAACTCATGTACAGTCAGGTTGGAAGTTGTTAGGGAATCCTGATAATGAAGCGCTTGACCCGGTACTTTGGCTTTAAAAAACTTATAGAAATTGGTAAACCGCGTCGTTTGCTTTGTTCTAGCGATAGATTATTTATCACTGTATGTGGAAAAGCTAAGCCAGCTACTAGAACTATTTTGGCAGGTTGGGTTAAGTCGATTTTGAAAGAAGCAGGAATTGAGGCTACTCCAGGTAGATTTCTTTCTGCAGTTGCGTCACGAAGTTGGTTGGATCGCGAACCTCTTGATGAGATAATGGCACGAGCTATTTGGAGATCTGGTAATACTTTCAAAAAACATTACAGGAAGGAAGTGACACCAGCACAGGGAAGCTCCTTGATTCATCTTTTTCAGCCAATTAATTAATTACCTCTGATTATATAGAAAAAAATATTCTGTGGTATTGATGATCCTACAAAGTGTTTGAATTATGAGAACAAGATGTTGTATCGATGAATAAAATAAGTGTTACATGATTATGGTAAGTTTATACAAAGATTTGACATGATGATGGATTCGAGGTACGTATCAATGTTAGGTATGTTTACTCTGTAATGGGATTGTTAAGTACTATTTTTAGTTATTTACCTTAATATGGTAACTATTGTTAATTTATTGCAAAGCAAATCGTAAAAGATTACATCTGTGTTTTAATTTTGTGCTTACCGTTTTTGCTAATTTCTTAATCTAATTTAACTTAGGTTTTTACAACACATTGGCGTCCCGTTCACCAGGCGATAACAAACAAAGCCTCAAATTATGTTTATATGACCCCGAATGAGGCCGAAGGACACAATAGCAGCGTTTTACCTTCAAACAAAACGCTTGTTGTGTCCGGAGACTCATTCGGGGTCATAATTTTAAAGACTGCCTGGTTTAAGTGGTTTTTCAAGTTTTAGGTTTTATTTTGAGGCCACAATGAACGATTTTGCGCGCTGCAGCTACCTGGTGAACGCGGGCGGAAATACGTCATCATCGTGTTGTCAAAAAGGCGATAGTTGCATATACTTAAATAGATGTGACAGGAAACGGAAGATGCTAGACTCAAATTATGTTTATATGACCCCGAATGAGTCTCCGGACACAACAAGCGTTTTGTTTGAAGGTAAAACGCTGCTATTAGTGTTGGACCAGTTTTACCATAATTAATTAATTATGTTTTATGCATAGGTATTCTGTAATTTTTGTAAGTCGATGCAGATGAGATGCGATTTATCATTCTAAAATTATAAGAAAAAACACTGTTTATTTTCATCCAATAGGTAACACAACTTTCCCGCGCTATTAGAATTCAGAATTAAAAAAATATATATATAATTAATTTATTTGAACTCCACCGGTACACACGGCTACATAGCAAGCTATACATTCAAGTTTAAGCTGAGGGCTAATTGCGTAACACACTATCAGTAGGAAACGGTTTCAATTTGACAGTTCAACAACATTCATTGCGTTATTTACGTTGTTGAACAGACAATTTTTTCTAACCTATGAAGCAATGAATTAGCAATATACTTCAAAATCATTCCGATTCAAACTGTGTTACGCAATTAGGGTACTGATCCCACATTGTATAGGATTTCCGAACAAAGAGAGATCAGCTTGTATTGGAAATGTATAGCTTGATATGTAGCCGTGTGTACTGTGTACTGTGTACCTACCTAATTATTAATAGGAAGAAAACTACACCGTTTTATTTACATCAGCATATTGTATTTCATAAGTGAAATTTAATGTAGTAGGTAGTATACAGTACCTACCCATGTTCGGGTGATACAAACCAACAGTTTTGAGTAGGTACCTAATTCGTAATATCACACATCAATATTAAAATCGTAAAATCCAACTCATAAAGATAGATATTTTTACAGACCCTAGGTACTTATTATATTTTAAATCTGATATTGTTTTGAAAAACTTGAAAATGTTTAAAATATAAAGTGTATAACTTGCTTACAATTACGCGTTTGCAACAATCCAGCTGCTGAAATGAGAAACGCGAGTATTGATACCAGGATAGAAAGAATCGGCGCATTCATAGCCCCAGGAGGTTACACCGACTATGATGTTACCGGAGTGAGCGAGGGGACCACCAGAGTCCCCCTGGCAGGCGTCCTTGCCGCCGACGTTTAAGATACCAGCGCACACCATGCCACTGTTGATATCAGGCCAGTTCCCGAAGGTTGGCAGAGTCTTCAGGTAAGCATACCGCTCAGCACACAGCTGCTGGTTGATGATGTCGACGTCAACGTGCATGAGCTGCTCGGAAGAGAATCCACTGGACTGAAAAAAAAAATGGAATTATCGTTCATTATTGGAAATTGGGCTTCTATAAATACAAGCACCTAGGTACTTATCGCATTAATAATCACAGTGGCTATAAAGATAACGTTTTTGGTCAAGCAGATAATTATTATTGATCGTGATTACACTGGAAGGCGCTGATCGCAGACCGCAGACCCCTAAACTTGATGTAGTTGCATATTACAACAATAACTGGGTGCTTGCTTTGCCAATGACGAGATAAATAAAGTAGGTAGGTAATTTCAAGTTAGATTTATGTAGGTAGGTATATAGTAATATTTTGACAGTGGTGTTGTTGAATAATTACCGAGAGTGTGCCCCATCCAACATGAGTGACACTGGTGCCGTCAGCGAGGTTATAGTTGGCACCAGCGATATTTGCGGGCTGGACTCTGTTGGAGTACACGGCCGCGTTGTTAAGGCGGACGATGGCGACGTCGTTGTTAATGGTGGCGTGAACGTATTGCGGGTGAAGGATCAGTTGGCTCACAGCGTGAACGGAGCCACCGTTGTGTGCCAACGAGCTGCCGAGAATGACACGCCATTCGGAGACTTGGTCACCGCTGAAACAATCATATTATCGTATGCAGTTAAGTACCTAATCTTTTTATCTTGTTGTATTGAAATTCTACTTACTAGAAACAGTGTGCAGCTGAGAGCACGGAGGTTGGGGTGAGCAGAGATCCCCCGCAAGACTGGGACCACCAGAAGCCCCCCCACAAGTACTGCATGTTGGACATGTACGGGTAAGTCTCGATGTTAGTAGCGGAGCCACCGACGATGCGGTTTATGTTCCTGGGTACAGCTGTAAAAAGCATTGTTTGACATCAGTTATTAAGTCAATCAAATCATAATAGGTTACTCAGACGATATTTCTACGAGGAATTAATCTTAGAATTAATGTTTGAAGGACATGAAAGTTACAAACATACCAAGGGCGGAGCCCAGAAATGCCAAGAGGATGATGATACGCATGGTGCGTATTTTAAAAGTCCGAGTACTAAGCAAAATTATCGACAGAGCCTACGTTTTTATACTCCAATATTTTATTACCTATCTTTATCAAGTATTGTTTGGCCATAATGTGCAGATAATGATAATTTGGTTAGATGTTTATTTGGGTACTAGCTGTGCCCTGCGGTTTCACCCGCATAAGTCTCGATCCTGTGGGAATGTCGGGATAAAAGTATCCTATGTCCTAATCCAGGGGGTCTACTCCGAAGATAAATCCGAAGTATCAGCCGAATGATCGGCCGTTTCCTGACTACGGCTATCTATGGCTGACTAAGGCGAAAGAAAAAAAAAGCGACGGTCAGAGAGATAAGTCAAAGTCAAAAACGTGACTTGAAGTCGGGTAAGGATTCAAAGTCAAATAAGGAAACGTTGGAAGTTAAGAAACGGCCGAACTTTCGGCCGATACTTCGGAGTAGGCCCCCAGCACCCTAATTGCGTAACATAGTTTGAATCACAATCTGAATGACTTTAAAGTTGTATATTGTGATCATCTATTGCTTCATATGTTCGAAAAATTTGTCTACTCAGCAACGATTGTTGTTGAACTGTCAAAATGAAACCCATTGCTACTGTTAGTGTTACGCAATTACCCCGCTGGTCATGGTCTACCCATGTGCCAAATCCATCAGCGCCATCCGTTCAGCCGTTTTAGTGTGAATGTGTGACAAACAAACAAACAAAATCACTTTCGTGTTTTTCTTGTGTGTTAGGAGAGCGTTTCCCATTTGCCGGGTTGCGACCCGGTACCAGGCCATCAAAATAAAATACCGGGTCGCAACATTCCCGCCTTGTTTTAAAAATAATACCTACTATCGATCTAAAATTTAGGGACTAAATAGACGATACCAAAATATTATGTACTCGTAGTATTAATAAAACATTTTTACTATTATTAAATGTGTATTATTTTACCTAATGGAACCAGCTTGGATTTAGAAGTATTGTGGGCCACGAGGGGCAGTGTGAAAATTACCGGGCCATGGCAGAACAATGTTTGGGAAACACTGTTAGGATGATACCAGTCCAGTGTTCCACTTCAGCCAAATACCTCTTCTCTTAAAGAGAAAGCACGAGCGTTGATCACCGCTTCAGTGTCAGTAATACCCAAGATAAACTCAGCAAGTATTATGTGGTTATCTATTGACTTTGACTTTACAAGCAAAATTAAACTTTAGTATAATATGATTTATTGGATCTTTTTCTTCCCATGTTGAAGACAGTAACCTAATTGTAATATTTTCTCTCAATACATTGTTTATTCGAAAATCATGTCTTTTTAGGGTTCCGTAGTAAACAAGGAATCCTTTTATAGTTTCGCCATGTCCGTCTGTCTGTCTGTCTGTCTGCCTGTCTGTCCATCCATCCGTCTGTCCCCGGCTTAGCTCGGAGACGCTTAGTCCTAGAAAGCTGTAATTTGGCAAGGGTGTACATATTCATCACGACGAAAAAGTCGTAAAATAAAACCATGAAAAACATTTTTGTTTAGGGTACCTCCCTTGCACGTAAAACGGAGATGATATTTTTTTTTCTCATCTAATACATGGTGGGTATCGTTGGATAGGCCGTTTAAAAATATTGTGGGTCTGTGCAAGCCATTTTTTAATTCTGAGATCGCTTTGCGTAATATTAAGCTTTAAAGTGCTATTTTTTGTTAGAGTCAAGTGTCTAGCTAAATGGTTGGTTTTGGATATGAGAAAAAATTCATGGCAGTAGTATATATAACGAAATTAAAAGGAAAACTATCACAGCTAAGTAGGGTTTACTAGTAAACAAGTAATAGTCGACCAACTTAAATTTGCAGTTGAAGAATTGACTGTAACGTATATCGATGTATGGAAGAGCATGTTTTTCAACTACAATGTTAAGTTTGTTTTTGGGATAAATTCATCCTAACTACGGAAACCTACATTGTGCGTGGTCCGACACGCACTTGGCCGGTTTTTTAATTATAAAACACAAACAAGATTGTATGGCTTTTATGTTCAAAATAAATATTCACAGCAAGAAAATATATTATAGTTTATTATCCACCCACAAGATATTTTTTCTCTAGATCAGTTATTACTTTAGTTAAAAACGAAATAAATAAATAAGTCGGCGGCGGCGTCACAAACTTTGTATGTGTTTCTTTTCTTTGTGTTTGTTGATACAATAGCATGGTTCTAACACGACACGTGTCCCATGTTAGCGATTTTTTAACCGACTTCCAAAAAGGAGGAGGTTCTCAATTCGGCGGTATGTTTTTTTTTTTTATGTTTGTTACGCTATTACGCCGTTAATTATGGACCGATTTTGAAAATTCTTTTTTTGTTTGAAAGGGTATACTCCCGAGGTGGTCCCATTGCCACCAAATCAGAATCAGATGAGGGGATCTCATGGAAATCAAGGGAAACCCTCAAATTTTATAGGCAAACCTATAGCGATTTGGGTATTTTTTATAGTAACTCGTGCATTTGGTCTCGGAAAGCACCATTTGGTGAAGTGGAATGTGGATGGAGACCACATATGGCCACCGGAACAATATAATAATGAGTACCCCTATTCTACGGGTTGCGATTAAGCAATTTATGCTCATCACTATGCATATTGTGAGTGGCAGTTCTCCTGGTTCTTACCAGGAGAACTCCTCAACAATCAACGTCCCAGCATCGGGAAAAGAAATATTTTGTAAAAGATGATGAGCAGTTAACATTAGGCTATTGTAACTTAGATAAATTTAAAACTGACCCACTAAAAAGTGTAAAATAAAAAACTTTTTACAAAAAAATAAGAAGCGACTACCAAAAATAACACTACAAAGTGAAAAATAACTTTAATTTCGGAATTCGGTGGCAAAAAACTCAAATACAGATCCAAAGACACCGACTTCCGAAATTAAAGTTATTTTTCACTTTGTAGTGTTATTTTTGGTAGCCGGTTCTTATTTTTTTTTTAACTACAAGAAATGCGTTGAATGAGTATTGAACGAAACATATAACTTATTCCTGGAAATATATACCATTTTTATTAGACTTCACAAAAAGAAGGAGGTTCTCAAGTCGTCTGTATGTTTTTTTTAATGTTTGTTACCTCAGAACTCCATCGTTTATGAACCGATTTGGAGTTTTTTTTTTTTTTTCAAAGGATATACTTAAAGATTGGTCCCATTTTTATCAAATCCAGTTCTGATGTTGGAATTCATGAGTAACTGAAGGAACTCCTCAAATATTATAGGCATACATATAGCGATTTTTATATTTTCATCAACAAGTCAATTATTTGCATTCAGAAAGTATAATTTGGTGAAATGGAACTGATGAAGAAGGCCACAGATGGCCACCAGAACTTCTCAATGATAAGTTTTCACGGGTGGCGATAAGATATCTGGATTAAGATAGTTAAGCGAAGCAAATTTAAATAAATAGTTCTGATCAAAATAGTACCATCGAACTAATCTGATGATGAAGCCGGAAGGTAGGCACTAAAACTCCGAAATAAAACAATGTATCCTACCCGTGTTTGGTCTTATTGGAATTGTCATGAGATGCACTCTGGCTATAAATGATTTTTAACCGACTTCAAAAAAGGAGGAGGTTCTCAATATAATATCTAGCCTTATGTATAAAAGGACACCGTGACTGATTGGTCTGTCAACACATAGCTCAAACCACTGAACAGATTGGGCTGAAATTAGGCACACAGACAGTTCTTATGACATAGGGATCCGTTAAGAAGGGGTTTTTGGAAATTTGACTTTTAAGGGGGGGGGGGGGGGAGGGGGAATTTTGTTTGCATGAAAAATCTTATTCCTAGAGTTAATAAACTTGAAACTTGGCACGAATACTTACCTAAGTAAATTATAAAATTTGTAATTTTTTGTTTATCTTAACTTCAATGATTATGGATGGGATGTCAAAGCTGGTATAGAACTTCCTGTCACTGTTTTTTTCATAGCAAGTAGTGGTATACGAATTGATGTGGGGTAGGTACCACGGCTAAAACGTGAAAAATAAAAAACTGAAACCGACTTCCAAAAAAACACTATTGAGAGGATGAGTGAAAGCTAATCAAATCAAATCAAAAGTCATTTATTCAAACTAGGCTGAGAATCAGCACTTTTCGAACGTCAAAATTACATAAGACAGTCCCCCAAAAACGCCCACCCTTCACCACTTCCTAGTGCTTTAGCTGGGAAGAAGAAGTGGCGCAACAAACTCCCCAGCAGCACAGCTGTCTGTTCAGATATAAAACTTGAATTGAATCTATACAATAAAATGTAAAATAATTTGCATTACGCAACACAGAACATTAAAGATATTTATATTATTTGCCTTATGATAGCTAGCACACGCCACTATACAAAGAAAAAAAAAAACATAAAAATCGTCAAAAAACTATACTCAAGCAGAAATAACGTAAACAGAACGTACTTAAATATAAAGCCTCCAGGCATAATGGGCGTGCCCGCTTACATAAAGCTATAGCTGTAACTCGAAGTCACAAATGATAAACTAGCACCATCGAAGTAAAATAAAAAATAGTTAATCATTAATAACAATAACAAAACCATGGTCAGCAAGACGACCAGTCACCACAAGCAGCACCCGTTCACGAGCATAACGCAAAGATCAGCCATCACCCCCCTCGCCATATTCGAGGGAAGGAGGCAACCCGACCCCCGACGCTACCGCAAGCAGTGACATCTAAGGGAGCACGACGAACTTGCTGCCGGTTGCTCAGGCAAGAATAATATAATCAATTGTCGAGGTCGCTAGCTAACCACTTATTGCAATACAACGCATAAAAAACATTTTCATGAGTATATTATGTCACTAATAATAAATTATAAAAAATAAAAAATTGACTGACACAGTCAATAAAATAAACAATTATGAACTCATATAACCTGTCAGTAGCTAAGCTAATTCTGGAGAAAGAACATGAACATTGTCTTGAGTTAATCACAGCGACCAACTATTCTTATCCTTTAAGTAGTCATTGATAGAATAGTATGCCTTTGAACAAAGATTGGATTTAACTTTAACTTTAAACGCATTAAAAGGCAAATCTAGCAAAGAAGAGGGTAGCTTGTTATAAAAAGTTATACCAAGTCCAACAAATGAGTTATGAACCTTATGAAGCCGATGAAATGGAGCACGTAATTTATCCTTATTTCTGGTGTTAATATTGTGAATATCACTGTTTTTAGTGTATAAGTGTATATTTTGCCTAACATATAAGATGTTGGCGAAGATGAATTGTGATGCCACCGTGAGAATACCAATATCTTTAAAAAAATCTCTGAGAGAAACTCTGGCACCCAGCTGGTAAATTGCTCGAACAGCTCGTTTTTGTAGTACAAATATATTTTGAATGTCAGCTGCTTTACCCCACAGCAGAATACAGTAGGACATAACGCTATGAAAATAACAAAAATAGACTAATCGGGCTGTAGCTGACTAACAAAAGGAATTTATAAAGCAGAAATCAGTGGAAACACCGGGAGGGGACACCCTAGGAGGACATATATAGTGACCTAATAGGTGATGTTTTTCAGAAAGGTCAGGTGCGTAGTACTCACAACCGGCGCGCGGCGTGCGTGTATGACCAGGATGTACCAACGTAAGCAAAGCAAAAGGAGTATGTAAGGAGCGTAGCAAGTGGCGTTCTATAGTTTCTGCCTACCCCCATGGGAAGAAGGCGTGCAATGAGTTTATGTATGTATGTAACATTGTACTTAATGTTTTGAAATAATAAGGAACCAAAGTGGCACATGTTATACAATTTAAGAATAAATATGACATAACATCGCGCCTTGTTTGTCCGAAGAGGACAAACAAGCGAGGCGAGGCGAGGCAAAAAGTACCCACGTACTTTTTTGGGGATTTAAGACGTCTTGTCACTTGTCACCCTTTTAACTTTAACTTTTACATTTGACATGACGGTGCAACAGCACGTAGTTAGATTATAATTTAGGGTTAATGTTACTGTTAAAATTAACTTTGAATTAACTTTGCCTTGCCTTTGCTTTGCCTTTGCCTTGCCTTTGCCTTTGCCATGCCTTTGCCTTGCCATTGCCCCATTAGGTACAATGTTACATACATACATAAACTCATGGCACGCCTTCCTCCCATGGGGGTAGGCAGAAACTATAGAACGCCACTTGCTACGCTCCTTTCTTCGTCTCGGGCTTACATGCGTCTACTCCACAGACTACATTTTATATTGGTCTACTAAAAACCAACTTACCGCACTAGTAGGTAACATAAATAACTATTTCAAAATCGGTCCACAATTAACGGAGAAATCGGTGAACATACATAAAAAAAAGAAAAAAAATAAACATACAGACGAACATAATAACCTCCTCCTTTTTGGAAGTCGGTTAAAAATGTCGATGACCAACATTTTGCTTTTTCTTCGGCGGGACACATCCTAGTCAATTTACCGCGATGTTGGTCATCGACATTTTTGCCTGAGCAACCGGCAGCAAGTTCGTCGTGCTCCCTTAGATGTCACTGCTTGCGGTAGCGTCGGGGGTCGGGTTGCCTCCTTCCCTCGAATATGGCGAGGGGGGTGATGGCTGATCTTTGCGTTATGCTCGTGAACGGGTGCTGCTTGTGGTGACTGGTCGTCTTGCTGACCATGGTTTTGTTATTGTTATTAATGATTAACTATTTTTTATTTTACTTCGATGGTGCTAGTTTATCATTTGTGACTTCGAGTTACAGCTATAGCTTTATGTAAGCGGGCACGCCCATTATGCCTGGAGGCTTTATATTTAAGTACGTTCTGTTTACGTTATTTCTGCTTGAGTATAGTTTTTTGACGATTTTTATGTTTTTTTTTTTTCTTTGTATAGTGGCGTGTGCTAGCTATCATAAGGCAAATAATATAAATATCTTTAATGTTCTGTGTTGCGTAATGCAAATTATTTTACATTTTATTGTATAGATTCAATTCAAGTTTTATATCTGAACAGACAGCTGTGCTGCTGGGGAGTTTGTTGCGCCACTTCTTCTTCCCAGCTAAAGCACTAGGAAGTGGTGAAGGGTGGGCGTTTTTGGGGGACTGTCTTATGTAATTTTGACGTTCGAAAAGTGCTGATTCTCAGCCTAGTTTGAATAAATGACTTTTGATTTGATTTGATTAGCTTTCACTCATCCTCTCAATACTGTTTTTTTGGAAGTCGGTTTCAGTTTTTATTTTTCACGTTTTAGCCGTGGTACCTACCCCACATCAATTCGTATACCACTACTTGCTATGAAAAAAACAGTGACAGGAAGTTCTATACCTACCAGCTTTGACATCCCATCCATAATCATTGAAGTTAAGATAAACAAAAAATTACAAATTTTATAATTTACTTAGGTAAGTATTCGTGCCAAGTTTCAAGTTTATTAACTCTAGGAATAAGATTTTTCATGCAAACAAAATCCCCCCCCCCCCCCCCCCTTAAAAGTCAAATTTCCAAAAACCCCTTCTTAGCGGATCCCTATGTCATAAGAACTGTCTGTGTGCCTAATTTCAGCCCAATCTGTTCAGTGGTTTGAGCTATGTGTTGACAGACCAATCAGTCACGGTGTCCTTTTATACATAAGGCTAGATATTATATTGAGAACCTCCTCCTTTTTTGAAGTCGGTTAAAAATCATTTATAGCCAGAGTGCATCTCATGACAATTCCAATAAGACCAAACACGGGTAGGATACATTGTTTTATTTCGGAGTTTTAGTGCCTACCTTCCGGCTTCATCATCAGATTAGTTCGATGGTACTATTTTGATCAGAACTATTTATTTAAATTTGCTTCGCTTAACTATCTTAATCCAGATATCTTATCGCCACCCGTGAAAACTTATCATTGAGAAGTTCTGGTGGCCATCTGTGGCCTTCTTCATCAGTTCCATTTCACCAAATTATACTTTCTGAATGCAAATAATTGACTTGTTGATGAAAATATAAAAATCGCTATATGTATGCCTATAATATTTGAGGAGTTCCTTCAGTTACTCATGAATTCCAACATCAGAACTGGATTTGATAAAAATGGGACCAATCTTTAAGTATATCCTTTGAAATAAAAAAAAAAACTCCAAATCGGTTCATAAACGATGGAGTTCTGAGGTAACAAACATTAAAAAAAACATACAGACGACTTGAGAACCTCCTCCTTTTTGTGAAGTCTAATAAAAATGGTATGTATTTCCAGGAATAAGTTATATGTTTCGTTCAATACTCATTCAACGCATTTCTTGTAGTTGAAAAAAAAATAAGAACGGGCTACCAAAAATAACACTACAAAGTGAAAAATAACTTTAATTTCGGAAGTCGGTGTCTTTGGATCTGTATTTGAGTTTTTTGCCACCGACTTCCGAAATTAAAGTTATTTTTCACTTTGTAGTGTTATTTTTGGTAGTCGCTTCTTATTTTTTTGTAAAAAGTTTTTTATTTTACACTTTTTAGTGGGTCAGTTTTAAATTTATCTAAGTTACAATAGCCTAATGTTAACTGCTCATCATCTTTTACAAAATATTTCTTTTCCCGATGCTGGGACGTTGATTGTTGAGGAGTTCTCCTGGTAAGAACCAGGAGAACTGCCACTCACAATATGCATAGTGATGAGCATAAATTGCTTAATCGCAACCCGTTGAATAGGGGTACTCATTATTATATTGTTCCGGTGGCCATATGTGGTCTCCATCCACATTCCACTTCACCAAATGGTGCTTTCCGAGACCAAATGCACGAGTTACTATAAAAAATACCCAAATCGCTATAGGTTTGCCTATAAAATTTGAGGGTTTCCCTCGATTTCCATGAGATTCCCTCATCTGATTCTGATTCGGTGGCAATGGGACCACCTCGGGAGTATACCCTTTCAAACAAAAAAAGAATTTTCAAAATCGGTTCATAATTAACGGCGTAATAGCGTAACAAACATAAACACAAAAAAAAAAACATACCGCCGAATTGAGAACCTCCTCCTTTTTGGAAGTCGGTTAAAAAATAAAAAACCCGATTGCGTAAAAAGTGAACTGAATGTCTCAATTATATGATGTATGTTCACCTACCGACTTAAGTACCAATGTGTCAGTGTTTCTGTCGGTGAATGTTGCACGAAAATGCAAATAGCCGATATTAGACTATATCTACTGTACAACTTCATTGCCGGGAATTGCTTTTGCTCATGCTCGTGAGCATGAGCAAAAGCTTGGGTCGGCTCGCTAGCTTTTTTGCAAGTTTACCAAAAATCATAAAATTAATTTATTTGTTATTATTTTTTATCGGACACAATTTTTTTAAATTTATTTATACACACGTTGTAAATGTCGCAATATAAAACTGATTTACATCCGTCACCTCACACTTTCAGGTCCAGTTGAAAACCAGCGTCAGGCACTAGAGTAGTTGTCTGGCATTTTTGCTGAACTGGGCCTTTTTGGCGCAGCCCCGTGAGGCACACTTTCCGTGACTTTCCTACTAATTTCTTACAACGCACTTTACACATTTTACTTGAAATATTGATTTTGTTTATCTAGTGTATATGTGCCTTTTAGTCTGTGCTAATAAATGTATTTTCTTTCTAATTTAATTTTCTACATTATGTCGACAAAGTAACGAATGGTCAAATGAAAATATAACCCGTCCAAGACAGGGTTCAAAAATGTTCTAACTCACTTCACTCGGGTGTTGCATCCTCATTTTCATTCGTTGAAAAATATGTATTGAATCAAGTCGAATTTATTATTATTTTTGGCCAGTTAATTCTAAATTCCGCCGCGCACGAGCGATTTTTTCGGCGATTTTTGTCAGAATGAATTACATCTGACAAAAATCGCCGAGAAAATCGCTCGTGGGCGAGCACCCTAAAAGTGTGTCCTTAATCAAGTTTCGGTGTTATCTGCAGAACCATGTAAAAGTTCATATTATTCGTTTTTAGGGTTCCGTAACCAAAGGGTAAAACGGGAACCCTATTACTAAGGCTCCGCCGCCGCCGCGCCGTCTGTCTGTCTGTCACCAGGCTGTATGTCATGAACCGAGATAGTTAGACAGTTGAACTTTTCACACATGATGTATTTCTGTTGCCGTTATTACAACAAATACTAACAAACAGAATAAAATAAATATTTAAGGGGGCTCCCATACAACAAACGTGATATTTTTGCTCGATGTTGATTACGGAAACAGGTAGACGCTTGAAATATTCACAGAATATTTAGTTAGGTATATATTACTTATACTTTAAAAATAAATAATTAAATTAAAATAAAACAAATATTTAAGGGGGGCTCCCATAAAACAAACGTGTTTTTTTTGCCGTTTTTATAGATAATGGTACGGAGCCCTTCGTGCGCAAGTCCCATTCGCACTTGGCCGGTTTTTATTGTTGAGTAAACGGAGGTGCAAAATTTAGGTGTCTTACTTTGAATTTGGTATGTACCTACTTCCGCTTATTGGCTCACCCAACGGAAATTGTATCTTTTTCCTGGTGTAATACCCAATTTTATTTGCCGTAGGTGTAGAACCAGTTGAAAATGGTCCCCTTTTTCCGGGTACTGGATTATTTACCAGGCATCCGTGCGCTCGGCTCATTTCAACCAGCCGCATAGAATCTGCATGCACTCGATTCGTCTCTACCAGCCGCACATAGTCATTGGAGTCCGTAGACCGGCCTCCCCGTTTAAGTGTGCGCCACATGTTTGTCGCGTCTGTGTTGTAGCGTCATCCTGCAGTTCAGTCGAGGCGCGCTACGCCTTGCAGTTGAAGTCCGTCAGGATTTTTTTTAACTTAAATCTTCACACTTAATTACTACAGTTATTAGTACTTTCTGCATTAACATTTTAATTCTAGGTTATATATTTACCTAAACCAGCTCTGTTTCGGTCGGGATAACTTAGGCCCATTTATAAAAGATAATATTCATTTGACAGGTTACGTTGGTAATTTAGGGGTCACGAACTTTAAACCGATTGCAATCGATTCTTTCGTTCGTCAACAAAATGCATGACTAAGATCCATCTGATGTAGGTACAGACGCCAGCAGGTCAAACCTGAAACTGTCAAATTTTCCCAATCAACCTTGAACTTTAACCTTTAACGATAAAGTTGAAAATCTTTTAAAGAAAGACAGTTTGTACTAGCTTGATGTACTGGCGTCTGTACCTTAAGTTTTCTCGTAATCCCTCTTCAATTAGGCCAAATTTTATAATGATTAAATTAGTATACGTGTTAAAGTGGTGAATTCTCTTTTTCCTTTCGCTACAGTATGTTCATCTGTTCTCTCATAACTCTTTTAAACTACTCGTTGTATTTTGACAAACGAGTTATCATTGGAAGCGTTATGTTGTTCCGCGGGTTAGGCGCTATAATATTACATTATAAAATCCAACATGGCGACTTATAGGGGATGAAGAGTTATCAAAAAAAAATAAGGGTAATTATATCGTGTTTAGTATCTTATGAAAGGACTTAGAGAGTGCTTTCTGAAAATATATTGGTTATCTATGTTTATTTATACATAAACCCCAAATACTGTTGAATTTTACCAAATCAAAGAAATGGGTAGGTACCTACCCACCCTCAATGATCCCAAACCCCAAAATAATTTAAATAAAAATAAGCTAAAAACTAAAACCCAACTACCACAAAAACGACAACTAAAAAGGGACTACCTATAAACATTGGGGGCGGTCCGGCCGGTACTCGAGTTCTGGCTCGGGAGGAGCCACGGCTCCCTGTCGTTTCGGGTGATGTAGGTGCTACCGGGGCATGGTTGCTTTGGGAAGAACCTGTGTCGCATAAACAGCGAGCCGCACGCCCGGTGTCACCACTGCGTCGACTGCCGGGAGGACACGGCGCGGCATACACTGGCAGAGTGTGCCGCTTGGTAGAAGCCGCGCCGTGCCCTCATCTCAGGAGTAGGCAGCGACCTGTCGCTGCCGGCCGTGGTCGACTCGATGGTCGGCAGCAAGGAGTTCTGGGATGCGGTGGAATCCTTCTGTGAAACAGGCATGTCGCAGAAGGATATTGCGGAAAGGAGCTGGAGATCTCTTCCGCTCATCTGGCCCGCAGCAGGCGCACCGTCGGCAGAGGGCAGGAAATGCCGTCTTCGGGCCCCCCTAAATGGGTGCAGGGACCACATGATCCCATTCAATCCCCGGTGCAAGTGTGGGAAGGAAACACCGGGGTGGTTTTTAGTCAGTAAGAGTCTGACAGACCCCTCAACCCGCCCCAGGGCGGAGGACATCCATGAGGATTTTCCACCCCGAAAAGGTTAGAACTGTGACCAACCTATTTCCAAGTTGCTCGTAGCTAGGCAGAATATTTACTTAGTATTAGCGCAACGTGCGATGCGTTGCAAGCAACTTTAATACCAGTTCACAATTTGTCGGTTTGCCTTGGATTGGGTGCGTCTCATAACGTATAAACTCATTTTGGTCTAATTTCATTTTATTATCGTTCATAATATATAATCAACGTGAGATATACCAACTGTCGATTTGAATTTCTTTACATATAACATTTATTTATTTTAAAACTTAATTATTATAACGTTGTTTGATATAACGTTTATTTAATCGAAAATCATTAGGTCTAACGTTTAATATATATAAAAAACATAATTATGGTTAACACCCCGACTCGATTTTTTAAACCACCCAGAAATAGGAGCCCCGCAAAGCGGGGCTCCGTCGACCTATCTTAGCGCAGGTGGTAATCAGTTACTAGTTATGTTTAATATCTACTTAGGTTACTATTACCTATAACTACGATAGAACTTACAAAGAATAAAACAAAGAAAAAATACTTTTAAATATTTATTAAACAAAATACAAAGTTAAATAAACTAACCCGTGTCTATGAAATTTTGCTTTGTGTTTTTAAGTAGGCGTTTTCATCATATTAGACCAAATAAGTTTTATATCTTTTGAGTGGTATGTCAAACGATTTTATATTTAATGTATGTTATGTCAAACGATGTTATATTTAATGCATGCTATGCTTATAAAAATTAGTTATTTTAAAATTATATCAATCGTTCATTATATTAACTAATGGCTATATTAAATAAAATTATAGGTTCCGTTGTTATATGTTCTTAATATTAGAGATTTTGTTGTTATATCATCTATTACTTACCCCCTTGGATTGATTACAAACTATCGAAAAATAAAGGCTGTTGCAGACTGTCGTGATATCGCGGGCGCGACTTTCAGCGCGACGCGGCGCAGTGCAACACTTTGCATGAAGTTTTCATAGAAATTCTGCAAGTCGTGCCAGCTTGCACGAGCCCACAGACTAAGTAGTACTCACGAGCTTCATGCGTTAAATTATAAATAGTTTGTTGCAGCTCACAATCTTTCGACAGTTTTTAATCTAACGGAAATAATACCGATAGATTATAAACTAACGAAGTTCATAATTATTCGGTAACACATTTTTATCAGCATAATAACACACTGTAACTGATAGACATCAATCAGTTCGTTTCACGCTCCTGATATCGTGGAGCCACAAGTATACAAAATTAAACTGCAGAGCAAAAAATATATTTATGTCAGTATACAAACAAGTTACTTATTACAAATACCTCGAAACAATACTTAGTCTAGTATTCAAATAATGTAATACATAAACCTATTGAGTTATAGATTCGTAATTTACACTTTGTTCGTACAAAGATAAACTATCTACTTATCCATTACGTTCGTAAAATCAATTAAGTACCTACCTATTTTACAACTAAATATTTTAACCTTATATTTTGTTACTCTTCGAGTGTTATGAATTTATGATGATTCCAATGACGTTCTTTACGACGCACGGTGTTGCGAAAAACTGTGAGTGGTACGCCAGTTCGAAAACACATTAAACCGAAAACCGCTACAACGAATAGCGTTGTAAACGAACAAGGTGATGCTAAAAACTTTTGGAATGTTACGCTATAGTACGAAAGTGATGGTATCAAAATCCACAATTTTTTTTAATTTGTCTGGGAATCGAATTCGCGACCTAGTTACCAAGAACTACCTAATATCACGAATGCAACCCTTGTTTCCACCTAGTGTGTAGTCCGCTGAACGAAATTATAATTTTCGTCTCCGCGAACTCAAAACAGCGTGGAAGTATGGCACGATACAAAAGCTTATTGACGAACAGAATACAACCATCCATAAAATTGAGAGAATTTTGGGTAGGTAATGAACCCAATATTTTTGAAGGGAAAACTTCTTTAGGCGCGTTGAGCACTTTTTGGGTGAACAAAAATCATGGAACTCGCGTCATCGTCACCGAACGCTAGTTTTCACTTCTATCGGCAGTCCCCAACTGCCCCGCATGTTTTTTTTAAATTAAGTAAAATCCTATTACAGCGATTTTAATTTATAAGAGTATATTATATATTAAGTTTTTCTAATATTTCTGACTTTAGTAATAATAACTTACATAATTTACCATTTTTGTCATATCAATATGACAATGTACGTGTATAGTATGTATTGTATGTAGTACCACCTACAATAAAATTGATTTATTAATTTCTATACTTATGGTACCTAATAACTAATTAATAAGTTAACTCAAAATAATACTTCTAACTGCTCTTGTTTCCCAAACCCAATCAAGGCTTCTGTGTCGCATCGCGAGTTCGATTCTCAGACAAATTAACGCGACAGTGGATTTCGATACCATCACTTTCGTAATTGAAAAAGTTATTCGCATCAGCGTGTTCGCGACAACGTCATCCCTTAAAGGGTTTTTCGATTCAATGTGTTTTCGAACTGGCGTACCACTCGCTAAGTTTTTCGTAACAGCGTGTGTCGCAATAACTTCATTTGAATCTTCATATCACTTCCCATTTACCTACGTCTCTAGATTACGTTTGCGACAATCCAATTGCTATACTGAGAAACGCGAGCACTGACTCCAGGGTAGAAAGAATCCGCGCATCCGAAGCCCCAGGAAGTTACACCGATGACGATGTTTCCAGTTTGAGCGAGGGGACCACCAGAGTCTCCCTGGCAGGCGTCCTTGCCACCGACGTCTAAGATACCAGTGCACAACATGTTGTCGGTGATGTCGGGCCAGTTCTGGTAGCCGGGCAAGGTCTTTAGGTAAGCATAACGCTGAGCGCACAGCTGTTGGTTGATGATGTTGACGTCAACGTGCATGAGCTGCTCGGGAGCCGGGCCGTCGTACTAAAAATAACAATAAATGTATTGAAATCAAATTATTTTTTTGCAAGAATTGTAGTACATGCAGATGGTCGGGTTTTTTAACAGTTTCTAAAACAATCCGCATAAACTAACATGCAAAAAAGAATTAATTAATTAAAATAGAATATTGTTAATGTATGTAGTTCAATTTCAATGGTCAACTGGTTTCAACACAATTTGGTTTAAGGGGATATAAATAGAAAATTTTATAAGAACCGAGAGTCTGCCCCATCCAACGTATGTGAGAGTGGCGCCGTCAGGAATATTGTAGTTGGTACTAGCGATACTAGCGGTCTGCACGGTGCTGGAGAACACAGCCCGGCTGTTGAGGCGTACAACCGCCACGTCGTTGTTAATGGTGACCGAATTGTACTGCGGGTGTATGATAATCTGGCTGATAGTGTGTACGGTGCCACCGCTGTGTGCGACCGTGCTGCCGAGAACTACACGCCATTGCCAAAGTTCGTCGCCACTGCAAACAGTAATGAGAATATAATTACTGTACAGGGTGTAAAAAACCCATCACATAGCCGTTACCTACGCAATCTGTACATCAAACTAAGTAACGTTGAGCAAAAATAATTGCTGCGAAATGACTGTTATTTTTGGTGAGAAATGACGCAAAAACGCATGCAAATCATCCTGATGGGTGCATGCAACGGTACAGTTATAAATATTATACATTTCGACAATTTCATTATTACAACTTTTTTTTGTGAAATGAAGTTGTACCTTTGACCTTCAATAAATCAAATCAAATCAAAATATTTTATTTCACATAGGTATGCCTACATGGGCACTTATGAAACGTCAGAAACTAGGTGCACGGTTCCAATTGGTTGTTTCCTACGGAGAAGAGCCGGCAAGAAACTCCACGGTTACTCTTTAAAAACAATTGGCTTTTACAATGTTTTCAAATTACAGTATTATAGGTATGAGAGGACAGTGACGCCCGTCAAAAGTACCGGGTAGGTACTTACCAAAATAGAAAATGATCTACAAATATACCGCACACACACACACACACCCGCACTGCAAATATACAGTCTTTCCCTTAACAAAATATAAAAAAATCGGCCAAGTGCGAGTCGGACTCGCGCACGAAGGGTTCCGTACCATTATATATAAAAACGGCAAAAAAATCACGTTTGTAATATGGGAGCCCCCTTAAATATTTGTTTTATTTTAATATTAATTATTGATTTATAAAGTGAATATATAACTAAATATTCTGTGAATATTCCAAGTGTCTACCTGTTACCGTTATCAATATCGAGCAAAAACGTCCAAAAAAATCACGTTTGTTGTATGAGAGCCCCCTTAAATATTTATGTTATTCTGGTTTTTAGTATTTGTTGCTATAGCGGCAACAGAAATACATCATCTGTGAAAACTTCAACTGTCTAGCTATCACGGATCATGAGATACAGCCTGGTGATAGACGGACAGACAGACAGACGGTGGAGCCTTAGTAATAGGGTTACCGTTTTACCCTTTGGGTACGGCACCCTAAAAAAGAACGATATAAAATATTAAAGTTAAAACCTTGTTGAAATTAAAATTGTGGGTTTATAATGTCAATTATAGAGAATTAGATTATGTCAAGGAAGTAGGTATGTAAAAAAATAAAATTAAAATAAACATCGTATCTTCGCCACTAGAGTATGGTCCAGTACAAAAAAAACACAATTACGGGGAGATGACTCTCGTTATACCCGTTATTATAATTATAGTGTTTGTAAATTGTCGTGGGTGTTTCTTTACTTACTAAAAGCAGTGTGCAGCGGAGAGCACCGCGGTAGAGGTAATCAGAGATCCGCCACAAGACTGGGACCAAAAGACGCCGTGCGAAAACTGCATGTTGGACATGTAAGGGTAGGTTTCGATGTTGGTAGCGGAGCCACCGACGATGCGGCTAGCATTCCTAGGGACCGCTATAAAAATATCGAAAAAGGTTATTATTATGCAAATTAATTAAGTATTACCTTAAAAAGCAGAAATATATTAAGAATCTTCTAAAGAATTATCTTCTTCCTTATTATCTTCTGCTTGCGGCATCGCCTGCGTGGAGGTCGGAATTTATCCCACGGGAACTTACTACCGAGATAAAAAATCCTATGACCTAACCCATGTGCCGAATTTCATCCAATTTCGTTCAGCCGATTTTGCGTGAAAGTAAGCGTAACAAACAAACCCTCTTTCGCATTTCTATTATTAGTTATGCATAAAGGCTAACTCATTAATGAAAAGTAGCATTTATAATTTATTTTATTCTATACCTGTACCTGAGCCATTCCTTTCAACTAAGCACTAGAAAGTAATGAATAGCGGGTATTCTGGACCGGTGATATTTTTTCGTCAAGAACACAGTTAAAGTTACGAGTACCACTTTTATTAATAAAATGGAAAGGTTCAAGGTACCTACCTACCTTACAAGCTTTAAAACCAATCTGAATTATGTCTTACCGAGGGCAGAGCCCAAAAGGGCTAAGAAAATAATGACGCGCATTGTTCAAGTTCAAGACACTGACTACTGAACTAGATGGACGATAGCTTGGTATTTTATAAATAAATAATATTATCTGTTATCTTTATCAAGCATGAATTGTTATCTATAATTCGAAGATAATCTTGTGATTATCTTCGAATTATAGATAATAATTTATTATTGTTCATGTAGGAATCGTAAATACCTACTTATATTTTTGGTATTTCCGCATAAAAGATTTTATCGAAGTTTTTAATGATGAATGCCCTATTATTTTTGTCCTAGAAACTGTCGATAAGTTATGTTTTTTATATAATTTAACCTATATAAAATTGATAACAAAACTAAGACCCTTTTAGGGTTCCATAGTCATAGGAACCCTTATAGTTTATTTATTTATTAGGCTCTTCAACAACGAGTACACTATTACTTTAAAATTTGTACATGGCAAACTTAAGTCTAAGCGCCTCATTACTTATAGAAAAGCACAGCATGCACTACATTATGCGCAGATAATAACACAATTAAATAATTAAAACAAGTACATTATTAGTTTAGGTAAAAATAAAAAAATATTAAAAGCTAAATTGATTATACATTAAGCTAAATTAGATTAGATTTTATTTCTGATAATTTTTATGTAAGATTAGGTTATTATTTGATTTTTGATTTTAGACTAGAAACACCCATTAAATGGCAAGCAAGGCTTTTTTTAGAGCAGGTACTGACGAGTGAAAGAGGTCAATGTCCAGTTCGTGCTCTTTGTATGCAGCATACATTCTAGATAGTGGACAGTATTGCCTTAAGTTGGTATGACATCTTGGCATGCAGAAAAGTCTCCTATTAGAACTTCTTGGCAGATTACGCGGCACATGGAAACACACCCTACTGAGCAAATCGGGACAGTTCAGAGAGCCTGTTACTAACTTCTTAAGGAAAACCAAATCTAGCATATTCCTTCGTTTCTCCAGCGACACCATTTTAAAATACTTTAGCCTTTCTTGGTACGAGTTTCGCCATAGCTCAGAGACTTTTAGTACTAGAAAGCTGTAATTTGGCATAGGTATACATATTAATCACGCCGACAAAGTCGCCTTCCAAAAAGCCTTGCAAAAAAGGCTTTTTTTAGGGTACCTCCCTTGCAAGTAAAGTAGGGATGATATTTTTTTTTCCTCGGCTGTCCCACGGTGTGGGGTATCGTCGGATAGGCCGCTCAAAAATCGGGATCCATTTGCGTAATATTAAGCTTTAAAGTGCTATTTTTTGTTAGAGTCAAGTTTCCGCCCTCCCCCCAGCTAAATGGTTGTTTTGGATTATATGAGAAGAAATTCATGGCAGTAGTATCTTTCGCATTTGATACGATTGATCACAATCTTCTTATTGCTAAACTAAATTATTATGGTGTCACAGGCAGAGCTGTCACAGGTTGAGGACATTGAGAGATGAAATAAATACGGAAAAGTTAAAGATGGCATATTATGCTCTTGTCGAATCCAGACTTTGACACAGTATACCGTTCTGGGGAAAAGGCTACGGTTATAATTCTCATCGAGCCTTCATTCTCCAAAAAAGAGCAATACGTACAATTACAAAGAGAAAGCTGTCGATCTCATTTTCAGCGTTTAAATATTCTGACTTTGCCCAGCCTATACATACTGGTGTTGTTAATTAATTAAAAAAAATATATCCATGATACGATTCTGGAGAAGAAAGATTAGCCAGGGAAAATACTCGTAGAAAGGAATTTCAAAATAAAGTTGTACCTAATTTTAACATAGTCAAGCATAGCCCTCATTACCATGCTGTACAAATATTTAATAGACTGCCAGTGGATTTGAAAATGTTGTTATACACTGGCTCTTTTAAGGCTAAGCTCGAAGCATTTCTGTTAGACAAAAACTGATACTCAATGGACGAACTGTAATTTAACTATAATTCCAATTTTCTATTAAAAAAAAAATGTTGCATAATATTATTGTTTTTGTAAGCATGCTTTTTTACTTTTTCATGTTCTTATTTTTATTATAATTATTGCTGCATGATTACTTTTAAAATTTATATACCGCTTACGCACTCACAACGCACCGGTGCGTGGTTTTGCGCCGACCTTCAAGCCCCCGCAACGCACCGGTGCGCGGTCTGCCGCATGTCATTAACAGCTGGATTTCTACTGAGATTAAGTCTAATATTGTTTGTGGCAAGTTTAATCGTCGGGGCTGGTGAATATTCAATAAAATAAAACGTTACCAGAGACAAAATATGATATGCGAACGTAAAGAAATAATATTTTTAGTTTCGCCTGTGCGCGGCCGCCATTGTTGTTGTGAAACGGAGTGCAGTGAAGTGAATTTATTGTGTTTAGTGCTAATAATGGATGTTTTATCGCGGTAAGTGGACTTATTTTCATTTATATGTTATTATTACATCGTTTTAGATAATAATTGGACGAAATCACATCATAAAATTTAAATTTTTGAACAAAGAAATGTTACGAGAAAATCCGTTACGCCGAGAACATTTTATTACGAAATATGGCTAATTTTGTGTTTTATCGCCTGGAAATAGATGAATAATCATAAAATAATACTTATTACATCGTTTTAGATAATAATCGCACTAAGTATATCATAAATACATATGAAATGTTTCGAAAAATCATACGTCTAAAGGCGGCCCCATGCACTGTGATGTTTGGGATTTATTATTACGCAAATTTTACGTAGAACTCTCTAAAAAACGCTGTTGTTAGATTACTTATCTATTCATAATGCAAGGTGTAAAATTTCGTGTAAATTGAAACAGTCGTTTTATCAGAAATAGACATAACATAAGACCAAAACAATGACAGCTATTATCTGAAATCATATTTTTTTAGAAAAACAATACACTTCCCAGATCCATTGTTGCAATTGTTTATTACGGCTTGTCGAATTAGCTAGTCGTGAAAATTTACTCTATAGGGCTTGTTCGGTACAATATTTGCGACCGAACAGCTCAGCACTTTTGCCTGCATGCATTTCCATAAATGCATGTATCACAACTATTAACAGTTAGTACGTATTCGACCACCAACCGCGTAACTCAAACAAAACCAAATCAAATCATCTTAGTGCTAATTTAGCTTAGATTTACCATTTGATAGAATTGTAATAACTTATAGTGTTCAATATAACTTTTAATCATATTATTTCGTATCATTACTGTCCCACTTCCCACACCCTTAAATATGACACCTTTCTGATGTACATGCTGTATAGCCTGTAGGTATATGCGACCAAGCAGCGTTGTGAATGTTGCTATCTCACCCCGTAATTTCTGAGGTATTCAAATAAACAACTCCCACACGCACAGCTATTCATCCGGCAAAGGAAATAACAACTCATAACCAGACAAATTAGCTATTCTTGGCACTACCATCCTATTAATAAAGCATAAAACGCTCTTTTTTTTAAGCGTTTATAACTACACAAAACATGGCAGTGTCTCCATGCTATCTGCTACACATAAATTGGGCACATTCATAGTGCGTTGCTATGCAGGAGTTGAATTTGAGGGCAGTGTCGTCAGCAAGTTTGAAGATATTAGCGAATCTCATAGGGAACATTAATATTAAAGGAACATTATCATTATTATGACAATACCTTGCCAATTTATTTATGAAAATATTATGTACTTCTATAAGAAAAAATATGGGTAAAAATCTAGATTTTAAAACAAACTTTTAATGCACTAAAAAGTGCCTACTTACTAAATAAAACTTACATAAACAAGAGCTATAATATTTTCTTAAAGGCTCCATCATCAGACCCTGGATATCATCTAGTACAGGGATCCCCAAACTATTTTGGACAAGTGACCCCTTTTCCAAAATTAACTGTTACCTCAGACCCCCATGGCCAAATTACCTACTTTTAAGATCAACCACCTTATTCATACATAATGGTCCGCTAACTTAAAACAGCTGCTACAGAGTGTTATTTTTCATTATGTTACGTCAATAGAAGAAGACAGAGTGAGAATTAGCAATGCTTTAAGTTAGCAGACTATTATGAATAAGGGGGCCTATCTTTAGTTTTTTCCTATTGATACAAAATACCTAGGTACTAAGATACCAATTGGAAAACTTTGCACTTGGTTAAGTGAGTACTTCATTTTCTCATCAAATTTAACCAAATAAAAAGACATAAAATTCAGTAAATAGCAAGTTTAATTTATAATGATTATTACAAATTAAGTACTTAAAGAATCTTAAGTAGGTAGGAAATTATATTTAAAAAAGTTTTAATTCGCAAAGAGAAAATAAAACATTCAGTGTGATGGATGAACCTGGTGACTCTCTACCAATCTAGCTACATCCGGTTCAATATTGGTGAGTTGCAGCCTTAAATCTCCACGTTCGTTGATTTTCAAACGGTTTCTTTGTTTCGTCAAAATGTTTGTTACCACACTGAAGCTTTTTTCAACTAGATATGATGATGAAAAAGCGATAAGGTATTTTTCAGCAATGTTCCACAATGTAGGATACTGTGTTTCAATGTTGCGTTGCAACCAGAACTTCTGATAGCCTTGGTTGAACTTCTGCTTAAGCTTTTCGTCTGTGCTGATGGTAATCAACTCTTCTTGCATTATCACATTGGCTTCTTTTATGGTTGTGGTATTGTACGGATTTATTACCTATCCATTGAGGAATTTGTAAATTCTCTCCGTAAAATCCTTGTGTAATGCGTCCAAGTGAGTGACATATAATAACATGTCATCTTCTTGAAGCATTTCTGGTAATTTTGACAAATGCGGAAACTGCGAATATTCTTTTATGCCTAAATTTTGTTTATAAAGGATTAGTTTACCCACGAAGGCCGATATTATTGATTTTGTTTTAATCAAGTTAAGATCGTCACCCTGCAGCTGCAAATTAACTTTGTTGAACATTCCAAAGATATAAGTCAAGTAACAAATATCTGTTTTACAATTGTTCAGATTTTCTTTCAAATTCGGATCTTTTTCTTGTAAAAACTCCAACACAAATTCAAAAATGGCTGACAATCTTTCTAAGCAAGAGCCTCTTGATAGCCAGCGAACTTCAGTGTGCAGAAGTAATCGAGAAAAGACTTCGTCGTTTTCCTCACATAGCTGAGCAAATAACCGAGAGTTCAAAGAATTGCTTTGAATCTTCTTGATAGCATTTATTACATATTGTTAAGACTTATGCAATCTAGGACTCAGCTTTTTTGCTACTAAATGCTGCCTGTGAATCACGCAGTGAATGACCAGTACATCAGGCAGTTGTCGCTTTAAGTGAGCTATAAAACCACGATGACGACCAACCATAGACGGTGCACCATCAGTCTCAACAGAAACAATGTTCTTCCATGGAATAGCTTTGTCAGTAAAAAAATGTTCCACGGCCTGAAAAATCGATTCTCCTCTGGTATCAGTCTCTAAATATGTAGCAAAAAGCAGTTCTTGGCACATATTTTCATCTTTGATATATCGAACATATCCTAACAACAGAGCTTCATTCCGGGTAATGCAGACTCGTCCAACTGGAGAGAGAATCTGTTGGTCTGTAAGAACTTGCATAAAATGTTGTCCATATCGCGTCCCATCTCGTCTATGCGTCTCTGAACGGTGTTATTGCTCAAAGGTATTCTCTTTAAAATATCATGTGCGGGTTTGTGCAATAGATTGTTAAGGACCTCCGCAATGGCTGGTAAGATAAGCTGCTCTCCAATTGTATGGGGTTTCCCCGACTTCGCTATTAGTAAAGATATATTATAGGACGCTCGTAAACCATCATCGTCTTTAATAGATGATGACGCAAACATCGATCTTATGGATGGCCTTTTGTCTAGTTTATCTTTAAGTGCTTGAAAAAATGACAAGGGCTTACTTTTTTTGTCAGCATGTACTCTTGATAAGTGGTCATCCATTTTTGAAGGCTTCATGGCATAGTTACTGAAAATATTTTTCCACATATGAGACACATCGGCAAGTGTTGATTTGATGGAGATGCAATAAATCCGAACTTCAAATAGTCCAAACTGTATTTTCTGCATTTTTTTTTCGTGTCCGCCATCATAAAACTCTTAGTAATCCTGCAAATACAAAAATAAGAAACAATAATAAACTGTTAAAACTGGTAAATTTTTACAATTTAAACAACTGAGGCAAAACTTTAATATTGAAAAAAAAAAAAAAAAAAAAAACATACTGTTGCAAACAACCTACAGATAGCTCAACGCTGGCTGCATTGCCCCACTGTATAGCAATGCTGATGCGCTGTGCCGGATAAAAACTGTTTGGTAGTTACCCTGTTAATTTTTCATAAACTGCAGATATTGTATGGTTACGCTATTAACTCGCGTAGGATGCTCAGCATTTTGCAAATTCTTTTTCAGTCACTTAACTTCACTTAATTTAGCTATGTAATAACTTTATAATCTGTTGAAATAAATGACTACCTACTTATATGAGTTATTATCGTTCAAGCTCCAACGAATTTCAAAACGCAAATTAACTTTCAACCTAAGTGCAAGCACTTGATCATGAATTTGTTCGTGTTAAATCGCGTAAGCGTCAAATGAGAGCAAGTCAAAACGCGCCTGTACGCTCGAACTCATTATCTTGCTCAAACTTGTCCACACTGACTTGCCGAGTTTTTCATCTTTCTCGTACGAACTTGAGACTTTACATTACTACAACAATGCTATTTCCTACAAAAATATTAATTATTCTTAGTACACGTAACACAACATAAACAATACAGTACCTACCTACCTATCTTGAAAGTTTTAAATAAGAACTTGTGTTAATTTAATAGGGGTCGATTTTTAGAGCTCCTCGACCCCCACAATCAGTTTTCGTTTATGTCGACCCCTAGGAAACCTGAAAACTTTGGGAATCCCTGATCTATACTCCATAGGTTTAGGTAGTTAAATAAAGGTAAAAAAGTTAGAAAAAGGATTTTTTTCTTGATTTAAACTACGTTGTAACTTTTATTCATTTATTTTTTATTATTACGATAGTTTCCTCTTTTATAATTATTACTGTATGTTAAACTTTATCATTTATTCTTAAACTACTCTTCGTAGATGTAATTGCTTGAGCACAATTTTTAGTTACATTTATATATTACTATATTATTTTGTAATCTGTCTATCGTAAAGAGCCCAAAAAGACAGGTTCTCTAAACGTCAACGAAATAAAACGTTGGTAAATAAATTGAAGAGTACAACTGTGACGTAGCATGCCAACTGAAGTGCCAGGTAGAACGTTTAGTCGGTTACTTGACAGCTCTCTCGTCACGTGGTTTTTTTGTTTACCTTTATTTGACTACCTAAACCAACGGAATATAGATGCCATAATAATATTGCAAAATCTGCTGCTTGTAAAATCTACACAATTTTTATAGAGTCTGACTGAAAACGGCTAATCTCAACAGAGACTAGGCAATTACGCTGGAGATATTATAGAGCACACTTGTGTGTGCACAGTCGCATGTGGGGTGTTCCTTCAGTCTCATAGTCCATCCGATGGGACGGGACGGCAATCCGACAAGACTTGAGAGGGGTCAGGATACAGAACAACATTTAATTAATGTTTGTAAATAATAGCAGCAGTGGCAATAGGTTCGCCCCCTATTTAATGGGACTTAAACATCTGACGAAACGTGGGTGTACTATAGAGCAGGTAGCGAAGCTACAATTTCCAATTGAGGGAAACCGAAGAAAAAATTGTTAAGTGCTCATAAACACAAGTTATCATCTAAATTTATTACCTCAAAAATGATTAAATTTTTGCGGTAATAAATTTCCGAGTTTAACGCCATCTATGGCCAAGTAGTAGAACCAAAGAGACGCTATTACTTACTACACAAACAAAATTATCAATTTTTTACTGAAATAAAACTATAATAGGCATTATCATCCATTATGATGGATGGACTGTGTAAAAGATGATATGGCTAGAAAGGGGTGACTACCGAGATGACGACTAATAGAGAAGTAGGGAAGAAAGGCACATGTTGCGCCGACCCCGAATAAATGGAGTTAAGGGCAGGAGAATGATGATGAGGTATTATCGATTACAGTTTTATTTCTGAAAAACAGTCTATTACAATTATGTTCTAAAATTATGTTAGAAAATGCGGGGAACGGGTGAAAACAAAACACAAAGTGAATTTATGTGTCAAAAAATCAACACAACAAATCTACGAAATGGAATATTACTAATTCTATCTGGCTCTCTATCCATATCAAAATGACAACGTTTTAAACACAAACTTACGTAAATCAAAATATTATCACTGAACGACACAACACACGCCAAAACAAATTTCTGCTACTATAGATTTTAAAATTATGTTGACAGTGTAACTAACTAATCAAATTCAAATGAAAACAAAATAAAAGTTAATTTATCTGTCAACAATTCGACTCGATAAAATATTTGCAAATCTACGAAATTCAACAACACCTCATTCTATGTCGTTCTCGCCTACGCATTTTCTCTTTCGCTCCCGGTAAAAACTCGCTCGAGAACGGCTTACCTCGCATCGTAACTAGCGGTGTTTGGGAACCCCCGATTGCTACCGAAGTGTGCCCGAAGTAGCGTGGTCAGAACTACAATTAATAGTGTATTCTGACACACCACGTGCGGCTTATTGGCGCTAGTGTCGGAATCCTTTAAGACAAAAAATCTAAACTGCGTTCGCGCTTTATGATAGACTATAGTTACGCGTTGTTGTAATGTTTTTTATCTTATGATGTATTAAATACTTGTAATGTGACTATGTATGTACCATATTATTTGGTAATAGTAAACTCAACTAGAGTCGTTGTTCCGAAGGGAAGCCGGTAGGAATGGGGTTGTAGCCGTCGCCCCTGCTATAGAGTACACCTCTGCCTAACCCTTCGGGGATTACAGGTGTGATGTTATGTTGTATAAATATAGCTACTTTAATCCTTTTAGAATGTCTTGGGTTCGTAGTGAATTATGAGAAGAGCTCTCTCTTGTGCCAAACAAACCTGTAAATTTCTGGGATTGTAGTTTGATTCAGTAAATCAATCAATTTCTTTGCAACAAAAAGTTGTTAACCTAGTTGACAAATTCTCGAAATTGCCTGGTGTTCAGTCAGAGAATTTGCTCAGTTAATAGGAGATTTGATACCCACGTGTCCCGCGGTCAAATATGGTTTGGCAAAAATTTGCAGCCTTACAAAAATGTCCTAGCTTTGAAAGACAGTTCAAACCTCACCCTGTAATTCTAGATGATTTAAATTGGAGGCAAAGGAATCTGCGTAATTCTGAAAAAACGATCTGTAGGTTAAATAATTTAGAATATTAATAAAAAGTGTTTTAATTATGTTAAATTAGTATTATATAGTTATACCTAGTTATTATTTAGTATATTCAGTGATTATACAGTGTTTTTTGTCGCGAGAACTTCGCACAAAAAGGATTTAGGATATTAAACCGGCTGTCAAATCAACCAACCCAACGGTGACGGATTTCAAAATATCATCAATCCCGGGGAGTATTTTGATTTAGTTTTATTATTCTACATAATATTTACAGACCGCAGAACATCACAAATACTGCTCAGGCCTCTGAGCTACGTAGTTATGTTCCCAGCCTAACGCTGTGGTATGTGGTAGAGTCTAGACGCTGACCTGGCACCTTTTGTGATTAGGCGTACGTGACAGGATGTGTGGCGCAACCGCGGGTGGGCCGACCACCGGTCTATGAGAAAGTTTTGCGATGTATTAGAATAAAGATAGGCTAAAGTAGTCTTACATGAACTTCTGTAAAGCTCGGGTCGTAATAAACTCTTATTTCCCCGCAAACTCCGTTTCATTTGCGCTCCCGAAATCTAACTGGCGCAGCCGGTAGGATTGCCGCAAACAGTTTTCCTCCGCGAAAAGTCAAGTGCGAAAATCTGTGAAATACATGAGAACGCGTGGACTGTGTTTCGCGAGTGGTTACTGATTATAGACGTATAGTCGTCGTGCTTAAAATCAGTGAGGCGATCTATATTGGGCAATCTTCGAACCAAATAAATAAGTTTAGATAACGCGCAAATTACGTGGGTTAGCAGAGATGGTGATAATATATCAAGCGGTTGGCATGTGAGTAACCTTCTACATCCTTCCTCATTCCCGACACTATTATTGTGATAGACGTAATTAGAATTAGTTTAATTTAGTTTTTTTTTTAAGAGGAAAGTAACATTAATGTTTCTGCCTATTTTTATTAATTCTACGGTGTAATTTAACATATAAATTGAGGTTTATCTTTTAATTTTACAATTTAAATTACATTGTTAATTTTAATTTTGTCTAAAATGAATCAAGGTCAAATTCCTTTATCTGCAGCGGCGGCGGCAGGGGCGACCCCTTCGGTTCGTTCTGAAACTCAGACCCAGATTCTTTGATACCTCAAGATGTTTTAAAATTAATTCCCGAATTTAATGGTGAAACTAATATACTTAGTTTATTTTTATGAAAGTGCGAATATGCTATCGGAAAATATCAAGGGACTTCAGAGCGAAACGAATTTTTAATGCAGATTATTACAAGTAAATTAAAGGGTAAAGCAGCGGCTCTTTTAAGTGAAAGGGGTGACCTTGAAACTTATTCTGAATTTAAATCTTTAATGATCCAACATTTTGGCGATCCCAGAAGTGAGGAATGCGTGGCAATTGAGCTCGAAACCCTAAAAATTAAATCAAATGAGTCATATTTAGAATTTTGCAGCCGTATACAAGATATTCGTGCTATTTTAATATCTAAGGTTAATCAGAACGGTTCCGCTACGTTAAGAGAAGCTAAGAAAGTAATTTATAATAACACTTCGCTTAACGTTTTTATGTACAATTTACCGGAACATATGGTGCGGATTGTTCAATTGAAAAATCCTAGTACATTGGAAGAAGCCTTACAATTTGTCCTTGAAGAGGTTAATTTCCAGGAACAATATAATTTACGCAGCAAAATGTTACAACATCGGGCACAAGGTCATCAGTTATTGCCATCATCTGAAAAAGGCGTTAATTCAAGTTCAAACAATCCGAAACCTACCTTTACAGCACCTCAATTGCAATATAATTACCACAGGCCGTCTGCAAATCAAACTCAATTTAAATTCGGTATACCTAACCAAGTTTTTGTACGTCCGAATATCAATCAACAAATAGGGTTTCGACCGCAATAACCGCAGCTTGGGAATAAACAACCTCAACAATTCGGTAATAGACTTCAAGCAGCACAATACGGTTATGGACCCCAACCAGCACAATTCGGTTATGGACCCCAAGCGGTACAATTCGGTTATGGACCCCAAGCAGCACAAATCGGTTATAGACCTCAAGTAGGACAATTCGGCTATAGAGCTCCACAACCTTCGAGCCACCGCCCCCCTAACAATTTATTGGGTGATCGTGACGTAACAATGAGAACTGCTCCAGCACCTGTTAAGCAACCACAAGGTTTTCCTATTAACGAGCTTTATACCAGTAATGAACAGTATTATTATGACCCCAATTACAATGATTATGGTATATGTTATCTAGGATACTGTGACTATGACTATGCAAATATGTACATTAACAACGATTGCGTGGATCAGAACCCAAATACTGAAATTCCCAAAGCTATTGAAAAGGCTGATAATTCGCATTCAGCTGAAAATAAAGTAGACTCTAAAGATGTCGCAAAAGATGTCCCAAATTTTCAAATAAATTTGATTCGTGTTCACCCGAAATGATAGAACTTAAGTTTGACGCTAATCTTAAACATCCTTATATAACCATTCCCGACATAAACGGTAAATTTATGTTAGATACAGGAAGCACTAGATCTTTCATAAGCCCTGGAAAAGTTAGTGAATATTTCCCACAGTCAAAATTCTACGAACCATTTACAGTTACCAGTACACATGCTACGAGCGAACATAATGAAGTAGCTAATATTCCCCTTTTTCAATTTTTAAAGTAAATGGTTATCATAAGTTTTATATTTATGATGTGGATTATAGATATGATGGATTGATTGGAATGGATCTTATGTCTCAACTTAATGCTAGTATATGTTTTAAGAATAGAATTTTAAAGATAAACGATATTAATATTCCTATAATTTATAACATTGACCATGAACTTAAACTTGAACCTCGTACAGAACATAAAGTGAGGCTACCCGTAAATAAGAAAGATGGCTATGCCATATTAGATTACACGCAATTTCACGAAAATGTTAGAATGCCAACTGCAATTGTAAAGTGTGAAAATTACCTTGCCTCCACTATAATTCAGAATGCTACTGACCTTGAAGTAAGGCTAACTATAACCGCTCCTTTCAAAGTTACCAACTTCTCTGAAGAGTGTATAGTAAATAACACAACTGGGTTAACTGACATTGACATTGACTCGTTACTGACAGTCAACCTACAGAAATTGAGACTTCATCATCTCAACCAAGAAGAAAATGAAATGATTAGTGAATTATGTTTCGAGTATAAGGACATATTTTACTGCGAAGACTTGCCTTTGACTTTTACAAACCAGGTAAAGCATCATATTCGGACTATTAATGAGGATCCAATCTATATTAAACCTTATAGGCAAGCTCCAGCACAGGCTGAAGAAATCAAACGACAGGTCGAAAAACTTCTCAAGGACAATGTAATCCAAGAATCACATTCACCCTGGAGTGCACCTGTCCATTTGGTACCAAAAAAGGCAGATGCCTCCGGTCAGGTGAAATATAGAATGGTAATAGATTACCGCAGACTCAACGACATAACGATCGATGACAAGTACCCACTTCCTAATATATACGACTTATTTGACAAACTTGGCAAAAGCAACTACTTCACCACATTAGATTTAGCGTCCGGATATCACCAAATTGAAGTTTCTGAGTGTGAAAAAACAGCCTTTTCTACACAAAATGGACATTATGAATTCCTCCGTATGCCATTTGGTCTTAAAACAGCTCCGGCAACCTTTCAGAGGACTCTCGATAATGTCTTGAGAGGCCTACAGGGTATACATTGCCTGGTTTATTTAGATGATATACTAATATATTCAAATGGCATAGTAGAGCATGTTCAAAAATTACGTTCCGTCTTTGATAGACTTCGTCAAACTAACTTGAAGGTTCAGTTAGACAAGTCCGAATTTTTACGTAAGGAAGTGCAGTACTTAGGACACACGTTAACTAAAAACGGACTACGACCAAACAACGACAAAATACAAGCAGTTCTTAAATATCCTTTACCACGGACACAGACTGAAATCAAGCGATTCTTAGGCTTTGTGGGTTATTACAGACGGTTTATTAAAGATTTCTCCAAAATCACACAGCCATTGACAGCCTGTTTGAAAAAGGGTAAAAAGGTAGTCATAGACCAAAATTATACCGAAGCTTTTGAAAAATGTAAGGAACTTCTGATAAACGCACCGATATTGCAATACCCGGACATGAATAAACCATTTTTATTAACGACAGACGCCTCTGAAGTTGCAATTGGCGCGGTTTTGTCACAGGGCCCTGTAGGTAGTGACAAACCAATAGCATATGCCAGTCGGACCTTGACAGATACGGAAAAAAGGTACAGTACTATTGAACGCGAATTATTGGCAATCATGTGGGCCACAAAACACTTTAGACCTTATTTATACGGACATAAATTTGATATTTACACTGACCATAGACCGTTAGTCTGGCTGTATCAACTCAAGGAACCTAATAACAAGCTAACGCGTTGGCGCTTGCGGTTGCAAGAATATGACTTTAATGTCATATATAAAAATGGTAAACAGAATGTAACTGCAGACGCGCTATCTCGAATTCAACTTAAAGCACTGGGAGAAGCCAACGTTTCCGACGACATTTCAATGATTGTTAATATAGACGAAAAAGAAAGTAGACTTCAAAATTATTTAGAAGACGTGGCCACACTAAATTCTGATGACTCAAGGACTATTTCTGTTTCCGACTCTGAAAGAACCGCGACAGCTAGCCCAATGACCATAGATTTAGATTTCGATACTCGTACAGACTTGGAACAATCACCTAATAATTATCCTATACCCTCTGAACCTTCTAGTATACAAACAGTTCATTCAGCCGAAGATCTCGAATCCCATGGAATACCGATATTGAAAGAAGCAATAGACACCAAACCTAATCAAATACTAGTTTTTAGCTGGTTTCGTAATGAGCTCCACGTAAAAGACTTGTCTAGGGACAAACAAAAGGTGTTGGAAGTATTTTTGCCTCTTCATAATCAAGATCATATCAAAACATTTTTAAAAGAATATATAAAACCCAAAATTGAGTATTTCATTTATTTTGAGAATCCAGAACACAGAAAAGACTTTAGTAATATTATAATTTCATTATTTAAGAAAGATACGGTTAATTTTTATGAATGTACCGAGCGCGTTATTTACGTCGAAGATGAACAGGAACAGAAAGCCATTGTGATTAAGTTACATGAAGGCAAGACCTGTCATCGCGGCATTACAGAAACTGTTAAAAGAATCCGTCGTAATTATCATTGGCCACATTTATCCGGAACCGTTTCCGCCATAATTAACTCATGTGATCGTTGTAAAACCTCTAAGTACGACAGAAAACCAATTAAACCTGTACTGCAGCTCACACAAACCCAGAACGCCCCCTTTCAGGAAATATTTATAGATCTGTTCAGTATAGAATCAAAATACTATTTAACTTTAATCGATGCCTTTAGTAAATTAGGACAAGCGATAGAAATTACATCTCGCTCCACACCCGAAGTGGTCAGAGCATTAATGAAATACTTTTCTTTTTACGGTATACCACAGAAAATAAGTTCGGATCCGGGAACCGAATTTAATAATGAATTATTAAAAGAACTGACGGACTTGCACAAAATTAAACTACACATAGGTACACCTAATAATCCCAATTCTATGGGGCTCATAGAACGTTTTCACTCTACAATTATAGAAATATATCGATTAGCGAACTATGAAAAGAAATTTACAGACGCAGCATCAGTGATGACTTACGCCGTTATGGCTTACAATAACACTATCCACAGTACTACTGATTTAACACCGTTCGAAGCTGCGTTTGGTCATACGGAATTAAACTCTATTTTTAACTCTGAATTCGATAAAGCATACAATCAGCAACTAATCAGGGATCATAAGAAAAGAACACGGGCAATTTATAAATATCTTTCTGAAAAGGTAAAAAGTCATAAGGAAAGAATTATAACCAAGCGGGGAGGCGAATCCAGACCAGCCTTAGAAATAGGCCAACCGATTTTCACTAAAGCCGTAAATAGAAGGCAAGCTAAAGATAAACCTAGATTTCAAAAGGCCATGGTTACAGGTCAGATAGAACGTAACATCGTACCAATAAAAGTAAAAAATAGAGATACTAAAGTTCCGGTAAAAAATGTAAAACGTCCTCCACAGGTGGTGTTGGATCCTGGTGATATGGACAACGACCAGTTGGAGTCTTCCAAGCCAGGCCCTTCAAGTGGTAAAGATTAATCAAAACCCTGGGATTCTTCCGGTGAAACTAGGTCAAGCATTTATGCAATATGATAAATGGTCTATTGTTAAAACAATCAACCTCCAATGCATTGGTACAGATCTTTCCTTTAATATTAAAAAATATTCCGAATCTATCCAAATGTTACACCCAAGTAAATCGTATGCGGATGAGTTCAGGAGCCTTAAGATACAGGTGGAGTACATAAAAAATGAGACTCTAGAAAAATTACAGCAATTAATTCCATCTAAAAGATTCAAACGTGGTATTATAAACCCTCTTGGCTCTATCATCAAAATTATAACGGGTAATCTTGACCATGAAGATGCAGTCAGATATGACAATATAATCAGTAGTATTCAGACCGAGGAACAAGCAATTTCTAACAAATTTACAATGATATCTAAAATGTTGGATCATTTTCTGAATTCTACCGAAGTAATCAATGAAAATACAAAAATAATAGACGCACGCATTAAATTACTTGAGGGTCTTGTAACCGATCTCACTAAGAAAGATAATCACTCAATTTATATGACCTATGTCTTCGGATTACTAAACCAATTTATTGTAAACTTTAGAACACTTTATATAAAACTCAGCGAACTTGAAACGGCCATTGAATTCAGTAAATTATCAGTATTACATAAGGCCGTAATGAATCCTAGCGAACTGTTGAAAGTGTTAAAATATATAAGCCAATATGATAATCTAATGTACCCTGTAAATGAACGAAATTTAATAAACATAGAAGAATCCTTATCTGTAAAAGAAATTAAGAATGAAGAATTAACTTTTGTAATCGAAGTTCCACTTATTTATAATACAACTTATAGTTACTATAAACTGTATTCCATTCCTATCTCAGATGATTCCTCAAATCTTACCTTTGCTGTTATTCCTGAATTCGGAACTCTTTAAAAGGATTAATATTATGACGGTACCTTGCCAATTCATTTATGAAAATATTATGTATGTAAGAAAAAACCTACATCTTTTCAAAAAAATAAGTGATAGACATAATTTCAATACTAGAAATAAAGATAAAATAGATCAGCCCTGTTTCAGATTATCTAAAGTACATACATCTTTTATGGGGTACTGTGTTAAATGTTACAACAAAATACCTCGTGATATATTGCAATTAAATGAAAGAAAATTTAAAACTCATATAAAAAGTACACTTTGTAAACAAGCTTATTACAAATTAGAGGATTATATCCAGGATAAGAACGCTTGGAAACATGCTGGTCCAGCTCCATAGGACAATCTGGAGTCTAGACAAAATCTAACTGATTGCTATTTTAATTGTATGTTTTATTATTTTTTGTGACATTTATTTTACACTCTGTGATTACCTTAACTCACACACTGATTATTTCAGGAAAATATTTTTTTTTTTTTACAATGTTTGTAAATATGTGAGCACCATGTATCTATCACATAATTAATTTATCTCATTGCTTCATTATTAATTCTTTTTACCTATTGTGGTATAGTAATTTTATTCTAGGTGCATCGTCTTCACATATAATTATATAATTGATGTACCAATACCAAATATTGTAAAACATTTTAAAAGAGTAACGGTGGAGTTTCTTGCCCATTCTTCTCCATACGAAGCTACCTTTTGGAAGGGGCGACTAGAATCAATTCTATTTTATTTGTAAATTTTGACGTTCAAAAGTGCCATTTATGTGCCTATTTGAAATAAATAATTTGACTTTGACTTTAAAAACACTATAAAACTTCGAATTAGAAGTTTATACGGATGCTTCACGTACCGGCTGGGGAGCTGTGTGTAACAACGAACGAGCTCATGGAGGTTGGAAAAGTAGTGAACTTGAACAACACATCAACTACCTAGAGTTGTTGGCTATTTTCTTAGCCTTAAAGTATTTCGCAAGCAAAAAATCGAATTGTTTTATTTTACTGCGTGTTGATAACACAACTGCCATCAGCTACGTGAAAGTTGCGGTTAAGGAAAAAGTTTTCATGATTTGCAACTGGTTGTGAACAAAGAATAAAGAATTGGATGGGTGGGATCAAATTCCCCCATTTAAATAATCTCTCTACACACATTTGGCAATGGTCTGAAGAGAGAAACATCTGGTTATTTGCCTCGTACATTAACACCAAGGCAAATTACGAAGCAGACTAAGAATCTCGAAGGCTAAATCCCGACACGAGATGCGAACTTTCCGTTTTAGCCTTTGAACGAATATCAAAAAGTCTCGGTAAACCTGAAATCGACCTATTTGCCTCTCGCGCCAATGCCAAATGTCAAGATTATACGAGTATGTCATGGAGAAAGGATCCTGATGCTCTTTCTATAGATGCATTTACAGCGATCTGGAAAAATAAGTTATTTTATGCTTTTCCCCCTTATTCTTAAGTGTCTTCACAAAATCATACAAGAAAGTGCGACCGGTATCCTAGTCTTTCCTTTATGGCCATCCCAAGCCTGGTACCCACAATTAATGAAAACAATCGCTTCCGAAACCATTTGGATATACCCTAACGAACATCATATCGTATCATGTTACAGAAATCCCCTTATCCTGGGTGCCGCAGTACTCTTAGGCAGGCGTTCACGCTGCGTGGCGTCCCTGAATGAGCCCTGGACCTGATGCTGGCGTCATTGTCAAAGAAATCGATGCAGCAATATAACGTGTCGTTCAAATTGTGGTGGCAATACTGCGTAAATAATAATTATTACTTTTTAGGGTTCCGTACCCAAAGGGGAAAACGGGAACCCTATTACTAAGGCTCCGCCGTCTGTCTGTCTGTCTGTCCGTCTGTCACCAGGCTGTATCTCATGAACCGTGATAGTTAGACAGTTGAAATTTTCACAGATGATGTATTTCTGTTGCCGCTATAACAACAAATACTAAAAAACAGAATAAAATAAATATTTAAGGGGGCTCCCATACAACAAACGTATTTTTTTTTGCTCCTTTATGCTCTATATTGATAACGGCAACAGGTACTACGCTTGAAATATTCACAGAAAATGTGGTTATATATTCAATTTAAAAATAAATAATTAAATTAAAATAAAACAAATAATTAAGGGGGGCTCCCATACAAAAAACGTGTTTTGTTTTGCCGTTTTTATAGACGGTACCCTACGTGCGCGAGTCCGACTCGCCCATGGCCGGTTTTTTGATTGCTCTGTCCCGCTAGTATTACGCTTTTTAAGTGAACAGTTTGATAAGGGAAGTTCGTACGGAATTCTAAATAGTAGTCACAGAACCACGGTATCCCTTTTAATAGGCGGTAATAGCTTCCCCAAGTACTGCACTGCATGGGACCCACAGACCGTTCTGAATTATGTTTCTAATTTTTGTACCCCAATTGAACCCATAATAGAGAAAAATAACGAATAAAGTGGTAATTTTATGAGCTTTAAGTATTGCCCAACAAAGCTTGAAAATATAACAGTAGAATCTAACGGTATAAACATAGCTATCAAAGATATTATAAAAACATCCGCGGCTGGTCGTGATCAACCGATTTTCTCTAAAATACGGCAGGAATAAGGATTCCTGCCGTATTTTAGAGAAAACCTTCGCATCTACCCCGCGACCGCTCTCGAAAATGATCTCCACGTCACAGACAAAGACCGATCTGCTAATGTATCCAATCTCTTAATCACTGTGAAGCGCCTCTACAAGGGCGCAACAGCAGGAGAAAGCAGATGTTGGGCGAAAGCGGCGCGCGGCGTGGACGTGGCGGCGTACAGCATGCGGCACGGCGGCGCCACGTCCGCGGCCGCCGCGGCCGGGCTCTCCGTCTGTTTTTGCTCAATATTATCATCGTCCAATAGACGAAGATAACGTTGCTCAAGCGTTCTTCCATGATCAAGTTACCGAGTAACGAATATTATATAACCTAACGTCCATGATAACCTATTACAGTTTTGAGACCTTAAAGCTATTATGTACAACAAATTATTATTATGTAGGTATTAGAAATAAATACACGTTTAGTTAATAATTATTCATAACTATTATGTTTAACGGAGATGCAGAGGGATTTTTAGCCGCGATATCATTTGTCTCCGCCATGTTGCACGTGGTCGAGCTGAATCAGTGCGCACTAGTGTTGGGTAACTCAGCACATGTGCTAGCACAGTTGTAGCTACTCACTTGGATAAAAAGAGTCACTCACTCTTCTTATTTTGATGTGCTAGCACACAGCACACACCACGGCACAGATAATTTGTAACCATTCTTCTCGTTCCCGTTTCATCACTCGTGCGAGCTGTGTGACGCGCTTAACCGGCTAGTCACCGCGTGTGCCTACTCGACTGAGTATGTGTGCCGTGTCGCGTTGTCGTCACTACACACCACACATTCGCGACTCGTGAGTGTGGTTGTGTAGTGACGACAACGCGACACGGCATAACTCGCACGGCGTGTCTCGTGAGTCGTGACTCACTCGCACACTCACAGCACTTACGGGCTCACAGGCCACCGCGGCCTCGCCTCATTCGTGGTAGCACAGTGTGCTAGCACATTTTGTAAAAAGAGTGCCTCGCACGATCCTCATTTTAAAAGAGTGTGCTACCCAACTCTAGTGCGCACACTCGGCGCGGTCGAGCTCTGGACGTCAACAATGTTGTGTTGCTAAGCTAACTAAAACTAACACACTAGTCTCACCTTGACATCTGACAGATGTCAAACGTCACACGCGACAGTTAATTGACAGCCCTGACTCGAACTACTGACTCAATGACAATTGTTATCGATTTGATTAATCGACTAGGGTAGGTATCTCAAACGCTAATAGATGGCGCTACTAGTCTTTTACTTCACTCCTATGACACGGCCATACTTACAGCGAGCGCGATCTCGCGCGATCTATTGAACAATTGTCGTCACAAATGCTGACTGCTATAAGTTCAAAACATGAGGTTCCCGTACTGGAACATGAAAGGTAAGAGCGTGGAGCTCAATCACGAACACAAAGCGCGGGGCTTTCAATGCTCAATCGTCACAAACACAAAGCACGGAGCTTTCAATGCTCAATCGTCACAAACACAAAGCACGGAGCTTTCAATGCTCAATCGTCACAAACACAAAGCGTCACGATAGCTGGGTCACGATCGAAGTTGAACAGTACAACAATAACACGCAAACTCAGGAATCAACCAACGCCAAAACACCACAACATGCCGAAAACTTAGTTAACCAGTATAACATATTCAGGAGGTAGGAGATCCCATATCGATAGCGCCAGATGGGGTGAAGGCTGTGGATCGAGAAACTCGCGAGACGGACCTAAGGGACATACACCACCAAGGTAAACGGGTATCATCAGCTACCTGCCAAGCTCCCAAAACCCGTGTCGTCTTGCCGGTGCCTGTTGCTGTGGCGGACGTTACGATGTGCGACACAGACGGATGTACAATTAATGGATGGTTGGACGGAAGTTCGACACAGGCGCTCCTGACGTTCGCTCGGCAATGTTTTGCATGGAACAGCGGCACCTGGTACCTCCAATTTAGAGGCCTCGAAAAGATGGAGATTCCTGCACTTCTTCTATGTGAAGCAGGGTATTTCTGGTAGCCAGGTACGTGACCACTTAACTACCATAAGTCCATACCATTCTGAAGGGGCGATTAATGTTGAATCCAAAAATCGTCAAAGCAAACTATAATATTGTCATATCCTGCATAATGCTGTAAAACATTGTACTAAATTATTAACCTACGACGTAGAAAGCCTTGTGCTTAAGGTTTTTGTAGAATTTGCAATAAGTGCCAAAAGGGTCGAAGTGCTTCTAGCCGCACCGTAGAATAATCTTGTGAGCTTGTTTATGACATGACGAACCACCGGACGACGCGTGTCCGCCGTGTCTGTCATCAAGCTTCCATAATCCATAGTGATACAAACACTGATGACCGTGCCTACACACGGCGAATGAATCAACCGTAGTTTTTCACGGCAAAAAAACCGGGTGGAGAACGGACCTAATGGAATATACCAATTATTTGTTTGACCGGGACTTTCCTAATTTACCCCAAAATGATATAGGTACCTACTTTACTGAACATGAAACAATAGTTAAGTTACATCATAAATAACCAGATGGTGCTAGTACTTAATACGAAATTCGTAGTGCTGGCTATCTTATTGGATTTTCTGTATCATTTAATACTACCCAAGGTCATTATTGAGTCCAGAGCAATCCAAAATTAATTAGGTAACTATTTGCTTTAGGTATAAAAAGCGACACCTAGGGAAGTCGATCAACTCAGTCTATCCACTGCTGGACATAGGCCTGTCTAAAGATAGACAACAATCGGTTTAGGGGTTTACACCTTCCTCATCCATATCTGGCTGGTTACAGGTTGACAGATCAAGGTGCGCCGAATGTAATACCTACCTACTTAATAATCAAGTATCGCCACTAGACGAGGCCTATTGAATTCACCAATAATGAAACATGAACCATAATCGTCATAGATTTCCTCATCAGTCTCCATCATCCATATTTGGTCGGTTGTTTTTATTGAAATAAAGATGTAACTCAAAAAATATTTAATCTTCTCATCCCGTAAAATATGAATATAATACAGCAGTTCATTTGATTTGAAACTATAAACCAGAGATTATTTTCGCTATTCATATTTCGTTTACGCATTAGCGACAATCCAGTTAGAGTATACACTGACGCGAGCGTTGACACCAGGGTAGAAGGGATCAGCGCATCTGAAGCCCCATGAAACAACACCGACGATGATGTTACGGTTGTGAGCGAGGGGACCACCAGAGTCTCCCTGGCAGGCGTCCTTGCCACCGACGTCCAAGATACCAGAGCACAACATGTTACCAGTGATGTCGGGCCAGTTCTGGTAACCGGGCAGAGTCTTCAGGTAAGCGTAACGCTGAGCACACAAGGCATGGTTGATGATGTTGATGTTGACGTGCTGCAACTGTTCGGGAGCTCCACCATTGGACTGTAAAGTAAATAGGATTCATATTGAATTAAAATAACTCAAATAAGGAGGGGGGTTTTCAATTTGCCACGTTTTATTATGTTTGGAGCTTTGTTACTATTTCCAAAATATGTACGTATTTAAGCTTAATCTTGTACCTAATCAAGAAAATGTATTCTAGCCTAAAAAAAATTGATTTGAAAAACCTAAGACAAATAGCGTAATCTATTATATTCTATTCCACTCAGTGAGAACAATTTTACCATCTTAACAGAAAATTCATAATCATGTTGACATAGAAAAAGAAAATAATCACCGAAAGTTGTCCCCAACCGATGGTGGTTACTGTAGTACCGTCAGCAAGTACGTAGCCGGTGCCAGGGATACTAGCGGGCTGGATGAGGTTAGAGTAGACGGCTCGGGTGGTCAGGCGGACGATGGCGATGTCATTGTCGTTGGTGTCGTGGTTGTAGTTTGGGTGCAGGACCAGTTGGGAGACACCGTGCTGAGAGCCGCCGCTAGACGCGAGGGAGGTACCCAGGCGCACACGCCACTCCGCAGCTACGTCACCGCTGTGTTACACAAATAGAGATAAGTATAGAAGGAAATTGACAATTCTTGTGCTAAATATCGACATTCGACACATATATCGATTAGAAACTTATTTACTCGAGTCCAGTCTAGTGTATTTATGTTAAGTAAACGCTTTAGGTACTTTTTGTACCACCTGAGCAGTTCTCATTAATTTTGTACCCCAAATTTTTGCATAGGAACATAGTTAAATTTTTGGTAACTCGGCCGAATTTTATGAAACTTGGAATGCATAATTATTTAAACTGACAAAATGAATGCTTTGCTTGTAACAAGGTTTTTTTAAACAACCCTTTATAAAAATGTTAAAAAATTTCAAAAATAAAATACACGTCCGCTATCTTGGTATTTAAAATGGACATCATGTTCGTAATTACTAATTAACACGTCGAAAACCCCGAAATCCCCCCCGTCCCCGACCCCCGTCCCTGTCTTTTATTTTTCTTATGACTGGCGCGACCACCGCCTCGAAACTTGTCATATTCGGCATTAGCATCGTTAAAAAATGTTAAACCCGAAAATGATACCCCATAACCTCTTAAAAAACTACATGTCCGGCATCGCTTTTCGAATATTAGACATCAGTAAGTATGTATTACATACTAGGCCACATTTTTATAAGGGAGTTTTGATTTTAATAAACTTGCAACACACACGTCAACCACAAAATGGCGAAAAGAAAAAATATTTATTTTTGAAATATTGACTATGACTTATTTTGCTAGAAATGATATTAAATAATGTTGCTTACCTATGATAGGTAACTTTTTTAGTTGTTTTCAATCGTCTTTTTTAATTCCTGCAATTCCTAAAAGCGCAAATCGTCATATTTATTATGCCACAGAACAGTGTCGCCACTGAGCAGGTGGAACGAGCCTATGAGCCAACAGTGGGCTCATATTTTTTTTGGCCTTTAGACCCTCGGACTCTCTATCTCACCCGTACTCAAAGTGTGTTCCGCGGAACCCTAGGGTTCCGCAAAGCCTCTGTGGGGGGTCCGCGAATACTGGTCGGAATAAAAAAAATGCTACAGTGGTACCTACTATATTTTATTTTACTCTGGTACCTGAGTTAAATAATATCAATCTAAATATTCCAACATAAAGTAAAAAAATTATGCAAATTTTAATGTCAAGTAATATGATTAGTAATAGAGAATACACATCAAACCATTTTTGATTACTTTAGGGCTCCGTCAAATATTTAGTTTTCCAAAAGGGTCCCGTCTCCAAAAAAGTTTGAGAACCACTGCTCTATCTAGACATGTATAGAATATAAGTGATCAATTTTGTTACTCTTACCATACCACTGTTAAGTTCAATAGTTTATTTACGGAAACAGTTTGTAATAGTAACCTGAGCCGCACTTAATTGTTGTTATAGATCGACCCGCACGCTTCACGGAGTTTTAGTTATACCTGAATTGAGTTAAATTAATTAGGTACGCGTAAACGTACTTTTGCTGTATGAGCGATAATGGCTCGTATATGCTCCCGAGGGAAATATAGACGTACCAGATTACCAAACTTGCGTTACAATTTAACAATATAAAGGTATAAAAATGTTATAAAATTAATCAAAGCAATCAAAACAAGAAGTAAGAAATAATTCATATTGAAACATAGTTTGAATCTTGTTCCAATTGCTGGTTGCGGCGGACGGTAGTTCTCTGACTGTCCACCACGTATTTTAGCATACCTAGGCAGGAATCTCCTTCAGTTCTATATCTTCAGTCCTCTCTCGAGTCTTGTTCGTATTGGTAGCTAGAGGTGTTGCTCTTCTTACGCCCCTGAAGATATCTTCTTAGTCGCCAAACTAATATAGCGGCAACGATTCCTCCCACCAGCACAGTGCTTATAAGCGTAGTGGCCGATGTCGTGGACACTTAAGTCGCTGGGTAGGCTCTCTCGTCCCTTTTGTGCGGTTATCGGTACCCCAAGTGTAATATTGCAAAAGAGTAAACGTAACTATTTCGTTGGCGTTAATATTTGACCGATAGATCATAATGCTAAGACTAAAAGGGTGAGAATAAAAATCTTAACGCAAACGCGCTAGTTAAGTTTACTCTCTTGCAAACTTACACTTGGGGTACTGGTCATCAAATAGTTTGTTCTAATTAGATAAGTTTAGTTCCGAAAGCAAAATCTTTGTGTTTTTGAACGTATTCCACATATCATTTGGTGAGTCAATAGTAGGTACCTCCAAGGCAATTCCAATATTGGTACTGCTACTAAAAACGTCATGTGAATAAACAGTACCGTCTTTGTGCTGAAGTATGCAATCCTGACCTAGGGCAAGCAGCGTTTGTTAAAATTGTTGTTGTAATTAGATTTTCGCATACGATACGAGTCGTACACTCATACAGCCATTATGTTTGGTCTCTGTAATTTTATCCATTGGTCAGAGCATTGTTGTGGTACCCAATCACATGTTATGTTATTTACATTTTTGCCTAGTACTCGTATTTTAGCTTCGCAAGATGCCGTGGCTCCATGCAAGTTGCTGATAGTTGTAGAGGCGTGGCAGATGTGATTGTCCGCCGTTATTGTTGTACATTGCTGAAGATCAACCTCTTCCATCTGTATGTAGGTACACAATATATTGGAGTAAACTTCGTAAAGAATTACAAAGTATACTCCAACATATTGTGTTGTTGTCTTTATCACCTGACATTGGTAAGTAGTTTACTGTCTAGGTATACCTATACTGCGATACAATGTATACTTGTCATCGCTAAGTAACGGGATATGTAATTTGAAGAGTAGGTATTGTTCGGTGAGCCGGGCTTTAACATAAATAATTTTGTAAATATTTTTTATGGTAGCTCCATTGCTGTTTTTGATAGGTAACGTTAATCTTTTCAGTATAGTACCGGCATTATTTAAAATCTGTTTACAATTTGTTATCAAAAGTTAATTAATAAAGCTTATTAACTTATAGCGGCAATAAAATTTTGTTTAAAAGAAAAAAAACTTAGGTAATAAAAGTTTATTCATTTCAAAATTAAATTCAAGTCAGATCAATTTTGATACTCAGGTAAAAATTAAATCTTTTTTTTTGCATTTAATCTCAATTTGTTTTATCCTTGGCTTCCGTGTTCCTTGTTATAAACTTATCATTTTCCGGGAAATAATTATGAGCTATTAACGTGGTGAAATGACAATGCCAGACCCTGCCCCACCCTTTTATTAATTTACAATAAATGTAAAATCAAAATAATCGCATGAAAATATGATCCTTTGTTACTTAACTGTTATTCTGATAAACCTGGGGATAAAAAAATAGTGTAAAAAGGAGTTTAAAAACACAAGTCCTATTTCCTGTTTTTATCGCGACCATCTGCGTTGCTTGCATACACGCGGCACAAAACGAGATTTTTAATTTAAAATTACATGTATTAATGTATTATGTACGGATTTTAATTTATGTATTTGGTCTAAATACACACAGTAATTGAAAATAATGTTTTATTATTATTATGTATATATTATAATAATTATGAATGTTATTATGTTCTAATCATTCTTTCGCATTTGAGCGTTACTGTAGGAGTGTAGGTCATTAGGTGTAACGAAACCTCATTGACGATGGCAAAAAGTAATTAGAGATGGGGCGTTACATGATAAACACGATATCTTTTATCACTGTTACTGTTACACGAAATAACAGATCCAAATTACTGTTATTAAATAACAGCCTGTTATTTTTGTACGGACGATACCTACGTATTTAAATCTCTATTGAATATCTTCTTTGTTTCTTTTTGTTTAAAGTCGACATTATTGAATTACGTTTATTTATATAAAAAAATTGTCATCCGGTTAGACTGGACATATTTAATAACCTTGCTATATTCCTTAGTTTGTGAGTGTTTATGGTAAACGGTAACAGTCCTTATGTGGACTGTTATAATGAATACGTGCCGTAGTAACAGTCTTTGAAATTATCTTTATATTTTTTTATTATTGTTAGCCTTTTCAGTCAGACAAACATAGAGTGTAGTCTTCAGTCTCGTATTTGGCGTTTAGTTATGTTTTGTATGTCCGTTTGCCTGTCGGCAAAGGCCTCCTCCAACCTTCTCCATTCCTGCCTCTCTCGGGCCACTCTGCCCCATGTTGTTCCAGCGACCTGTCTGATGTCATCGTCCCACCTTTTCTGTGGTCTACCTTTCTTTCTTTGGCCGTTTCTTGGGTACCACTGTGTAACTATCATGCTCCATTTGTCCTTCCCTCTAATCATGTGTCCAGATCATTTCCACTTAAGTCACTTAAGATTTTTAGGGTTATGTCCTGAACCTTGGTTTTGTGTCTGATGGTTTTGTTCCTTATTTTGTCTGGTTTTTTAGCAGGCTTCTTTCCATCGCACGTTGGCACGTAGCAAGTTTATTTGTTGAGTTCCTTGTTTAGGGCCCAGGTTTGACTTCCATACATTAATACCGGTAGTATGCAGGTGTTAAACAGTTTACTTTTTGTTGAAATATGATGGTTTTTGTGTTTCATTACTTCTCTCAGGCCCCAGTATCTCTTCCAGCCGCTTGCTATTCTTCTCTCAATTTCTTTATTAATGGTGTCTCTTTTGACGTTTTTGCAAACAACACAATGTCATCAGCGAATCTTAAGTGAGCTAGTGTGCGACCGTTGATATTCAGTCCTAGATTTTCCCATTCGAGGTTTCTGAAGATCATTTCCAACACAGCCAAGAACAGTTTTGGTCATCTTTATAATTAGTTACTTCAAATAACAGATCTTTGGTAGGAAAAATTGTAAATCGTTATTTTTAAATATCTGTTATTTCTATCTATTACGATAAAAACGCCTCACCATTAAAAGTAATTCATTTTCATTCGCTCTGTTCTAGCTGTTTGCTGAGTTGTTTGTTTTTGACGCTTAACTTCTTCGTGATCATAATACTGTTTTATTTTCACGACGATTTTTGATTTTATGCACGGACTCGCCAACTCGCCGACTTGTGCTACTTGCCTCGGATTCTGATCATTGCTTCCGACTTGGTTAACGATGTAGAGGTGCATAAATTGTCACTTCTGCGTCGACAAGATGCTTAGACATTTTGTATCTTCATTACAATCTGCATTGCAAACCCTTCTAGCAACATGGAACTCGTTGCAACAGGTATGTAGATACTGGGTTATTTATTGATCGTATTTGACCGTAGCGAAAATCCAAAATAATAATGATTGTACTAACTGCGGTTTTGCTTGGCTTGTAACCTACAAATGCAACAAATTATGAATTAATAGTAACTTAAATAAAAGTATCTTGAATAATTGGTACCTATAGGCAAACTAGTCAAGTTTATGGTTTAAGGGTTATGTGTGGATGGTGTATATAATAATGAACTTGTTTATTTGAACCATAATTATTTTCTTAATCTGTCAAGAGTGCTTCTTGCGGCTAGACCAGCATTGTAGAAATGGAAATGTGAATGCTGAAAGACATCTAGGTCACACACACATCATGTTTGTCTTGGATGTGGACATTTTGTTTTACAAACAAGAAGACGTGTGAGATATCATACAGTCGAAGCAAGTGATCCATTAATAACGTATTACAACTGCACTTAACCTAATCTTAAGGTATCTAATCTAAATGTAATAATTGTTCTTGGATTTAAACAGAACCCGCAAGTTCCAAAGACATTTAAACATATTTTTAGTTATCACTAATAAAGCAGCAATATACTGCTACATTCGACATGGTTGTAAACCAATTTTTATTTGATGGGTCAAAGCTCTATAGAGTTTCTGGCAATGTCTTTTGAAATTTAAACAATTTTTGAGAAAGAAATGTGCTTAAAGATTCACAGTAACACAATTGACAGAATGGTGGGTTGGTTGGTTTGATTGATTGTATTGACAGTAACAGAATTGAGTATAGTTGATAACCAAGGAAAAAGTAGTAGATACTCGTACTCCGTAGATTTTTGTTTCTTTATTACAGACCAGGAAATGAATTGAATCAATAATAATCTATTATATAAAAATTAATATTTGTTTGTTCTTAGTTTGTGCCATACCGTTTATCACTTTATTATTATTAACTATATTGTCATTAGCGATATTGATCCCAGAGTGATCAGTTTGAGCGGAAATGGAAACATTGACTAAACTGAATTTCGGCAAACCGTAATACGACAAGATTTTATTTCGACATGTCTCCGACAGGAACTCCGATATGTCTTCATTTCGACAATATTTTAGTTCGAAACACTACTGCACTCCAACAAAGCGTTTCTTCGAAAACTAGGAAACGATGCGATTTCGACGACATACTTCTTCGACAACAATGCTAGTCCGACATGAATATGAGTCAATTTTGACGTACTCTACTCCGGCATGCTGTCGTATTTCGAGAATATCTTACATCGAAGTGATACATCTGAGACACGATGCTACACAAGAAGTTATCATCAGAGCGCTCTGATGCTAAAAGGAGTAAGGATATTTTAGTAACAACAGATAGAGCTATATACTTAGATATTTAAAGGAGAGGTCAAAATTGGTATAATATTCCGACGATTTTTAAACGCTAATGTGATGTACCTTATTAGAAAGCTTATTTATTATGCTACTCGATTATAGTTAAATCTGATTTTTTCAGGCGCCCGTTTTTGTGAAAAAGTGAAAAATGTTTCAATACAAACAAAACGCACATAGTCTTTATTTATTCATTTCTATGCAATATAATTATTTTATGTGGCTAATGTTCCCGTTTCTATTAAATACTTTGAGATTTTATTATAATTTTAGCTGCAGCTCCATGAAATTAAGACAAAAAATATTAATTATCATGACAATGCAATAACAAAACGTATCGAAAAAAGTCAACGCTGTAAACTCGGACTAAATATCCGCTGTAAATGTCAAGCCGAGTCCTGCTGACCGACGTTGTCATTGTCACGTCATTTACCACAGGGCTGCCATCCCTAAAATATAAATAATGCTTGTAGAACATTTTATTTTTCAACAATTGTTTTAAAAAAAACGGGCGGCTGTAAAAAAAAATTAAATGCCCAAAGACATCAAAATAATTACCCTCTTTCAGCCTATATAGGTCAGAAGGCTGTTTAAATTTTCAGTTATTTTAGTACCAAGCCCCATACATTTCGTGAACGTCTCCTTTATTAATTGTGTTAGGTTAGGATATTCTAGATTTTGCCGGGAGGACACGGTGGCATACGCTCGCAGAGTGTGCCGCTTGGGAGGAGCGTCGCCGTGTCCTCATCTCAGGAGTAGGCAGTGACCTGTCGCTGCCGGCCCTGGTCGAGTCAATCGTCGGCAGCGAGGAGTCCTGGGACGCGGTGGTATCCTTCTGCGAAATAGCCGTGTCGCATAAGGAAGCTGCGGAAAGGGAGCGGGAGATCTCGTCCGCTCACCCAGCCCGCAGCAGGCGCACTGTGCGTCGGCAGAGGGCAGACATTGTCCTTTTCCGGGCCCCCTAAATGGGTCCAGGGACGGTCCAGACTCGGGGGCGTCCGCCGCCCCCTATCATACTGGACCCGAGGTGGCGGCGCGTAGTGTTCCACGCGCGCCTCTTTCTGACGTCGCGGGGGGGGGGGGGGAGTTCAAACACCTCAACCCCCCCAGACTTGAGGTGGCCCGCAGAGGTGGGCCGGACTAGCCGGGGATTGCGGAAGTAATAACAGATCCCATGATCCCCGGTGCAAGTGTGGGAAGAGAACACTGGGGTGGTTTTTAGACAGTAAGAATCTGACAGACCCCTCCGCCCGCCACAGGGCGGAGGACATCCATGATTATTTTCCACCCCGTTAACGAAAAAAAAGGAAGAAAAAGCTAATTAAACTGACGATGATGAGAGATGAATTTCGTACCAGTTGGTACCAGAAAATCCGATGTAAATGTTCCTTAAAAATTCAATTTTGTTACCAATCAGATCAATTTATAATACGTTGCCGTTCAAAAGTAACTTTGAAGTCACAAAATTTTGTGGGTAGGAACTTTTCGATGCGCAAAAAATCGTCCTTAATTTAGTTTTTACTAAGCTGTCAAAAATAGTGAGTAGTAGCGTAGCGGAAGTAGTTTTCAATACTCAAATTAACATGATAATTTAAAAAAGCATTTACCAAATAAATTCAGTAACAAACACCACAAACTGGTACCCACAACCTAACGACGCGCTTTTAGTTTCACACTGACGTCCGACACACAGTAAGATAGGGGTTTTAGCTATAGAAAGAACCTCGGGTCCAGTACGATAGGGGGCGGCGGACGCCCCCGAGTCTGGACCGTCCCTGGACCCATTTAGGGGGCCCGGAAAAGGGCAATGTCTGCCCTCTGCCGACGCCCAGTGCGCCTGCTGCGGGCTGGGTGAGCGGACGAGATCTCCCGCTCCCTTTCCGCAGCTTCCTTCTGCGACACGGCTATTTCGCAGAAGGATACCACCACGTCCCAGGACTCCTCGCTGCCGACGATTGACTCGACCAGGGCCGGCAGCGACAGGTCACTGCCTACTCCTGAGATGAGGACACGGTGACGCTCCTCCCAAGCGGCACACTCTGCGAGCGTATGCCACCGTGTCCTCCCGGCAAAATCTAGAATATCCTAACCTAACACAATTAATAAAGGAGACGTTCACGAAATGTATGGGGCTTGGTACTAAAATAATTGAAAATTTAAACAGCCTTCTGACCTATATAGGCTGAAAGAGGGTAATTATTTTGATGTCTTTGGGCATTTAATTTTTTTTTACAGCCGCCCCTTTTTTTAAAACAATTGTTGAAAAATAAAATGTTCTACAAGCATTATTTATATTTTAGGGATGGCAGCCCTGTGGTAAATGACGTGACAATGACAACGTCGGTCAGCAGGACTCGGCTTGACATTTACAGCGGATATTTAGTCCGAGTTTACAGCGTTGACTTTTTTCGATACGTTTTGTTATTGCATTGTCATGATAATTAATATTTTTTGTCTTAATTTTATGGAGCTGCAGCTAAAATTATAATAAAATCTCAAAGTATTTAATAGAAACGGGAACATTAGCCACATAAAATAATTATATTGCATAGAAATGAATAAATAAAGACTATGTGCGTTTTGTTTGTATTGAAACATTTTTCACTTTTTCACAAAAACGGGCGCCTGAAAAAATCGGATTTAACTATAATCGAGTAGCATAATAAATAAGCTTTCTAATAAGGTACATCACATTAGCGTTTAAAAATCGTCGGAATATTATACCAATTTTGACCTCTCCTTTAAATATCTAAGTATATAGCTCTATCTGTTGTTACTAAAATATCCTTACTCCTTTTAGCATCAGAGCGCTCTGATGATAACTTCTTGTGTAGCATCGTGTCTCAGATGTATCACTTCGATGTAAGATATTCTCGAAATACGACAGCATGCCGGAGTAGAGTACGTCAAAATTGACTCATATTCATGTCGGACTAGCATTGTTGTCGAAGAAGTATGTCGTCGAAATCGCATCGTTTCCTAGTTTTCGAAGAAACGCTTTGTTGGAGTGCAGTAGTGTTTCGAACTAAAATATTGTCGAAATGAAGACATATCGGAGTTCCTGTCGGAGACATGTCGAAATAAAATCTTGTCGTATTACGGTTTGCCGAAATTCAGTTTAGTCAATGTTTCCATTTCCGCTCAAACTGATCACTCTGGGATCAATATCGCTAATGACAATATAGTTAATAATAATAAAGTGACCCACTAAAAAGTGAAAAATAAAAACTTTTTACAAAAACAAAAACAACCGACTTCCAAAAAAAAACACTACAAAGTGAAAAATAACTTTAATTTCGGATGTCGTTGTCTTTGGATCAATATTTTCGTTTTTTGCCACCGACTTCCGAAATTAAAGTTATTTTTCACTTTGTAGTGTTTTTTAAGAACCAGGAGAACTGATGATGACTTCACTATATGCATTTTGACGAGCATAAATTGCTTAGCAACCATATTAAAGTGCCTAATCGAATCGCAAAGGTGAAATACTTATTATTAAGTAGTTCCGGTGGCCATCTGTGGTCTTCATCATCAGTTCCACTTCACCAAATGGTGCTTTTCGAGTGCAAATGCACGAGTTACTATAAAAAAATATGTAAATATGTAATATGCCTATAAAATTTGAGGATTTCCCTCGATTTCCATGGGATCCCCTCATCAAATTCTGTTTTGGTGGCAATGGGACCACCTCGGGAGCATACTCTTCTATACAAAAAAAGAATTTTCAAAATCCGTCCACAAGTGACGGAGTAATCGGTGACAATACATTAAAAAAAAATGCAGCCGAACATATAGCCTCCTCCTTTTTGAAAGTCGGTTCAAAATTGAGTTTTAAATAAAAAAAAACAATATTCAAAGGCATATTACTAAACTTATAACGGCAGCACCACTGTTCAAAATAAAAATATTCACTCTCAAATGAAAAATGGGTTTTTTACAGTTAGCGGTAGGACACCAGAAACCGCATTGAAATTATTCAAGTATCTGGAAAAAATATTTTTTATTATTTCCTGACTGGTGGTAGGTATTTATTAACATTAATCTAAAATTAAACTATTTTTTTAAACTAAAATTTTTTGGTAAATAATTACATCTGATTTTGTCATATTGACTTGAATTTGAAGGACACCCATATTTCAGATGGATACACTTTTGAGAATTATAATTGCTCACCTAAAACCTTACTGTCTGCTCTAGATATTTGTGTCATGGGGACAGATAATAGGTACACACAGAGAATAGTTATGTGAAGAAGGTTAGTAGAACTTACAAGAAGCAGTGAGCAGCAGAGAGTACAGAGGTGGTGGTGAGCAGAGAACCCCCGCATACCAGGTACCACCAGGTACCCGACAGACCACCGTACTGCATGTTGGACATGTACGGGTACTGCTCAACACTGGTGGGGGTGCCACCGACGATGCGGGTGATGCTCTTGGGCACCGCTAGATTGGAAAGCAGGACATTACTAGGACAAAACAAATTGCATGTTGACTGCCTCGTCGTTGGTCTAGTTCTTGCAAGTGACTACTGATCATAAGGTATTGAGTTGGATCCCCAGGTCGGGGGGTCAAGGTTTTGTCTATTGGGATTATTTTTCAGGATTTGTGTATACATTTAAACCCGATTTTGCTATTCAACATTGTGATTAATAGAAAATAAGTAAAAACAATAAAATAGTTTAAAAACTGACAAAGATAATAAGATAATATATATAAGCTATTCAAAATGATGACTTTTATCGGGACTATTTTCTATTCTGCTGGAAAAAACTAACAAACAGTTGGTCCACATTAGCCCTGGACCGTATTAACTAGACGTCAAGGCGGAAGCTTTGCCTAGCAGTGGGATTATAGCATAATGTAGTAACCAGTAGTACTTAATTATTTTTATTTACGAAGTAAGGTAGCTCACCGAGTGCGGAGCCCAAAAGGGCTAACAGGATGACGACACGCATGATTGTTTAAGTAACTGCTCGTACTCTGTCTGAAGACCTAAACTACGTTCTTTTATATTAAATGTTGTTATCCATTATCTTTTAATTATCAAGTAAGTACTTAATTATGGTTTACCTATCAGGGAAAACCAAACAGTCGTTAACTCGTTAGATTAAATTGTTCGATAGGTAGGTAATCCTACTCGGGGTTCCTAATACCAGCTTATTGAAAGAATTTAGGTATATACCTAGTACAAGCCGGGTACCTACCTGCTCATAGAACTTTGAAATCACTTGCGCTCTTAAAAATTACGGTGTGTACGGTCAGCTACGCCCATAGATTTATGAAAGAAGGAGATATGCCCTGTAGTTGAAAATCTTAGAGTACATAACACTGGAGAAGCCTTACGAACACTTCCTCCTCTGTAAAAGTACAAGAACAAATGTTCTAGCACGTTCTTAAAACTACTTTCAAATCGATTCTAACGCACATCGTTAATCGTTTTCGAGACGAGCAGTTCTCATTCAGTGCTCCGTAAAAATGCTTGGTTGTGCTGTTAAAACTTGTAAAAAGCGTTCAAATACGTCAAATTTAAATAAAGACGGAATAACCTTCCGTAAGTAAGTATTTTTTTATAATAATTAGGCATGTTTTTATTGAAATTCAAAATCCTAACCTCGTAATACTTACATTTAGATTTTTCATTCGATTCAATCCTGATTTAACATAAAACAAGGCATGAATCGAGTATTTTTCCCCACATTGCTTTTGAGACGTCACCACGTTTGACCACGTCAAATCTGCAAAATTTACATGCACTTGACATGCGATTATGTCTTTTAGCAAAAATGCTAGCGAGGCTACTGTTGGGTTGAGGTCATTATTGAAACCAAAATTGACATATCGATAATTTCTTGATACGAATTAGTAATTTTTGATGTTAAACATCTATAGGCGCACGTAAAACCGATTGCTGGCGGGGCGACGCATGCCGCGTAGCGATCGGCCACTATACACTTATACAGTCTATATCAAGTAGTGTGTAAAGGTGTGTGTAGTTCGATGTTTCACGTCTGCCAGTCGTTCCGTGACGGCCCAATATTTTTGTAGTTTAATTTTTGTTTTCTATTTCCGGTTTTACATTTGAAATTTATTACTTTTTGTCACAAAACTAACATGAGAATATTAAAGTTTGTTGTGTTTTATTAGTTCCAATCGAAAATCTAATCTAGGCAAACTCTTTTCAGATTTCCGAAAGATAGTGAAACCAGGGCTAAGAGGATAAATGCTGTAAGAGACAAAATAATTGAGGAAAATTCCGAAAGAATATAGATATCAATAAAAAAAAAAAATCGATGGTATGGACTTGTTAAGTATGTGGCGAAACCACGGCGCGATCTATTTTAGTACGTTGAAGCTCGATAGATGGCGTTGACGTCGAAATAGATCTCGCTATGGTTTCGTTACCTCGGATTGTATAAGTAGTTTAAGATTATTATTTTTTTGTGTCATCTCATTCCGACGTTGACGCCCGGCACAGCCGCACGCCTCATACTCGCTCACGATAATTCGACATATTGTGCAATCATTGTGCAATAAAGAAGAAACAACCACCATCGATCTCGCCCGATATTGCTGGCCACCTGCAGCAGAGCACCTTACTGAGCGTCGACCCAGGAGCCCCTGCGGTCCGCCAGTAGAGCCCTACCTACCGGCCACGCATTCTCCCGCGCATTTTTCCCGCGCATTTGGTAGCGACGCCCGTTGCGCCTAATAATAGTTTCACCTAGCCCGGTTAAACCGTTAGAAATAGCGCGAAACCGGTCCGCGCCCGCGCAAATCTATTTATAGTGCGTGTAAAATTATTAGTGACTCAGTGCAGTGACATTGTTCCAGTGACATTGGACTCAGTGAAGTGTAATATCTGACTTTGTTAAGCAGAGACGCTTAGTGATAATAATAGTGACTTGTGTTTTTATTCTTCTGGGATTACTTCCGGAGTTGAGTAGACGCGTGAGTACACGGAAAAATACTCGACCAAGTGACACCCGATCCATAGCCCTTAGGGCTACTCAACTCCATTAACTGACCGACTTACGACCACCCACCCACCTCCCTGTCGGATAGGCAGGGAGGGTTGAGCAAAAAACACATCCCTAGGCTCTAGGCCTGGGGATAGAGAGGTATCTACTTAATGTCATTAAACATGGCCAATCGCATGATGCAAAAGCTGGTAGACCTGCTACTTAAGGACCCCTACTTTCGTCGCACTTACCCGACAGTACTAGCAGAGATAGATCCGGAGGAAATTAGCAAAGCTTATATCCCCGACAGCCCGGCTAGCGGATTACATTCCGAGCTATATTCCCCCCACACTACCCCCCAAGGGCGATGTCCCACATTCACGCCCAACCCCAACACCCGTCGATGAAGACATGGCAGAGTACGACTCTGCCACGTCTGAAGATGAGGCGGCCCCCGCCCCCTCAACCGCCCCCACTGCCCCCAATTTCGATTTAGACGAGGCCGTCCTGTCTTCCTCATCCTCCGACGGTTACATACTGGTCGAGGGCAAAAGGAAGCGCACCGCCAAGTCTCAGAAAGTCGCCATTAGTGACACAAAGAAGCAGGCAACTGCCCCTGCTTCCACCCTCCCGCCTAAAGCGGCCCCTCAGGCATCTAGCCAATCTGACCGCCCCAAGGCAAGTACTCAGCCCGCTACGCCAGCGGCAACTAAGATTCCTCCCCCACCCCCTCTATACATCCAAGACAAAGACCAGTGGACCAATGTGTCCAAGGCCTGCGCCACAGAGCGCATCAATTACACGAATGCCCGCCCCACGGCTGTAGGCATAAAGGTCCAAGTACCGACCATAGCGGACTTCCGTTCGCTCACCCGCCTCCTCAAGGAACGCAAGGTGTCCTTCCACACCTATGCGTTAAGCGAGGACCGACAATTTAGGTGCGTAATCAAACGCGTACCTAAGGAATTAAATGTCAATGAGATCACTGATGATCTAAAGGAAAAGGGCCTCCCGATTCTCGAGGTGCACCGCATGCACCGCGGTCGCAGCGGAGCACCTTACGACATGATCCTAGTCGTACTTGAAAATACAGATGCCGGTAAGGCAATCTGTAATATTAAAGCAATATGCCACCTCTCAGGCATCAAGGTCGAAAGACCATACAAAAACCGAATGCCCGGGCAATGCCACAATTGCCAGCTATACGGGCATGCACAGCGCAATTGCTACGCGCGACCCAGGTGCGTCAAGTGTCTGGGTGACCACGCGACGGCTGACTGTGCCCGCCCTAAAGACTTGGCACTGTGTACTGAGCCTCCCAGTTGCGTCCTATGCGGCGAGTCTGGCCACCCTGCGAGCTATCGCGGGTGCCCCAAGGCCCCTCGAGCCAAACCCCAATTCTCTAGGCAGCAAACTAAACTGCCCTATCAAAGCCCGGGCCCCATTGAGCTCAGACCTCAACGTTCCTCACCATGGAACCTACAAAACCACCAGCAGGCATTCCCTGCATTGAAGCCGACCCAGGCAGCCCTACCTATCATCCCTCCGCTGATGGCAATACGTACTCAGGCCCCTGCAGGCTTGCTCGCCCCACAGCGAACCCCCCTGCTCCCAACCCCCCCGGCACAGGTCCAAGCACCTCAACCGGCCCCATATAACCCCAGTACATTTGATGTACTAGCGAGGTTCTTCAACCCACGTATTATCGCCCGCAGTAACGAGTTGTATACCAAACTCGTTGCATCAAAAGGCAACATTCAAGCCAATATGGCACTCATGGCGGAATATGCCGACTTATCCGCCTTCTACCTAAGCTTTACACCGTAATGTATACACAAAACACAGGTAGCCGAATCAAACCCAGATCCCTTAAAATAGGTTTCTTTAATGCAAACAGCATCTCAGGTCAGCGAGAGGAAATTGCGACCTTTCTCCGCGACCATCAACTTGACGTATTTCTACTTCAAGAAACCTTCCTCAAACCGTCCCTACGAACACCTAAAGTTGCGAACTACAATGTGGTCCGCAATGATAGGATGAGTAGGAGAGGGGGTGGCACCCTCATATATTACAAAAAATCCCTCTATTGCATGCCCATAGACACCCCCCCACTTTCGCAAATAGAGGCCTCAATCTGTCGACTAGGTATGACCGGACATTCCTCCATCACTATTATATCGGCATACATACCTCCTATTAGCAACAACAGCATGAACCCAATAGAACCCGACCTCACTATATTAATGAACTTAGACTCAACCGTTATCCTGGCTGGCGACCTAAACGCTAAAAGCCCCAGCTGGAACTCTCTATCCACTAACCCGAGAGGTAATGAGCTTTCACGCCTAACCTCGAAACTTAACTTTGACATCATCGCACCGATGTCACCAACTCACTACCCCGCTAACGTAAATCAGACCCCCGATATTCTCGACATAGCGCTACTAAAGAACATAAACTTACGTTTATGTTCAATAGAAACGCTCCAAGAACTAGACTCCGACCACAGACCAGTGATCTTAATGTTAGCCCCCCGCACTGGCCCACTTGATCCAGACCAGCCCCCCCCAACTAAAGTTGTAACAGACTGGCAAAAGGTAGAGAAACGCCTTAAGTCTGCCACGTCTGATCAACTAGACCAAATCCCCAACAAAATAGAATCAGCCACCGACGCGCTGGGCGCAATCGACCTACTCACCGGCCACCTACAAACGGTAGTGAACGAAAGTTCACGGCAAGTGCCAATGGTGGAAGACCACCGCTGGTTACTGCCTGCCGACGTACGTGTTCTGTTGACAAGGAAGAATGCAGCTATCCGTGCTTATGATGCCTTCCCAGACGCCACCAACCGCGCCCTTAAGAATGGCTTACAGCGCGCTGTTAAGTCACGTATTAAGGAGATGCGTGAGGAACGCTGGGACGACCTCATGAACACCATAGAGCCCTCCCACCAAGCTTTTTGGCAACTTACCAAAAAACTAAAGTCCGATACAGCTACTGACATTCCCCCTCTCATTCGCCCCGACCAAAGCCTAGCCTTTGATGACCTGGAGAAGGCCGAATGCTTAGCCGACAGCTTAGAGGCCCAATGCTCGCCAAGTACACTACCTTTCGACCAAACACACTGCGACATAGTGAACGCAGAGGTCGAACGTAGATCCGCCCTCCCCCCCCAAGAGGACCCCGACGAACCTCTCCCCCCAGTCACGCCCGACGAAGTTCTCGATTTAGTTAGGGCTCTTAAAACTAAGAAAGCACCAGGTGCTGACGGCATTAATAACCGTCTGGTTAAACTCTTTCCAGCCCAACTATTTGTTCTATTAGCAGCCATCTTCAATGCAGCTATGAACAACAATCTCTTTCCACAAGCGTGGAAAGAAGCCATAGTTATTGGCTTCCATAAACCGGGTAAGCCCAAAGCTGAACCGTCCAGCTACCGACCCATAAGTCTCCTCAGTACACTGGGGAAAATCTATGAACGTCTAATCTTTAAAAGGTTAATGGCCTACGCCGAATCCCATAAGCTTATACCCGACGAACAATTCGGTTTTCGAACCAATCACTGCTGTGTCCGCCAAGTCCATCGAATAGTCGAGCACATCAGTGCAGGCTATCAAGTGGGGCGCATGACAGGAGCTATCTTCTTCGATGTGGCGAAAGCATTTGACAAAGTCTGGCACAACGGCTTGATATACAAGCTGTACCAACTCAAAGTGCCTGATCGTCTCGTGATCATCATACGGGACTACTTGTCAAATCGCACCTTTCGTTACCGAATAAGAGAGACCCTCTCTGCCCCTCATCCGATACGAGCTGGCGTGCCCCAAGGCTCCGTGCTCTCCCCCCCCTTATTCTCGCTCTACACAAGCGACATACCTAAACACAAAAAGTGCCAGCTGGCCCTATTTGCTGATGATACAGCTATCTACACCACATGCACTAGCACTGAAAGCATCACCCGACACCTCCAGTCAGCAGCCATTTCTCTAGAGAAATGGTTCACCAAGTGGAGAATAGAGCTAAATCCATCTAAAAGTGCAGCTGTATTATTTGTCAAAAATGGCAAAAACAGCAATGCTAGAACTCGCACCCGACCCATAACAATGTCAGGCCAACCGATCCCTTGGGAACGTAAGGCCAAATACCTAGGGGTCATCCTCGATCATAAACTCAATTTCATAGAGCACATAAAGGCAGCACGTAACCGTGCCGCCTTTGCACTATTCCGCCTCCATTGCCTACTCAATGCGCGTAGTAAACTCGCCCTTAAGTCAAAGGTACGAATTTACACAGCGTGCATACGCCCTATCATGACATATGCCGGCGTCGTGTTCGCACACGTCGAGCCGTCTCGCCTTAAGAAAATGCAGACACTCCAAAATCGATTCATGCGACGTGCCACGGGAAGCCCCTGGTACGTACGTAATGAACAACTACATGTCGATTTAAACTTGCCGACCATCAAGCAATTTTTCAAAAAAGCTAGTAAACGCTTTTTCGATTCAGCTACCACTCACACTAACCCACTAGTGGTAGCAGCTACCCGATACACACCCTCACACATATCACGCATCCGACGCCCAAAACATGTACTATCAGATAAAGACGACGACATAACTCTATACCAAGAGAGTATCAAGTTAGCTCGAAAATCTTTCAACACTACACAAACATTCCGTACTCGACGGCGAGCACCTCCGCGAACTAGAGTAGTACGACACTCCCCCCCGACCCTTGCCCCCGCCCGCCCGAGCGGAGCAAGTAGCATAACAAATGTCCCTAATAATAATAATATTCCGGTACTACAAGTCCCCTCTTGTACAGTAGTCAGTAACGCCCTAAGCCTAGGTTCGAGTCCCACTATGGGACGCCCTTAGCTGTGTTACTTAAATTATAAGTCTAACCCGGTGAGAGGCCCTTCTGGCCCCGCCAACGCTCGGTTACGCAGAAAAGGCACTCCGGAGCCATCTGCAATAGGTCCGTATTAAAAAAAAAAAAAAAAAATTTTTTTGTGTCATTCCGACTTGGACGCCCGGCACAGCCGCACGCCTCAATTCGCTCACGACAATTCGCATTCATTATTGCGCATTAAGAAGATATTATCATCTATCGATATCGCCCGATTCTGCTGGCCACCTGCAGCAGAGCACCAACTGAGCGTTGACCCAGGAGCCCCTGCGGTCCGCCAGTAGAGCCCTACCTGCCGGCCGCGCATTCTCCCGCGCATTTTTCCCGCGCTTTTGGTAGCGACGCCCGTTGCGCCTAATAATAGCATCACCTAGCCCGGTTAAACCGTTAGAAATAGCGCGAAACCGGTCCGCGCCCGCGCAAATCTATTTATAGTGCGTGTAAAATCATTAGTGACTCAGTGCAGTGACATTGTTCCAGTGACTTTGGACTCTGTGAAGTGCAATTCTGACTTTGTTAAGCAGAGACAGTTAGTTTTTAATAATAATAATAGTGACTAGTGACTTACGTAGTGTATTCTTCCGGGATTATTTCCGGAGTTGAGTAGACGAGTGAGTACACGACCAATTACTCGACCAAGTGACACCCGATCCATAGCCCTTAGGGCTACTCAACTCCATCAACTGACCGACTTTCGACCACCCACCCACCTCCCTGTCGGATAGGCAGGGAGGGTTGAGCAAAAAACACATCCCTAGGCTCTAGGCCTGGGGATAGATATCTACTCAATCTACTTAATGTCATTAAACATGGGCAATCGCTTCAAGCAAAAGCTGGTAGATCTGCTTCTTAAGGACCCCTACTTTCGTCGCACTTACCCGGATGTATTAGCAGAGTTAGATCCGGAGGATATTAGCAAAGCTTTTATCCCCGACAGCCCGGCCAGCCCGGATTACATTCCGAGCTACATTCCCCCCACACTACCCCCCAAGGGCGATGTCCCACATTCACGCCCAACCCCAACACCCGTCGATGAAGACATGGCTGAGTACGACTCGGCCACGTCTGAAGATGAGGCGGCCCCCGCCCCCTCAACCGCCCCCACTGCCCCCAATTACGATTTAGACGAGGCCGTCCTTTCTTCCTCATCCTCCGACGGTTACATACTGGTCGAGGGCAAAAGGAAGCGCACCGCCAAGACTCAAAAAGTCACCATTAGTGACACTAAGAAGCAAGCGACTGCCCCTGCTTCCACCCTCCCGCCTAAAGCGGCCCCTCAGGCATCTAGCCAATCTGACCGCCCCAAGGCAGGTACTCAGCCCGCTACACCAGCGGCAACTAAGATCCCTCCCCCACCCCCTCTATACATCCAAGACAAAGACCAGTGGACCAATGTGTCCAAGGCCTGCGCCACAGAGCGCATTAATTACACAAATGCCCGCCCCACGGCTGTAGGCATAAAGGTCCAAGTACCGACCATAGCGGACTTCCGTTCGCTCACCCGCCTCCTCAAGGAGCGCAAGGTGTCCTTCCACACCTATGCGCTAAGCGAGGACCGACAATTTAGGTGCGTAATCAAACGCGTACCTAAGGAATTAAATGTCAATGAGATCACTGATGATCTAAAAGAAAAGGGCCTCCCGATCCTCGAGGTGCACCGCATGCACCGCGGTCGCAGCGGAGCACCTTACGACATGATCCTAGTCGTTCTTGAAAATACAGATGCAATATTAAAGCAATATGCCACCTCTCAGGCATCAAGGTCGAAAGACCATACAAAAACCGAATGCCCGGGCAATGCCACAATTGCCAGTTATACGGGCATGCACAGCGCAACTGCTACGCGCGACCCAGGTGCGTCAAGTGTCTGGGTGACCACGCGACGGCAAACTGTGCCCGCCCTAAAGACTTGGCACTGTGTACTGAGCCTCCCAGCTGCGTCCTATGCGGCGAGTCTGGCCACCCTGCGAGCTATCGCGGGTGCCCCAAGGCCCCACGAGCCAAACCCCAACCCCAATTCTCTAGGCAGCAAACTAAACTGCCCTATCAAAGCCCGGGCCCCATTGAGCTCAGACCTCAACGTTCCTCACCATGGAACCTACAAAACCACCAGCAGGCATTCCCTGCACTGAAGCCGACCCAGGCAGCCCTACCCACCATCCCTCCGCTGATGGCTATACGTACTCAGGCCCCTGCAGGCTTGCTCGCCCCTCAGCGAACCCCCCTGCTCCCAACCCCCCCGGCACAGGTCCAAGCACCTCAACCGGCCCCATATAACCCCAGTACATTTGATGTACTTGCGAGGTTCTTTAACCCACGTATTATCGCCCGCAGTAACGAGCTGCATACCAAACTCGTTGCATCAAAAGGCAACATTCAAGCCAATATGGCACTCATGGCGGAATATGCCGACTTATCCGCCTTCTACCTAAGCTTTACACCGTAATGTATACACAAAACACAGGTAGCCGAATCAAACCCAGATCCCTCAAAGTAGGCTTCTTTAATGCAAACAGCATCTCAGGTCAGCGAGAGGAAATTGCGACTTTTCTCCGCGACCATTAACTTGACGTATTTCTACTTCAAGAAACCTTCCTCAAACCGTCCCTACGAACACCTAAAGTTGCGAACTACAATGTGGTCCGCAATGATAGGATTAGTAGGAGAGGGGGTGGCACCCTCATATATTACAAAAAATCCCTCTATTGCATGCCCATAGACACCCCCCCACTGTCGCAAATAGAGGCCTCAATCTGTCGACTAGGTATGACCGGACATTCCTCCATCACTATTATATCGGCATACATACCCCCTATTAGCAACAACAGCATGAACCCAATAGAACCCGACCTCACTATATTAATGAACTTAGACTCAACCGTTATCCTGGCTGGCGACCTAAACGCTAAAAGCCCCAGCTGGAACTCTCTATCCACTAACCCGAGAGGTAAAGAGCTTTCACGCCTAACCTCGAAACTTAACTTTGACATCATCGCACCGATGTCACCAACTCACTACCCCGCTAATGTAAATCAGACCCCCGATATTCTCGACATAGCGCTACTAAAGAACATAAACTTACGTTTATGTTCAATAGAAACGCTACAAGAACTAGACTCCGACCACAGACCAGTGATCTTAATGTTAGCCCCCCGCACTGGCCCACTTGATCCAGACCAGCCCCCCCCCAACTAAAGTTGTAACAGACTGGCAAAAGGTTGAGAAACGCCTTAAGTCTGCCACGTCTGATCAACTAGACCAAATCCCCAACCAAATAGAATCAGCCACCGACGCGCTGGGCGCAATCGACCTACTCACCGGCCACCTACAAACGGTAGTGAACGAAAGTTCACGGCAAGTGCCAATGGTGGAAGACCACCGCTGGTTACTGCCTGCCGACGTACGTGTTCTGTTGACAAGGAAGAATGCAGCTATCCGTGCTTATGATGCCTTCCCAGACGCCACCAACCGCGCCCTTAAGAATGGCTTACAGCGCGCTGTTAAGTCACGTATTAAGGAGATGCGTGAGGAACGCTGGGATGACCTCATGAACACCATAGAGCCCTCCCACCAAGCTTTTTGGCAACTTACCAAAAAACTAAAGTCCGATACAGCTACTGACATTCCCCCTCTCATTCGCCCCGACCAAAGCTTAGCTTTCGACGACCTGGAGAAGGCCGAATGCTTAGCCGACAGCTTAGAGGCCCAATGCTCGCCAAGTACACTACCTTTCGACCAAACACACTGCGACATAGTGAACGCAGAGGTCGAACGTAGATCCGCCCTCCCCCCCCAAGAGGACCCCGATGAACCCCTCCCCCCAGTCACGCCCGATTTAGTTAGGGCTCTTAAAACTAGAAAAGCACCAGGTGCTGACGGCATTAATAACCGTCTGGTTAAACTCTTCCCAGCCCAACTATTTGTTCTATTAGCAGCCATCTTCAATGCAGTTATGAACAACAATCTCTTTCCACAAGCGTGGAAAGAAGCCATAGTTATTGGCTTCCATAAACCGGGTAAGCCCAAAGCTGAACCGTCCAGTTACCGACCTATAAGTCTCCTCAGTACACTGGGGAAAATCTATGAACGTCTAATCTTTAAAAGATTAATGGCCTACGCCGAATCCCATAAGCTCATACCCGACGAACAATTCGGTTTTCGAACCAATCACTGTTGTGTCCGCCAAGTACATCGAATAGTCGAGCACATTAGTGCAGGCTATCAAGCGGGGCGCATGACAGGAGCTATCTTCTTCGATGTGGCGAAAGCATTTGACAAAGTCTGGCACAACGGCTTGATATACAAGCTGTACCAACTCAAAGTGCCTGATCGTCTCGTGATTATCATACGAGACTACTTGTCAAATCGCACCTTTCGTTACCGAATAAGAGAGGCCCTCTCTGCCCCTCATCCGATACGAGCTGGCGTGCCCCAAGGCTCCGTGCTCTCCCCCCCCTTATTCTCGCTCTACACAAGCGACATACCGAAACACAAAAAGTGCCAGCTGGCCCTATTTGCTGATGATACAGCTATCTACACCTCATGCACTAGCACTGAAAGCATCACCCGACACCTCCAGTCAGCAGCCATTTCTCTAGAGAAATGGTTCACCAAGTGGAGAATAGAGCTAAATCCATCTAAAAGTGCAGCTGTATTATTTGTCACAAATGGCAAAAACAGCAATGCTAGAACTCGCACCCGACCCATAACAATGTCAGGTCAACCGATCCCTTGGGAACGTAAGGCCAAATACCTAGGGGTCATCCTCGATCATAAACTCAATTTCATAGAGCACATTAAGGCAGCACGCAACCGTGCCGCCTTTGCACTATTTCGCCTCCATTGCCTACTCAATGCGCGCAGTAAACTCGCCCTTAAGTCAAAGGTACGAATTTACACAGCGTGCATACGCCCTATCATGACATATGCCGGCGTCGTGTTCGCACACGTCGAGCCGTCTCGCCTTAAGAAAATGCAGACACTCCAAAATCGATTCATGCGACGTGCCACGGGAAGCCCCTGGTACGTACGTAATGAACAACTACATGTCGATTTAAACTTGCCGACCATCAAGCAATTTTTCAAAAAAGCTAGTAAACGCTTTTTCGATTCAGCTACCACTCACACTAACCCACTAGTGGTAGCAGCTACCCGATACACACCCTCACACATATCACGCATCCGACGCCCAAAGCATGTATTGTCAGATAAAGACGACGACATAACTCTATACCAAGAGAGTATCAAGTTAGCTCGAAAATCTTTCAACACTACACAAACATTCCGTACTCGACGGCGAGCACCTCCGCGAACTAGAGTAGTACGTCACTCCCCCCCGACCCTTGCCCCCGCCCGCCCGAGCGGAGCAAGTAGCATAACAAATGTCCCTAATAATAATAATATACCGGTACTACAAGCCCCCTCTTGTACAGTAGTCAGTAACGCCCTAAGCCTAGGTTCGAGTCCCACTATGGGACGCCCTTAGCTGTGTTACTTAAATTGTAAGTCTAACCCGGTGAGAGGCCCTTCTGGCCCCGCCAACGCTCGGTTACGCAGAAAAGGCACTCCGGAGCCATCTGCAATAGGTCCGTATTAAAAAAAAAAAAAAAAAAAATTTTGTGTCATCATCTTTTTTCGGATTCCGACTTGGACGCCCGGCACAGCCGCACGCCTCAACTCGCTCACGACAATTCGCATTCATTATTGCGCAATAAGAAGAAATTATCATCTATCGATATCGCCCGATTCTGCTGGCCACCTGCAGCAGAGCACCAACTGAGCGTCGACCCAGGAGCCCCTGCGGTCCGCCAGTAGAGCCCTACCTGCCGGCCGCGCATTCTCCCGCGCATTTTTCCCGCGCTTTTGGTAGCGACGCCCGTTGCGCCTAATAATAGCATCACCTAGCCCGGTTAAACCGTTAGAAATAGCGCGAAACCGGTCCGCGCCCGCGCAAATCTATTTATAGTGCGTGTAAAATCATTAGTGACTCAGTGCAGTGACATTGTTCCAGTGACTTTGGACTCTGTGAAGTGCAATTCTGACTTTGTTAAGCAGAGACAGTTAGTTTTTAATAATAATAATAGTGACTAGTGACTTACGTAGTGTATTCTTCCGGGATTATTTCCGGAGTTGAGTAGACGAGTGAGTACACGACCAATTACTCGACCAAGTGACACCCGATCCATAGCCCTTAGGGCTACTCAACTCCATCAACTGACCGACTTTCGACCACCCACCCACCTCCCTGTCGGATAGGCAGGGAGGGTTGAGCAAAAAACACATCCCTAGGCTCTAGGCCTGGGGATAGATATCTACTCTATCTCACTCACTATTAAATTAAAACTCTCTATTAAAACTTCTTGAAGATCGACAGGTTTTTGTAACAAGTATTATAAGCAGTAAATATTTAAATGAAAAAACATTGAATAATATGCTAAAATTAGTTTGTAAAGAATTCAAAAACTGTTAATTTATAGACTTGAGTATAGGAAATGGGTACGATAGGGACAATATTATCACATACTTTGATTATTATGACAAGGATGAGCATAATGAACTTTGTAAACAACTAAATTTGGGAATTGACTTTATTGACTACAAGCAAAAATATTTGACATATAATAATAGAACTCCCAAAGATGTACATACTACGTGGCCAGTAACTATCCCCACCGAGAAAATCAAAAACAAAATAAGTTTTCCAAAGAAAGGTACCATACCCTATTATTTTCAATTGCAAACTCAACATGATAAACACACCAGTACTGAAGTAAATTTGAGAATATCATCGGAAAACAAACCAAAAATTGGTACAATCCCGTATTATTTTGTAAAAAGTACTAAAACCGTGCCAGTAGAAAAATGCGAGTCAAATATTGATGACTTTTTTCGTTCACAAAAAAAATAATACATCGTTTTTTCATATTTTGCATCAGAATATAGCGGGATTAATGTGCAAAAAAGATATTCTTGAATTGACTCTCACAAATTTACAGGTAACAAAAATCATCCCACATGTACTATGTTTCAGTGAAACATTTTTAGGAAAAAATGATATAAAAAATGCCAAAATAACTGGATACAACTTAGCATCAACATACTGTAGGGAAAAAAGGCGAGGCGGTACTTGCGTATACATTCAGAAAGGTATATTGTACAAAGAAATAACTATTTTACAAAACTTTGCTCGTGAAACGATCTTCGAATGCTGTGGAATAGAGGTGCCAAGCTTAAAAATTGTGATAATATGTATTTATCGTACACCTCAATCAAATGTTGAGTTATTTTTAAAGCATTTTGATACGCTGTTATATAAATTATTATTTAACAGCAAATACAACCAACATAAAATTGTTCTTGCAGGTGATATTAATATTAACACGCTCAAAGTATGTAAAGCTGTCAAAAATTTAAAGGACATCATACATAACCATAATCTGACAATGCATATTAATGAGCCAACAAGACTAAATACCTGCATAGATCATATAATTAGTAACGTTAAAAAAGCGTCTAGTAAAATATTGAAACTAGGACTTTCCGACCACGACACAGCACAGATGTTAGACGTGACAATAAAAACCAAAATTTTTCAGTCTTCGAAATATTATATAACAAAGAGAGACTTCTGTCAGGATAATATTCGAAAATTTCGGGAAAGTCTAGACAAGTTAACTTTTGACAGTGTTTACAAACAGCCTAACCTGAACTCAGCCTTTAATACCTTTCATGACGATTTGTGCTTATTTTTTGAATTATGTTTCCCAAGAATTAGGAAAATGATTACCACAAAGTATAGGGATATAAAATGGATTACTAAGGGGCTACGACTCAGCTGTAAAACCAAGCGACATTTAAGATTTAAATTTTACGCTAAGCGAACAAAAGAAAATAAAGCTAAGTACCACAACTATTCAAACTTATTGCGTCGCTGTATATCAAAGTCGCAAAAAATCACTAATGACAATTTTATTGAAAAATCTAAGAATGTATGTAAAGCTGCGTGGAAAGTCATTAATGATGATATAGGATATAAGGCCACTCAAGAGTTCATAAATGAAATAAAAACTGACAATGGTATGGTAACCAATCCTTATGACATAGCAAATCATTTCAATAATTACCTAATACAACTATCGAACAGTGATAATAATAACATACAAAATACAAATAAAAACCGTACAAACAATACCATATTTCTTACACCGATAGAAGACATTGAAATTGTAAATATTATTATGTCCTTAAACAATACAAGTTCTGTCGGTTATCATGGTATTACAACCGATATTTTAAAAAAATGTGTCGTCAGTATTGTCCCCGTGCTCGGATACCTGATAAATTTATCCTTCCAGGAAGGAAATTTCCCTAGCCGGTTAAGGAAGTCAGTAGTCAAGCCATTGCATAAAAAAGGAGAGAAAACAGAAATGGGTAACTACAGACCCATAACTTTAATCCCTATCATGTCTAAAATATTTGAAAAGGCTATGCATAAAAGATTATCTTCGTATTTGAATAAGTATAAATTAATTAAGAATGAACAGTATGGCTTCCAAAAGGGAAAATCAACTACACTTGCTGCATTCGATTTAGTACACAATATCCTAGTAAACATTGACAAGAAAAAGCAGACAATAGTAATATTTTTTGACATGTCAAAAGCATTTGACTTCGTTTCTCATGATCTGCTTATACAAAAGCTGGAGAACTATGGTATCAGAGGCCCAGCGTTACAATGGTTAGAACAATACTTGAGTAATCGCGAACAATGTGTAGAAATACCTTGTGAACATAATACAGCGGTAAAACAAGAGAGGTCTGAGTATCTTGTTAACAGTTACGGCGTTCCGCAGGGAAGTATCCTCGGACCCCTCCTTTTTCTTATATATATTAATGATTTACCTGACATTCTTACTAAAAAATGTATATTATTTGCAGATGACATCTCAATAATATTAGCATATGACAGTATAATTAATAATAACTTTGACATTGATATAAACAATACAATTGATTTAGTTATAGAGTGGTTAGTAAGGAACAATTTACAAGTAAATATCAATAAGACGACTTTTGTACAATTCCAAACCCGTGGATCAAAAATTGTTCCAAGGCATATTTCATATGACGGTATAAAAATAAATGAATCTACCAGTGTAAGATTTCTAGGGTTCACCATGGACAAATACCTAGACTGGAAAGGACACGTTGACGGAGTCTGCAAGAGAGTTAACACTTTCGTATATGTCCTAAACAGACTAAGAACTACGTCTAACCAAAGTACGGTATTGTTGGCATACCATGGCCATGTAGCTTCCGTGCTACGATACGGGTTAATACTATGGGGAAACTCAACAGACTCCCAGCGGGCGTTTCTCTCCCAAAAACGATGCATAAGAGCAATTGTTGGTACTCCTCCTTATGAGTCATGTAAACCTCACTTTAATAAACTCAAGATATTACCCCTGCCGAGTATGTACATTTTTGAAGTTTGTGTGTTCGTAAAGTCCAATCCTAATCTATTTGTAAGAGCTCGTGATATTTATACACGGGATAATGTCTACCCTCGTAACTCCAGACATGGTCAGCGACTAGTGTTAGATTTTGCACCAAAAACTGCGGTGTTCAAAAAAAATTGCTCAGCTATGTGCGTTAAAATTTATAATAGGTTACAAACAGACATTCAAAATCTCCCCCTACCAAAATTTAAGAAAAAGCTTAAAGAGCTACTGCTTAAAAAAATGATTTACTCGGTAAATGAATGGCTACAGGAATAAGGAAAATATTCTATATATAAATATTTTAAATAATGTGTGTTGTATATTATTAATTCACCGTAGAAATGACTGAGTTTTATTGGCATTTGACAATGTATTTTACCAGGCACATAATTGTTTTATTGACATTATATAAGACTATGAATTTCGGAGACACGTATTGGCTAAGACCACGGGCTAAGACTAACCATTATTTATATTTCTTTATTCCTTTTTACTTTTAAGAAAACGATTCACATGCCATACCACAGGCTAAATAGAATTAGAAGACCAAATAATGTAACATGGAAACCACCGATTGTATTTACTCTATTTATACGTGAATAAATGAATTTGAATTTGAATTTGACTCAATCTACTTAATGTCATTAAACATGGGCAATCGCATCAAGCAAAAGCTGGTAGATCTGCTAATTAAGGACCCCTACTTTCGTCGCACTTACCCGGATGTATTAGCAGAGATAGATCCGGAGGATATTAGCAAAGCTTATATCCCCGACAGCCCGGCCAGCCCGGATTACATTCCGAGCTACATTCCCCCCACACTACCCCCCAAGGGCGATGTCCCACATTCACGCCCAACCCCAACACCCGTCGATGAAGACATGGCTGAGTACGACTCGGCCACGTCTGAAGATGAGGCGCCCCCCGCCCCCTCAACCGCCCCCACTGCCCCCAATTACGATTTAGACGAGGCCGTCCTTTCTTCCTCATCCTCCGACGGTTACATACTGGTCGAGGGCAAAAGGAAGCGCACCGCCAAGACTCAAAAAGTCACCATTAGTGACACTAAGAAGCAAGCAACTGCCCCTGCTTCCACCCTCCCGCCTAAAGCGGCCCCTCAGGCAACTAGCCAATCTGACCGCCCCAAGGCAGGTACTCAGCCCGCTTCGCCAGCGGCAACTAAGATCCCTCCCCCACCCCCTCTATACATCCAAGACAAAGACCAGTGGACCAATGTGTCCAAGGCCTGCGCCACAGAGCGCATTAATTACACAAATGCCCGCCCCACGGCTGTAGGCATAAAGGTCCAAGTACCGACCATAGCGGACTTCCGTTCGCTCACCCGCCTCCTCAAGGAGCGCAAGGTGTCCTTCCACACCTATGCGCTAAGCGAGGACCGACAATTTAGGTGCGTAATCAAACGCGTACCTAAGGAATTAAATGTCAATGAGATCACTGATGATCTAAAAGAAAAGGGCCTCCCGATCCTCGAGGTGCACCGCATGCACCGCGGTCGCAGCGGAGCACCTTACGACATGATCCTAGTCGTTCTTGAAAATACAGATGCCGGTAAGGCTATCTGCAATATTAAAGCAATATGCCACCTCTCAGGCATCAAGGTCGAAAGACCATACAAAAACCGAATGCCCGGGCAATGCCACAATTGCCAGTTATACGGGCATGCACAGCGTAACTGCTACGCGCGACCCAGGTGCGTCAAGTGTCTGGGTGACCACGCGACGGCAAACTGTGCCCGCCCTAAAGACTTGGCACTGTGTACTGAGCCTCCCAGCTGCGTCCTATGCGGCGAGTCTGGCCACCCTGCGAGCTATCGCGGGTGCCCCAAGGCCCCTCGAGCCAAACCCCAACCCCAATTCTCTAGGCAGCAAACTAAACTGCCCTATCAAAGCCCGGGCCCCATTGAGCTCAGACCTCAACGTTCCTCACCATGGAACCTACAAAACCACCAGCAGGCATTCCCTGCACTGAAGCCGACCCAGGCAGCCCTACCCACTATCCCTCCGCTGATGGCTATACGTACTCAGGCCCCTGCAGGCTTGCTCGCCCCACAGCGAACCCCCCTGCTCCCAACCCCCCCGGCACAGGTCCAAGCACCTCAACCGGCCCCATATAACCCCAGTACATTTGATGTACTAGCGAGATTCTTCAACCCGCGTATTATCGCCCGCAGTAACGAGCTGTATACCAAACTCGTTGCATCAAAAGGCAACATTCAAGCCAATATGGCACTCATGGCGGAATATGCCGACTTATCCGCCTTCTACCTAAGCTTATACCGTAATGTATACACAAAACACAGGTAGCCGAATCAAACCCAGATCCCTTAAAATAGGCTTCTTTAATGCTAACAGCATCTCAGGTCAGCGAGAGGAAATTGCGACCTTTCTCCGCGACCATCAACTTGACGTATTTCTACTTCAAGAAACCTTCCTCAAACCGTCCCTACGAACACCTAAAGTTGCGAACTACAATGTGGTCCGCAATGATAGGATTAGTAGGAGAGGGGGTGGCACCCTCATATATTACAAAAAATCCCTCTATTGCATGCCCATAGACACCCCCCCACTTTCGCAAATAGAGGCCTCAATCTGTCGACTAGGTATGACCGGACATTCCTCCATCACTATTATATCGGCATACATACCCCCTATTAGCAACAACAGCATGAACCCAATCGAACCCGACCTCACTATATTAATGAACTTAGACTCAACCGTTATCCTGGCTGGCGACCTAAACGCTAAAAGCCCCAGCTGGAACTCTCTATCCACTAACCCGAGAGGTAAAGAGCTTTCACGCCTAACCTCGAAACTTAACTTTGACATCATCGCACCGATGTCACCAACTCACTACCCCGCTCAATAGAATCGTCAATAGAAACGCTACAAGAACTAGACTCCGACCACAGACCAGTGATCTTAATGTTAGCCCCCCGCACTGGCCCACTTGATCCAGACCAGCCCCCCCCAACTAAAGTTGTAACAGACTGGCAAAAGGTTGAGAAACGCCTTAAGTCTGCCACGTCTGATCAACTAGACCAAATCCCCAACCAAATAGAATCAGCCACCGACGCGCTGGGCGCAATCGACCTACTCACCGGCCACCTACAAACGGTAGTGAACGAAAGTTCACGGCAAGTGCCAATGGTGGAAGACCACCGCTGGTTACTGCCTGCCGACGTACGTGTTCTGTTGACAAGGAAGAATGCAGCTATCCGTGCTTATGATGCCTTCCCAGACGCCACCAACCGCGCCCTTAAGAATGGCTTACAGCGCGCTGTTAAGTCACGTATTAAGGAGATGCGTGAGGAACGCTGGGACGACCTCATGAACACCATAGAGCCCTCCCACCAAGCTTTTTGGCAACTTACCAAAAAACTAAAGTCCGATACAGCTACTGACATTCCCCCTCTCATTCGCCCCGACCAAAGCTTAGCCTTTGACGACCTGGAGAAGGCCGAATGCTTAGCCGACAGCTTAGAGGCCCAATGCTCGCCAAGTACACTACCTTTCGACCAAACACACTGCGACATAGTGAACGCAGAGGTCGAACGTAGATCCGCCCTCCCCCCCCAAGAGGACCCCGATGAACCCCTCCCCCCAGTCACGCCCGATGAAGTTCTCGATTTAGTTAGGGCTCTTAAAACTAGAAAAGCACCAGGTGCTGACGGCATTAATAACCGTCTGGTTAAACTCTTTCCAGCCCAACTATTTGTTCTATTAGCAGCCATCTTCAATGCAGCTATGAACAACAATCTCTTTCCACAAGCGTGGAAAGAAGCCATAGTTATTGGCTTCCATAAACCGGGTAAGCCCAAAGCTGAACCGTCCAGCTACCGACCCATAAGTCTCCTCAGTACACTGGGGAAAATCTATGAACGTCTAATCTTTAAAAGGTTAATGGCCTACGCCGAATCCCATAAGCTCATACACGACGAACAATTCGGTTTTCGAACCAATCACTGTTGTGTCCGCCAAGTACATCGAATAGTCGAGCACATTAGTGCAGGCTATCAAGCGGGGCGCATGACAGGAGCTATCTTCTTCGATGTGGCGAAAGCATTTGACAAAGTCTGGCACAACGGCTTGATATACAAGCTGTACCAACTCAAAGTGCCTGATCGTCTCGTGATTATCATACGAGACTACTTGTCAAATCGCACCTTTCGTTACCGAATAAGAGAGGCCCTCTCTGCCCCTCATCCGATACGAGCTGGCGTGCCCCAAGGCTCCGTGCTCTCCCCCCCCTTATTCTCGCTCTACACAAGCGACATACCGAAACACAAAAAGTGCCAGCTGGCCCTATTTGCTGATGATACAGCTATCTACACCTCATGCACTAGCACTGAAAGCATCACCCGACACCTCCAGTCAGCAGCCATTTCTCTAGAGAAATGGTTTACCAAGTGGAGAATAGAGCTAAATCCATCTAAAAGTGCAGCTGTATTATTTGTCAAAAATGGCAAAAACAGCAATGCTAGAACTCGCACCCGACCCATAACAATGTCAGGTCAACCGATCCCTTGGGAACGTAAGGCCAAATACCTAGGGGTCATCCTCGATCATAAACTCAATTTCATAGAGCACATTAAGGCAGCACGCAACCGTGCCGCCTTTGCACTATTTCGCCTCCATTGCCTACTCAATGCGCGTAGTAAACTCGCCCTAAAGTCAAAGGTACGAATTTACACAGCGTGCATACGCCCTATCATGACATATGCCGGCGTCGTGTTCGCACACGTCGAGCCGTCTCGCCTTAAGAAAATGCAGACACTCCAAAATCGATTCATGCGACGTGCCACGGGAAGCCCCTGGTACGTACGTAATGAACAACTACATGTCGATTTAAACTTGCCGACCATCAAGCAATTTTTCAAAAAAGCTAGTAAACGCTTTTTCGATTCAGCTACCACTCACACTAACCCACTAGTGGTAGCAGCTACCCGATACACACCCTCACACATATCACGCATCCGACGCCCAAAGCATGTATTATCAGATAAAGACGACGACATAACTCTATACCAAGAGAGTATCAAGTTAGCTCGAAAATCTTTCAACACTACACAAACATTCCGTACTCGACGGCGAGCACCTCCGCGAACTAGAGTAGTACGTCACTCCCCCCCGACCCTTGCCCCCGCCCGCCCGAGCGGAGCAAGTAGCATAACAAATGTCCCTAATAATAATAATATACCGGTACTACAAGTCCCCTCTTGTACAGTAGTCAGTAACGCCCTAAGCCTAGGTTCGAGTCCCACTATGGGACGCCCTTAGCTGTGTTACTTAAACTATAAGTCTAACCCGGTGTGAGGCCCTTCTGGCCCCGCCAACGCTCGGTTACGCAGAAAAGGCACTCCGGAGCCATCTGCAATAGGTCCGTATTAAAAAAAAAAAAAAAATTTTTTTGTGTGAATCGTCTTAAGGAATAAATGCTAGAGGTCAATAGTTGCACAAAAGCAGTTTTATTTCCCGCTATCGGAGCCCTAGATTTGTTCATGGTCCTTCGAACTGGATTTGGCTGGGCGTGTTTTTGGTAATCACCCGTGGTGGTAGTGGTTACTACCCCCTTCGTCGCTACTGGCAGTGGATCGCTGTCCAGATCATCCCTACAGCAAGGCACCTGGTGAGGCGCCAAGGCAGTGGTGGAACCGGGTGGCAATACCCGGAGGAGCGGTGAACTCGGGAGGTGACAACGAGGTTGCGGAGCGCCAGAGGGCGCCACTTCTAGCAGGCGAGCAGGCGCGTGACTTCGAAGCAAATCAGTGACAGTGAGTGCGGTGTTCAATTGTGAGTACATTTTGGCCCTTATTTATTAGAAGAAATCAAAGTTGAAAAAATTAAGAAGTACATGCAAATTTGAACTTTAAAGTAAAGACTATTAAAACTTAGAAAAAATCAAGAATCTTTGAAGATAGTGAATTTGACTTGGAAAAATTAAGTAATTTAGACTTGTAATAGTTATAAGCAAAAGTTGGTTGAGACGGGGAATCCATTCCCGATTTTTCCTAGAATTATAATTTGCAAAAAGACTTGTAAAATTTTGCGAAATTTGTGTTGAACGTTGTTTACAGTTTATTGTGAGATAATTTTGTTTAAGTGTTGTTTGAGTCAATTACAGAGTTTTTGATAAGCAATTTAAAATGGAAACGTTTAGCGATTTACAGGAGGATATAAGGGCGAAAATGCTAAAAGTTAAGACTAATTTTAAAAAGTCTCCTAAAGAGCGTTTGACGGTTCCATATATTGAAACTAGATTAGATAACCTTGAGCAACAGTGGAGTTTATTTACAAGTACTCATACTAAAATTATTAGTCAAGTTAAGCGAAGTGATTTATATAGTTCGGATTATCATAAAAATAGTGTCTATGATGATGTTGAAGAGTTGTATGTACAATTTAAGACTGATTTAAAAGAAATGTTATATAATTTAAAAACACCAGAGACAGAGTTAAATTCAAGTTCTAATAGTCAATGTAATGGTTTAGCTAGGCGTTTCAAGTTGCCAGAAATTAAAATACCTACGTTTTCCGGGAACTATACTGAGTGGCAGACGTTCAGAGATTTGTTTTTAGGGCTTGTGCATGAAAACAGGTCTCTGGATGATGCTCAAAGGTTCTACTATCTCAGGGGACATTTAACGGGTGAAGCGGAACAGTTGTTGCGAAACATTAAGGTGACGTCTGATAGCTATCAAGTTGCTTGGGAAAAATTGGATAGTATGTACAACAATAAGCGGTTTTTGGCAAACGGCATTTTGAATCGTCTACTAAATCAAAAAAGTTTGGGTTCGGAATCGGCCTCTGAAATTAAGAAGTTAGTAAATACAACATCAGATTGTTTAGAGTCCATAAGAAACCTAGGTGTAAATACTTCATCTTGGGATATTTTGATAATCCATCTAATCAGCGCTAAATTAGACAAAGATACCCGAAAAGCATGGGAATTAAAAATAGCATCAGATCCAACTGACGAATTTCCAAAGTTTGTGCAATTTTCAGATTTCTTGGTAGGGCGTTTTAGAGGTCTAGAAAATTTAGATTCAAAGTCTAACAGAGTAGAGACTAAAAGTACAAAATCTTTTCACATTGTAAAGGAGAAAAACACTGCGTCATGTGCGTATTGTGCTGCAGATCATAAAATAAATGCTTGCAAAAAATTCTCCAAAGAATCTAACGAGAAACGACGTGAAATTGCAATGGAGAAAAATTTATGTTTTGTGTGTTTGAACAGCAATCACTCTGCCAAATATTGTAAAAACATGGTCCGATGCCAGGTGTGTAAACGCCGCCATCATTCATTATTGCACCCTAGTGGTGGTTCTGGTTCTGTTAGCGCAAAAATTGAGACGGTTCACGAGGGAGCTTCTTCGACTGTCAAAAAGTCGATTGAGGAAAACGCTGCATCAGACAGCAATAAGTTTACCGCGGAAGCGGAGGAGTCTAGTAAGCCACTTGTGTCTTGCCTTTCGACAGGGAACTGTTGTAAAACGGTTTTATTAACTACAGCTGTGGTGCAAGCTGAGTCGAAAGACGGGACATATTTTTCGATTAGGGCATTATTAGACCAAGGGTCGCAAGGATCTTTCATTACAGAAGCTATGGCTCAGTATTTAGGATTACAAAAGATTGCGGCCAAACACAATATAGTAGGTGTAGGTGGTGACAAAAGTGCGACTTCAAAGTCCACTGTCAAAATTAATATAAGGTCGAGAGTAGATCCCCAGTTTCAGGTTAAGGTTGATGCTTATGTCTTGAAATCAGTAACGTCCCTTCTCCCAGTTACCAAAGTAACCAGGGTAGAATGGGTAAATCTGACAGTTGATGATTTGGCTGATCCTGAATATCACAGACCTAATAAGATCGATATCTTGTTAGGTGCTGAAGTATACAGTCAAATCATTCAAGAAGGCATTCAAAGAAACTTGGGTGGTTCTCTCTTGGCGCAGGATACTGCGTTTGGGTGGATAATATCGGGGGTATGTGAAGTAGATAATTCATCCAAGATACATTCTCACATCAATGTGATGCACTCAAGTGTTGATGCTGACAACATGCTGAAAAGGTTCTGGGAACTGGAGGCTGAAACATCAGGAACAAAAATAATGCTCACGGAAGATGAGAGTAAATGCGAAAAACTATTCTCAGCGTCCACGATGACAAACAAAGAGGGCAGGTATATTGTGAAATTGCCGCTACGTGACGCTGACCCGGTCAGCAGACTAGGTAAGTCCCGAAGTATTGCTGAAAAAAGATTAAAAGGATTAGAGATAAGGTTAAGAAGAAATCTAAAATTAAAATCAGATTATACAAAGGTCATACAAGAATATTTAGAATTAAATCACATGGTCAAAGTTACTGATAAAGAAAAGAATAATAAAGCAGCAATTTACTTACCTCACCATGCAGTTGTCCGGGAGGATAAGGACACGACGAAAGTCCGAGTCGTATTTGATGCTTCCTGTAAGGGAACCAATGGCAGAGCACTTAACGATGAATTGATGGTAGGCCCGTCGTTGCAGGCTGAACTCCGCCATACTATTATGCGCTGGAGATTGCATAAGATTGGTCTGGTAGCGGATATCATCAAAATGTATAGGCAAGTGTTAGTCAATAGGGAAGATACTCCATTTCAAAGAATACTTTGGAGAAATAGTCCTGAAATGGAGCTCCAGGAGTATGAGCTGATTACCGTTACTTTCGGTACTGCATCAGCACCATATTTGGCGGTAAGGTCGTTACAACAGCTGGCCCATGATGAGTGCTTGGATAGGCCAGGTATTGCAAAAATCATCTTGGACGAAATTTACATGGATAATGTGATGACAGGAGCTGAGGATATTGAAGGTGTTTTTTATATTTACTCAGAGTTAAGTACGGTGCTAGCCAAAGGAGGGTTTCAATTGCAGAAATGGAGAAGCAATTGCACAGAATTGTTAGATAAGATATGGAATGAAAAGGGTAGCAAGGATGAGGGTTTAAGGATTAAGGTAGACGACATCACAAAGATCTTGGGACTTACCTGGAATCCAAGTGGTGACTTCTTTCAGTACTCCGTCGATCTCACGCCGCTAGTTGAACCTGCAACAAAAAGAAAAATTATTTCTGACATTTCACGTTTATTCGACCCACTAGGATGGTTAGCGCCTAGTATTATTGTAGCCAAAATATTAATTCAAAAGCTGTGGCTAGCTGGAATTGGGTGGGATCAAGAAGTTCCAAATAATTTATTAAATGAATGGCTTACTTACCGTCGAAACTTGGCTGCTTTGGTTGAAATAAAATTCCCGCGTTGGTTACACACGTGTAATAATAATAAACGCGAATTATACGGGTTTTCGGATGCCTCAAAGGTGGCATATGCTGCTGTCGTATACCTTAGAGTAGTGGACGACCAGGGAGTAATCCACGTCTCGTTATTGACGTCTAAAACAAAGGTCGCGCCTATTAAGCAAGTGTCGATTCCCAGGCTCGAACTTTGTGGGGCGGTACTGCTGGCTAAGCTTATGGTGGAAGTAGCTGAAGTTATGGGGATACCCAAGGATCAGTTACATGCTTTCACCGACAGTGAGGTAGTTCTCGCCTGGCTAAATAATCATCCGAGCCGCTGGAAGACTTTTGTGGCGAATCGGGTCTCAGAAATTCTATTAACTCTAGACACCCAGCATTGGTCTCACGTACCCACCAAGAAAAACCCAGCGGACTGTGCATCGCGAGGTATATCTCCTGCCGAGCTTTCAACCACTTCCATATGGTTTGAAGGTCCGGATTTTTTAAGAGAGGACTTGATTATCTTTAAAAGGCCTAAGCAACTCGTAACTAAACTCGAAGAAGTTAGAGTACAAACTGCTGTCCTTGATGTTGCCTTTTGGCAAAGGTTTTCCTCGTTATCAAGGCTTGTTCGCGTGATTGCCTACTGTCGACGATGGTTGAATGTGAGAGGAAAGGTAAACATCAAGCACGATGATAAACACTTGTCCAGACAAGAAATTGAACAAGCTATAGAAGTTTGTGTCATGAGATGTCAGGAAGAAGGATTTTCGGAAGAGTTGAAAGAATTGAAGATAAATGGAAGTTTAGTTAAGAAAAACAAGAAGCTAAAGGCTTTAAACGTATTTTTGGATTCAAAAGGTATAGTAAGAGTTGGCGGCAGATTGGAAATGTCTTCTTTAACGTTTAATGAGAAACATCCAATTCTTATACCAAAGGAATCATTTTTGACAGGTCTTTTGATTGCGGAAGCGCATCAGAAAACCATGCACGGTGGGCCGCAACTTATGATCACGTACTTGCGGTCACGGTACTGGATTGTAGGCGTTAAGACTTTGGTTAAAAGGTGTTACAGAGGCTGTGTCACTTGTATTAGGTACTCAACCAAGGCCACGTCTCAGCTCATGGGACAAGTACCCTCGTCACGTGTTACCCCAAACAAACCCTTTTTCGTTAGTGGCGTAGACTACGCCGGGCCCATCAATATAAGAGTGTCAAAGGGTAGGGGCAATAAGTCATATAAGGGTTATATAGCATTGTTCGTATGCATGTCGACAAGAGCTGTGCACCTCGAGGCTGTCAGCGAATTAAGCACCCAAGGTTTCTTGGCTGCTTTTAGAAGGTTTGTCGCAAGACGGGGTAGATGTGCTGAGTTGTATAGCGACAATGGTACAAATTTTGTAGGAGCTGCTCGCGAGTTATTGTGCCTGTTTAATGATGAAAAATCAAACTTCAAAGCGGAACTGGCAGAATATCTCGCGAACAACGGGACTCATTGGAACTTTATTCCTCCTCGCGCGCCCAATTTTGGGGGACTGTGTGAGGCAGGCAAACATTCCATGAAGTTCCATCTTAAACGAGTCATAGGGAACACTACGTTGACTTATGAGGAGATGGCCACAGTGTTAACTCAGATCGAGGCATGGCAGATGGAGGCATATCCATACTCTGCGGCGATGGCAACTCCACCAGAGAATGATGCAGGACTTTTGGCGCAGATGGTCTCAGCTATCTTCACCAATTTCTGCAAAGGAATAAATGGGAATACCAGAACCCGGAACCATCACTAGGCGATGTAGTTTTAGTTAAGGAGGACGACTTGCCTCCCGGAAAGTGGTTGCTGGGCAAAGTGGAGCACAAACATCCTGGTCCGGATAAAATTACGCGGGTAGTTACCACCCGTACCAAGAATTCTATTATTAAAAGACCCACCTTAAAATTGTCGATATTGCCCGTAGCAAAATAAGTTCTTTTGTTAATGTGTATTAGTTACTGTAGAATGTGCCATGGTGGGCGGTTTGAAGGACATTCTGCATTACGTCCTTGGTGGGCGGTATGTTAAGTATGTGGCGAAACCACGGCGCGATCTATTTTAGTACGTTGAAGCTCGATAGATGGCGTTGACGTCGAAATAGATCTCGCTATGGTTTCGATACCTCGGATTGTATAAGTAGTTTAAGATTATTTTTTTTTTGTGTGAATCGTCTTCTTAAGGAATAAATGCTAGAGGGCAATAGTTGCACAAAAGCAGTTTTATTTCCCGCTATCGGAGCCCTAGATTTGTTCAGGACTTCTCTTTCCAAGCGAGCGGTTTTGTTTTTTTTGTAGTAGCTACCGCGTCCCCCGCCAAAAGTGACAGACTTTTTTGTTCAGAATATTGCGCGTATGCCTTCTCCAGTGTTATATACTCTAAGTTGAAAATGTGTCGGAAGCCGGTATCTCCAGTTTGTCCCTAACTTTGAAGTCACAACTACACATGCAGTTCAATAAAAGCAAAAGATACGAAGTCACGCACACACTCGCAATTAATAAATCAGAACGTACTACACAATCAATATAATAAATTATATACTGATTTAATATAATATAAATAAACAATAATTTAAAAAATATATATTAAATTAATCAAAAAATAAACAATGAGATGAGAAAATCAAAATGAGTAAAAAACATTATTTCCACATGGGTCTTCTTGTTAGACATAAGCAAAAAAATATTGAAATATAAAATATTTATTTAGTTTTTGTGCATGACATGAGATGTCACTTACAGAAGAAAAGAGACCTCAGAACAATGAAAAGCATAGAAGGTGGATTATAAAAAGAACTCTGTAACTACCTTTGTTCCCGTTCTATCTTATGTCACGAAGACGGAAGAGGGAAAGAGATAAATGATTTACGCTTTGTTTTACTTTTTTGTCATGTCACAAGATGAAACTGTCATTTGGTTATATTGGTATAATTCAACCATGAAGGTATTTCAATCCGGCCCAATTTGATATTCAATGTCTGACAGTTCGTTCATTGAACTACTTGACTGGTTCGCGTATTCTTTGTTTATGCGTTTGTCGTAATCTCTTAAAGTTTTTCGATGTTTTAATAATATTTCTACTGTTGGCTTGCACGAATTATTTGAGTAACTACAAATAGTGAGTGCAAGTGAGTGCATGAATGCTGTGGAACAATGTCTTGTGTGGTTGGGGGCTGCAAGTCCGAAAAAACCGAAAATCGAATCACGAAAATACAATAAACAAGAAATTTTGACCTTCATCGGTAAGTTTTTGCTCAATTTTGTGTTGAATGTGAACTGATAAATTAATATAAATACGTAACAAATGTTGCTGAATGACTTTGCAGTGGAAACAGACGTATTATCTATTCCAATAGAAGTTATCAGCGCATATTCAGAAACTGTTTTGAGGTTATCATGATCATACATAGTGATGTAAATAATGTTGTAGGTACTTTTCTTTTACAGATTTCCTAAGACGATGTGAAAAAAAATTAATGGATAAATTGTATTGTTGGTGAAATTGGACTCCAAAAAAGCACAGTCACTTAAATGCTCCATGCATTTTACTTTGAATTCTTTGTATGTAATGAAACTGTGAAATGGTTAATGTTCGCGACGATGTGACCAATTAGTGTTTTTGGTTAACTTAAATTCGGAATGATAACAGTGATAGTTAAACAAAAAAACAGTGGTGAAACAGTGTTTAGTACATAAAACCGTAAGTACGACCCTTACAAACCTCAATTTAGTGGGCTTTATAGCCGTAATTTATAGTGTTTTTTTTAGTGCGTCCAGTTAACAGACCGAGACCTAGCCCTGGACCGAACTTTTATGTATTAAGTCTCTTGAGAAAGCCCATTTAATTGAGTTTTTATGTCGAATTTTTTAAATTGTTAATCTTGTTATTTTGGTTTGCCAATCATCTTTTCAGGGTGCATCACGCTGGGCACGCCACAATTGTGGCGATAAGTCCCCTCTTTGAGGAGTGGCTAGAGAGGCGTCACGGCGTCCTCACCTTTCGCCTGACGCAGGTCCTCACCGGACACGGTTGTTTCAGGAGGTTCCTGTTCATGTGAGGAAACGCTCGGGTGTTACCACTGTGTGGATCGCCCGGAGGTCACGGTGGAGCATACGGTGGAGGTCTGCCCGGCTTGGGCGGAGCACCGCCGTGTCCTCACGGAGACGATCGGTGGCGGCGATCTCTCACGTCCGGCCCTGGTTCAGGCCATGGTTAGGAGCGAGAGTGCATGGGAGGCCGTCTACTCCTTCTGCGAAGCAGTTATGCTAGCAAAGGAGGAGGCGGAACGCGTGAGGGTGAGACAAGGTTCGCGCCCTCGCGCCCTTAGTCGCCGCAGGAGACGCCCCGGGCGTCGGGAGTCGCAAGCCGATTTCAGGCCACCGTAGGCGCGGGCCTGCGGACGGTGAGCGATGGGTAGCTCGCCGTCCAATAAGGACCAGACCCGGGTCGACGGCGCGTTGTGTTCTACGCGTGCCTCAAATAGATGTCAGCACCAACTGACGGGGTCCGTAAGGACCAATGCCTGCCAGGGTTGCGGGTTTGTCCGAAAGGGATATTGTGGCCCTGGCACACAGGCAACGGAAGGAACACGGGTGGGTTTTAGTAGGTAAAAGTCTGACAGGCCCTCCCGCTACGCCCAATGCGGGAGAAGTTATTTGATAATTTGCCAACCAAAAAATAAAAAAAATTGTGATGTAAACTTGATCAAAAATAATTCAAATAAAACTTTAAAACTGGAAGCAATTAGCGGCACTAATTACTAGGGCTAAAGTAGGCCTGTAGTAGACCTACCTAAGCAAGCATGTAAAATACCACAATTCGTAGTCATTGGCAAGGTACTTAGTATGTCTTCAAAGCTTCAATATAGTTGTAGTGTTTCTGAAGAGTCCCGAAAATTGCTTCCTGAAGATTCGTGACGACTTGTGTGTTATTCAGGTAAAATATTCGTTTAACGACGTCAAAACGTACTCCTCGAACAGTACCCCAAGTGTAAGTTTACAATTCCTATTCAGGATAAAGCGGGAGGAAACGCCTGGGTGTCACCACTGTGTGGATCGCCCGGAGGACACGGTGGAGCATACGGTGGAGGTCTGCCCAGCTTGGGCGGAGCACCGCCGTGTCCTCATGGAGGCGATCGGCGGCGGCGATCTCTCGCGTCCGGCCCTAGTTCAGGCCATGGTTCGGAGCGAGAGTGCATGGGAGGCCGTCACCTCCTTCTGCGAAGCAGTTATGCTAGCGAAGGAGAAGGCGGAACGCGTGACGGTGAGACAAGGTTCGCGCCCTCGCGCCCTTAGTCGCGCAGGAGACGCCCCGGGCGTCGTGAGTCGCAAGCCGATTTCCGGCCACCGTAGCCGCGGGCCTGCGACGGTGAGCGATGGGTAGCTCGCCGTCCGATAAGGACCAGGCTCGGGTCGACGGTGCGTTGTGTTCCACGCGCGCCTCAAAGAGATGTCAGCACAAACTGACGGGGTCCGTTAGGACCAATGCCTGCCAGGGTTGCGAGTTTGTCCGAAAGGGATATCGTGGCCCTGGCACACAGGCAACGGAAGGAACACGGGTGGGTTTTAGTCAGTAAAAGTCTAACACGCCCTCCCACTCCGCCCAGAGCGGGAGAAGGTATTTGATGATTTCCCAACCAAAAAAAAAAAAAATTTACCGATAGACCATAATACTAAGACTATAATGGTGAGAATAAAAATCTTAACGCAAACGCGCTAGTTACGTTTACTCTCTTGCAAACTTACACTTGGGGTACAGATGCCAATCCTACTCCTTAAACAGATCTCCAAACTCTTTCCCGTCAAAAACACTGGAACACAGAAGCTGCAGGTAGCCGTCTTGAATATATCTGGAAACTATAGATGCAGAACGTCAGCGCTGCATGGACTGGAAGGCCTACCCTCAAACTGGAACGGTTATCATTTTTGGAAATATAAGATAATGTAATTGTAAATTCTATCGACGTTGAAATTTAGTGGGTCACATCACTAGTCAGAATAAAAAGAGTGACACCCTACGAAATTCCGCAACGTCTTCTCTATACGTGTCCTTCTCTAACATCATAGCGGCTCCCATAAGTCAAAATTAAGCAAATGTACCGAGTTCAGTTGCTATTTTAGTCCTATTTTTCATCCCATCTAATTATAATATTTTTCATTCGAAAAGGACGACTTGGTTCGCCTTTAAGTGCACCCAAAGGTGGTGTTTTCTATAATAAACTTTTAGCGGGCAGTAGTGTGTTTTTTAATCCTCTTTATAAGTGCGCCGCAATTATCTTTGCCGCGCACTTTTTGAATTTGGAACATCTTAGTGTTCCGCGCCAAAGAAATCGAACGCAAATATTGTTTGAATAAAGACTGGCTGGTACGACGGCCCATAGTCGCGCCGCCGCCGCGCGCCGGCAGAATAATAAGAAATCAAATTAAACTAAATCAAATAAAATTAACGAACTACAACCCGCGTTTTCGTCAATTTTCACGGATTGATAGAAATTCATAGTTTTGTTTTGAAAAATCAGTTCTTCAAGTGACAGTAAAAGTATAGAATTAACTCCTGAAAGTATTAGAACTGACGCAAGAAATGTGATGGATAATCAAAACCTGCAAAATCCCGGGAGAAATATATGAAAGCCTATGGTAATTTTATTGAATGGAGAAATGCAAGAGGCGCCAAGAATTTTTCAGAATCTGTGTTTTTGGCCTACTTCCAGTACTTAGCCAAAACTAAATAACCTTCTACTCTTTGGAGTACCTACTCAATGCTAAAATCAACAGTCTTTTCTTATAACGACGTAAAACTGGACACATATTCTAAATTAATAGCGTATTTGAAGAGGATGTCTGATGGATTTAAACCTAAAAAATCCAGTGTTCTCAGTCAAAAACGTGGAGACTTTCCATACCCGACAAAGTCTTTCTTGCCGTAAAAGTAAGTAACTATGTTTATGGTGGATTAGTAAAGTATAACCATAGTGTTTTAAAATGCGCATTTTATTGTAACCTGTACTTCGATAGATACTTGTCGTATTCACATTCGGTTTTGTTACAGGTGGCTTTAATTTTCGGAGTACATGGAGCTTGTCGTGGCAATGAACTTTTAAAAATAACTATTGATGATGTCGAAAATCACTCGGATGATTTACTGTTAGTAAAGCTGACAGACACAAAAACAAAAACTGACCGATCCTTCGTAATCCGGGGAGAATGCAAAACTATTGTACAAAAATACCTGGACCTGCGTCCTGCTGATATGAAGACCAATCGGTTTTTCATCCGTTATCAAAATGGCAAGTGCTTCAAACAAGTTATGGGAAAAAATAAAATTTCTAACATGCCACAAGAAATCGCTACTTATTTGAAGTTACCAGATATCAAGCTGTATACAGGACATTGTTTTCATCGTAGTTCTGCTATTTTTTTGGCAGATTCTGGAGCGGACTTAACTGTCTCAAGCGACATGGAGGATGGAAGTAGAGTGCTGTAGCAGATAGGTATATAGAAGATTCCATTGAGAACAAGGCGAAAATATGTGAACGCATCGTGGAAAACATTAAATTGCAACATTCCATCCATGCCACTGTCGCCGCGCCCATCTACATCCAAACAACGAGATTCACCGTCACGTTTTCCTCAAAATGAGCCAGATTCGGACATTATTTCAAACACGCAGAATATAAAATCTACAACAATCTCTATTCCTAATAAAACTGTAACAATAAATTTTCATAATTGCGAAAATGTCTCAAATGTAAATATAAGTTTTTAGTTGTTTTATTATTAGATACTATTTAATTTCAATTTAGTTGTTACTCTGTTTTATTAAATAATAATATTACAATAAAATATGAGGCGTCTTTTATTTTCTCATAGTGGGTGATGAAAAGTAGAGTGTATCACTCGAGCGCAAAATATATTTTTGGCTCGGGCGACGTACTTTGAATCCCTCGCTACCACTTCGCTCAGGATTCAAAAAAGCGCCCTCGCCGTTAAAATATTATTTTGCTCCCATATGATACAATCTACTATAAAATTAAAAATAATAAAAATGAAATATTAAAAGAGGTTTTATACCTTCCTGTTGGCTCTAACAATATTGCCAGGCCAGAAAAATAAAATCTGTCAATTTGTGACACAAGTATAAAAATAAAAATAAATGAACTTATCTGTGCTTAAATTATTATGTACAAGTACCTACCTATAGGTAACCTTTTACATTTAATTTATAAACCTTCGAATGTATGACATTTATTGAAGCTCTAGAATTTCGTGAATATTGGTTACAAATTACTATGCATCCGGGAAATAAGTTGTAAATATGTACAAGTTTAGCTAGTAATAATGCGCCATTTAATTCTTCGGCATAATTAACTTTGAATGTAAGGGAGCGATACGCGATTTTGAACATAGCGATATGTACTGTCTACTTTTAACTTATATACAACAGCCGTAAGCAGTCATCGAAGCATCACAATGCCCAATTAGCTCAGTTTCTTCAGAATCGGACAATTACAAATAACGATTTCCCTTAATATCAGGCATAGTAGAAATTTCTGCGTGAAATTGTTGCCATGTTTTTGCTAATTCAACAGAAAGTGGCTGATCCGAGTCTAGGTTACATTACCAGATTTTTTGCAGTAATAACTTGGCTCTAATTATCGGAGAACCAGCGAAACCCAGAGGATCAAATAGCCTACTGATAGCGCTCAATACTGATCGTTTTGTAGGGACAACGGGATCTTTTGATGAAGACACTGCGTTACCACTGAGTTTCAATATGTCTTCCATGGGCTCTTACAAAAGACCAAGTGCCTTTGTAGTGACGTATTGCGTTCAACGCTCATGCCTACTTAGTAATAGCTATGTACATGTCATATAGATTATTTAATAGGCATGTTTTCAAACAAAGCTAGACGCTCAATACACTTGTAGTACAAACACGTCTTTTCTTATTAAAATCATATACAATGTGACGGATAAGGTTTGCGTGGTGGGACCAGATAAATAAGAGCACGTAAATTGTCAACATAAATAATATAATTTCATAAAATAAAGAAAGGGGGTAGGTAGGTAGGTATGGTCACTACGATTTTCTTAGGTTTCCTTGGGACCGCGGCGGGTGTGCCACGCTGCAGACGCCAGGGATGGTGACGGTCGGCGGATGTTCTCGCCAGACCCGAAGCTCAACTCGACGTGCCGCGCGGGTAAAAATATGTACCCGACACGGAGCCTGTGGGTTGCCGGAATTGCCGGTAGGTAATGGCTCGGTTAAAGATGGCCGGATGCCACCGATAATCAAAGATCGGTAGGCTGCTTAGCCGGAGTTGTTAGCCGGAACTTTGGACCTTGAAACGATAACGCCCAGCGTGTCACAAGATGGCCTATAGTGGTCATCTCCGCTAATTGTGACACCAAGCATAAGCAAAGCGAGATGTATGGATGTGTGGATAACACACACTCAATTCGGAGTTAACAAATGGTAGTGAGAAGCAGGACATGACTTGCACATTTTGAGTGAAAACACGATACAAGATATCAAAATGCACAGAGCTGTAGGGAAATAGGTTGCATGGTAAATATTAACGCAGAAGGCTTAATAAGGTAGACAAAGGTAGCTAATAGGTACCTACATGCCCTAAGTTGACCTATACAGGGTGTCCCGTAAATAATGGATCAAACGTAACGGGTAGGTAGCTTACCTCATTTACAACAACTAATTTGAACAGTAAAAAAAAAACCGATAAGGTAACCAAGATATTTTTTTTTTCGATGTTTACTATTTTCTGTACCAGCATTCAGTGTTTTTAATGCTGTTGCTGCAAATCTTATCATATTTAGGTGTGATTTTTGTCAAACATTTCTGAATAGTTTACTAATGTAATAAGATACCATTTTTTTAAATAACATTTTATTTGCCTTAGAAAAAAAATCTTGAATTGAAAAGTTTTGTTTTTACGATGAAAAGACCAGAATTGGAAAAATTCTCCTGTAAAAAAAATGTATGACACCAAAGTGTACCATTACTTTAAAAACTTGTAAAATTACTAAGGTTTGCAAATTGGTATAAAACTTACGCCTAGTCTTTGTCGTTACAAAGATATTGCTATGAATCTGACAGAGGTGCCAAGTTACGAAATAAAATAAAATTTGAAAAAGTGTGCACAATTCAACTATTTTCTTAAAAATGTTTAGGTATCTCAGCGTATGAAAAAAATTAGGAGGTTAAATTAAAAAAAAATACAAATAAATCGTTTATTTTGTTTTTACAGTAAATGTTCAAACTGACGTCCCCCTACGAGAATGCAAAGTCTGCACCTCCTAATAAAGGAAGCTCTTATCCGACGGACAAAATGGCTGTTGTTTATTTCTGATACAGCAGATTGGATGCGCTGACGTAATTCTTCTTCCGACGTTATTCGTTGTTTGTAAACTTTGTCTTTTAAACATCCCCAATAAAAAAAATCTAAGGGATTTAAATCCGGAGATCGCGGAGGCCACAAAATTGGTCCTAATCGGCCGATCCATCTGTCAGGGTAAGTTTCATTGAGTTGCGCCCTTACTGCCGTCGCATAGTGAGCGGGGCAACCATCATTTTGTAACCACATTGCTTGCCGCACGTCTTCTGGAATATTTTCTAATAACGTTGGCAACTCGTTCCTTAAAAAATGCAGATAGTATTCGGCGTTTAGAGTTGCTGGTAGTTCAAAGGGCCCTATTATTTGAACACGTTGCACGTGATATGGGTGCAACCGGTGCCTTTTTAGAACTCGATGTACCGTCGATCTTGGAATACCTGTGCGTTGCGCTATGACGCGAATTGAGACCGACGAATCTTCCTCGATTTCTCGAATAATAATTTCGTCATTGACTTGTGACAGTCGCCCTTCACTGGCACCCCCAACTCCAGTGCCAAGAATTCTTCCCTCAAGAAGCGCGTTATGCACTCTAATGAATACGCGATAGTCGGGATGTCGATCCCGGTTCGGGTATCTTTCACGATACAATCTTGCGGCTGCCCTGGCATTACCTCTTGCTTCTCCGTAGATAAAATGCATTTCGGCATACTCCCGTGGCGTGTACTCGTAACGAGGCATCGTACTACTGCACACACGTACAACCTCACACAAACGATTGTTTTCGAAGTCCGTAGGATTGCCAAGTCATTCGTCCAAAACACAAACAGTTCCAAATCGTTAGGCAAAGCAAACAAAAGCGGCGCTATCTATCCCTTTCACACTGAGTGAGGTGCAACTCCGCAGGTAGCGGTCCCAAATTCCGAACAGATGACGTCATCGGCTCGGAATTACGCTACACGCTTAACCACATGCTTAGATTACAAGCATAAGCCATTACGAGAAAGAAAAGTTAGATTGTACCATTTTAATTTCTGTTCTGTCTTCTTCATCACATTCATAGCAATATCTTTGTAACCGCAAGGACTAGACGTAAGTTTTATACCAATTTGCAAACCTTAGTAATTTTACAAGTTTTTAAAATAATGGTACACTTTGGTGTCATACATTTTTTTTACAGGAGAATTTTTCCAATTCTGGTCTTTTCATCGTAAAAACCAAACTTTTCAATTCAAGATTTTTTTTCTAAGCAAATAAAATGTTATTTAAAAAAATGGTATCTTATTACATTAGTAAACTATTCAGAAATGTTTGACAAAAATCACACCTAAATATGATAAGGTTTGCAGCAACAGCATTAAAAACACTGAATGCTGGTACAGAAAATAGTAAAAATCGAAAAAAAAAATATATTGGTTACCTTATCGGTTTTTTTTTTTACTGTTCAAATTAGTTGTTGGAAATGAGGTAAGCTACCTACCCGTTACGTTTGATCCATTATTTACGGGACACCCTGTATAGGCAGGTACACACAATATAAAAGCGACATTGTTCAACACTTACCCATTATGGGGATCACACTGAGTTTAATGACTTATGAAGTCATGACTATAATTATGTATAGTCCATTATGATATTAAAATGACAACCGTGGCTGAGGGACGGGACGAACATATATGAAAGTCGCACCGCTGAGAAAGAGCGACGCAAATACGTGCGCCCGTCTTGCCAGCGAAGGACGGTGTGCTTGTCACCAACGAACGGCGTGTGCGGCATTGCTCAGGGCTCCAGCCACAGAGTACATTCGAATATACTGACAGCTCCAGCCTAGCGGGTCTGCCGCGAGGGGTGACAGGGGAGAGGAGGTCGCTTACCGGGCGAGTTGTCCTGCGTCGACCAAGGTCACGCGCATTGCGTTGAATGTAGGCATTGGCAATTTGGTTTTTTAAAATTTATATAAGATATTTGTTATCTTAGTAGGCGTAATATTAAAACGCAAATTTAAATTAAAGAAACTACATTTAAAGTATATTATTACACCTATTCGTTTTAAGTCGATTCACAAAATGTATCTAATAAAATATTTTACAACTAGAATAAAAATTATTCCTCTGGACTGCCTCGTTGGTAAAAAAAAAAAAACGTCGCCCTACATCATAATTATGATGACCCTCAAAGTAGTCACATTGATTGATTTATAATATTTGAAAATAAGCCTATAACAGTTATGAATACAAGAACTCACCCTCACTCCACTTACTGGAAGTAATAAACAAAATGTACGGAATACAAATATTGAAATGACGAGTACGAGATGAATTACCATATTTTTCGATTACTTCTCGTAATTCGGGCACATATCTACCTTTAGACACAACTTGAATCTTATCATTATACGATAATTGAGAAAACTTATTGCATTTAACTTCTACCAAACACACATTTTCAGCGCACACTTCACAACTGAATACTATTTTCAAGTGATAAAAACACCAACAAACAATACACAAAGAACGTTTACGGTACTTTTCTGTTTCAAAACTTAAAGGTTAAAACATTTAGGAAGTAAGAACGCGTTATAAATTGCTTATCACGATGAAACAATATAGCGTATTTATGAAAAATATTATTACGAAAATGTCGATGGAAAAATACTAGCAGATAAAATTGCGACATTTTCATATCGAGTTGCTTTACAAAAGCGTGCAACAAAATTTGGCCGGGTTATTGGCGTCATCAAGGCTGCATTCCGAATTAGAACATAATCGCTGACAGCTGTCACATGGTTTTCGCGCTCAAATCGATTACAGTCTAACTCGGAACACACCGCAACTGTGTAGCAGCCATGAGCCAATCACAGCCCAGCTCCACTGAAAGAAGTTACGCCCATAATCTAGACATATGTGCCGATCATACACACAAAATATGCATCAGTGTGCTTAAATTTATCAATGAAAAACTTGCAAAATGAGGCAATTCGTCTTGGAGCCTATACAGTCTACTACGTACTGACTTACGCGCGTAATTACGTCACACGGGTGCGAGAAGTTGCTAGTGTTCTAACAAAAGTTTTATCTTTTTTTAAATATTTTGTATTATTTTATAACAGGCTAGGGTAGGCTAGGTCTAATTCGGCTCCCTGTCGTTTCGGGTGACGCAGGTGCTCTCGGGGCATTAGAGTTGGAAGAACTTTCTGTCTTTTTAACAACATTACTATAGGATAAGCGAGTTGAATTATTACCGGGCAAATTTTTAACGGGCTTTTGTTCCGGGTCAACATGAATTTTCCCGTGAAAAATGAGGACAACTCATCACAGTATTTAAAATTACCAGCATTTGCTGCAGTGATTATATTTTTATCGCCAATTGATCCTACAATTACTGAAATAATATCTTGATCAGAAAATGATAATCTCATCTTATCAATTTTGCCTTTTTGTACAAAATAAAATTCGTATAATGACTGGCCATCCGAGGGTTTCATTTGGACCAAGTCTTTTAGTAAACAATACATATTACGCTTTATTTGAAATGTGTCTAATAGTTTATTTCGCCAATGCTTCCATTTCCAGGTAGTCCATTGGATCGTGTTTAATTGTTTTGGAGCGAGTCATACCATGTTTTAGCAGTATTACGCAATTTTTACAAAGCTTGATATAGTAGATGTAGGACACGATCAGACCAACGAAAAGCACGCGCATTGTCTTCCACAACATCTATCCACATTTCAATATCGTCCACTAATGGGTCAAAGGAATCACTGAAGATAAAATAACATTTTGACGCACGCCTAGTGGGTCTCCTTTTCCTACGCCTATGTCCATCTGAGCTGTTGCTGCTGGACGAGAGTGAACCAGAGCTCGATGACGAGGTACTCGTACGACTTATTTTTGACGCACTTCTTTTCCCTCGAGTGCGCTTCCGGCATCGCGGCATTTGGGCGCGTTTCCGTACCACTTCTGATGTAAAACACTTTAATCAAACTGCACACGTAAACAATAATTATAACTTTATTTTCTAGTCTAAAATATATTCACATTATAACCACACTATTTTATCACAATATTATAGAGCTGTTACTCGCACTGTATCGAATCTCAAACTGCCGATCACTCTTTCCAATCTTCGTGTGGCAAGCGTCGCCTCACCATTGGTCCGGAAGTCCGCAACGGAATAATAATGGCGCGACACCAGTGATGCCAACCAAAATATTAATCGAATAATATCTTTAATTATAAATAGGTAAACATATTTAATTTTGAGTAGTCCTAAAAAGGTTATTAAATAAATATGTTTTTATCAAATAAATAACTGATAATTAAATCATAAATCAAAATAACTAATGTTATATGTGAATATGTATGTCTGTCTTCGAAGCGACAACAGACCGCCCATTGTGTCACCATAAGTAAAATTTCGAGAGGGCAGTGGTGGCCTAGTGGTAACACCCTCGACTTACGAGTTGTAAGTCGTAGGTTCGAACCCAGACAGGCGCTTTACTCTGTGTAAATTATTACCACTGATCTCAAAACGGTGAAAGAAAACATCGTGAGAAAACCGGCATGTAAGGATCAAAAATTCGAAGACAATTGTGACATCTATCAACCCGCACTGGGCCCGCGTGGTAGATTACGGCCCACTCCCTCTCACAGACCTTCTTCCGCACTGCTCAACTAAATTGCTCAACTGCATAAAATTGAGCAGTGGGTAATACCAACGGCTCAACTGGTAATCGCTCAACTATGAACAGTTGAGCAATGGGTAATACCCGCTGATCAACTAAAACTGCACAACTATATGTATAGACTATAAATAAATAATCCAAATCTCTTATATAATATACTTCACCAACAACTAAGAAAACATAAATTGAAAAATGTAAATATTTCTTCTTGTTCTTACACGAACTTATCTTGTACACACTTCAATTGTTTTTTTTAACATTTAGTTAATGAACTTAGATTTTGTTTAAAATTAAGTAGTACCCTTAATATCGTCACACTACCATGAAATTTTAAAAGTAAAAACAAATTTTATATTTCTTCTTTTTTCTTGAATGTGTTACCGTTATTTTTCGAGAGCGTGGCCAATTAAGATTTCTGAATTAATTAGTTGCATTTGTATGTAAATAATTATATCATCATTATGTATATTCTTCTTTCTTCTCCTGTTCGCTGTTTTATCTACAGCGAGCACGTCAATGTCAGCTAGTATTTTTATTAATAATCTTAACAGTGTTGGTGTTTTTGTTAATAGATTTGTTTATTTTTGAATGCCAATTTCGAGCACGTTGTTGGTCCTATGTCGCTCTCCTAACATACTGATTATTTTTATAAAGTCCTTTTTCTTTATAGTGTTGTCCACATACGTCATAAAGGGCTGCATTTCAAGTTTCGTATTTTCATATTCGCTTTTAATGTAATTCCAACCTTCCATTATTTTTTCCTCACCTATTAATGGCAACACGGAGCAGAGACGAACGATCCATTTTTCGTGTTTTGTTTTCTGTCAGCCCCATTTTTTCGCGTTTCGCCAAATCATTTTAGTCCAGTGGTAGTAACAACCTTTAATAGTAACAGTAGGCCATACTTCTTTTACTGCATTCATCATCCCAATCTCAAAATTGCAGTAAAGTTTTTCAATATTCAGTTCTGGTAATTGCGATTTTAAAATATAAAATAAATATCTATAACTTGTCTGTTTTTTGTCAGACATTCACGCAAATACAAATGGCTTAACATGTATCGATTCCGAAGTACTGCCCATATCCCCATGTATAGTAAATAGTTGGGTAAAAGGATCGGGGCAGCTGCTAAAAGTTCCATCGACAAAAAATTCTGTCACACTTTTAAGCTGTTATTTATTTCCAGAAGAACAAAACACGAAAACTCGCGTTTGACCAAGAGATTCGTGCCTCAAGAGCAGTTGAGCAGTAGTAGGTTATATATGTTCGATTTATAACAGAATGACCTACTGATCAACTAAGTTGAGCTCAAAATAGTTGTGCTATAGAGCATAAAATGTTCGGTAATACAAACTATGTCCTACAGCTCAACTGGCTGGGAAGAAGTGTCTCACAGAGAGGACGCCTGTGTCCCAGCAGTGGGACCATTATAGGCTGATTATGTATGTAAAATTTCAACATTTATATCTGTAATTTTTATGGTGTACATAATAAAGAGTATTCTATTCTATTCTATAATTTGATGTTACTGAATTTATGGAAACACGCTTGTTTGTTTTATCGGCAGGTAACTATCATGTGTATTTTTGTATTTTTTTATGTAGCCGCGTCGATGTTTGTAGCTGTATGATATGGTATGAGACGCGTGTGGAGTCACGTTAAACAATCATTGATCATTTACGAATTACCGAATGACTTACAAATTGCTTTACATATTGCTCGCTCATCAGAATGATGGCCGATGGGGCCGAATGGTTCTGGAGTGGCGACCGCGTACCGGAAGACGTAGCGTTTGAAGGCCTCCGACAAGGTGGACCAATGACCGCTGGATGCAGGAAGCACAGAACCGGTCGGAGTGGCGGTGCTTGGGGAGGCCTATGTCCAGCAGGGGACGTCTTTCGGCTGAAATGATGAATGACTTACTTACGGCCTGTACAAATGCGCTGCGCTGTGCGCACGTAAGAAAGAGATGGGAAACCATATGCACGATCCGCAATCCGCGAAAACAGTGAGCACGTGCCCGAAGCGACAACATCGCATCAACTGATGACTGAATCCGTGGTCAAATCTGACAGTTGAATCTCTATACCGAACCGCCCATACTTCGGTGTTTTTGCCATACCGAACACCGAATACATTGTACACGGGACGGTTTCTTTACGGTACGGCACGCTAGCCGACCCGTAGAATAATCTTGTGAGCTGGCATAGTGATCCATACAACACTGATGACCGTGCCTACACACGGTGAATTAACCGTAGTATTTTCACGGCAAAAAAACCTTGTGTGTACAACGGGCCTAATGGAATATACCAATTATTTGTTTGACCAGGACTTTCATAATTTACCCCAAAATGGTATAGGTACTTTACTCAACATGAAACAATTGTTACATCATAAATAACCCAGATGGCTACGATATGGATATGGATACTTAGTACGGTAATGCTAGCTATCTTATTGGATTTTCTGTATCATTAAGTACTACCCTAGGTCATTATTGAGTCCAGAGCAATCCAAAAAATTTACTAATTATTTGCTTTAGGTACAAAAAGTGACACCTAGGAAGATCGATCAACTCGGCCTATCCGCTGCTGGACAAAGGGTCTCTCTGAAATTAGACAACAACCGGTTTAGGGGTTTACACCTTCCACATCCATATCTGCCTGGTACAGGGTTGACTCATCCCTACCTACTTAATAATCAAGTATCGCCACTAGATGAAGCCTATTGAATGCACCAATAATAAAAAATGAACCATGATTGTCATAGATTTCCTCATCATCCTCCATCATTCCATATTTGGTCGGTAGTTTTTATTAAAATAACAATTTGATTCAAACATTATATAATGTAATAATTCTCACCTCGTAAAATATAAATACAATACCTACAGCAGTTCATTTGATTTGGAACTGTAAACCAGATTTATTTTTGCAATTTGTTTTGCGTTTACGCATTAGTGGCGATCCAGTTAGAGTATACACTGACGCGAGCGTTGACACCAGGGTAGAAGGCATCAGCGCACTGGAAGCCCCATGAAACAACACCGACGATGATGTCACCGTTGTGAGCGAGGGGACCACCAGAGTCTCCCTGGCAGGCGTCCTTGCCACCGACGTCCAAGATACCAGCGCACAACATGTTGCCGGTGATGTCGGGCCAGTTCTGGTAACCGGGCAGAGTCTTCAGGTAAGCGTAACGCTCAGCGCACAAGGCCTGGTTGATGAGGTTGATGTCGACATGCTGCAACTGTTCGGTGGATCCACCACTGGACTGTAAAGTAAATAGGAATAATATTTAATTAAAATAATTCAAATCAGGAGGGGGTTTTCATTTTGCCACGTTTGGTTTTGTTTAGAGCTTTGTTACTATTTCCGAAATGTGTACGTATTTCAGCTAAATCTTGCAATGAAGAAAATTATACTAGCCCAAGAAAATTTATTTGTCAAACCTAAGATAAATAGCGTAATCTATTCTATTCCATTCCATTCAGTGAGAACAATTTTACCATCTTAACAGAAAATTCATAACCATGTTGATATAGAAAAAGAAAATAATCACCGAAAGTACTCCCCAACCGATGGTGGTTAGTGTAGTACCGTCAGCAAGTGCGTAGTTGCTGCCAGGGATACTAGCGGGCTGGATGAGGTTGGACAAGACGGCTGGGGTGGCCAGGCGGACGATGGCGACGTCGTTGTCTATGGTGTTGTGGTTGTAGTTTGGGTGCAGGACCAGTTGGGAGACATCGTGCTGAGAGCCGCCGGTAGACGCGAGCGAGGTGCCTAGGCGCACACGCCACTCCGCAGGTACGTCACCGCTGCATTACACAAATAGAGATAAGTATGGAAGAAAATTGACAATTCTTGCGCTAAATATCGACACATTTATCGATCAGAAACTTATTTACTTGAGTCCAGTCTAGTATATTTATGTTAAGTAAACGCTTTAGGTACCTACTTTTTGTACCATCTAACACATTTCTAGGGCAGTCAATGTATACGTTCGGCAATAACCTAACTGTCTGCTCTAGATATTTGTGACATGGGGACAGATAATAGGTACACACAGAGAATAGGTACGTGAAGTAGGTTAGTAGAACTTACAAGAAGCAGTGGGCAGCAGAGAGTACAGAGGTAGTGGTGAGCAGAGAACCACCGCATGCCTGGTACCACCAGATGCCCCACAGACCGTACTGCATGTTGGACATGTACGGGTACTGCTCAACAGTGGTGGGGGTGCCACCCACGATTCGGGTGATGCTCTTGGGTACCGCTAGATTGGAAAACAGAACATTATTAGGACAAAAAAAATTGCATGCTGACTGGCTTGTCGTTGGTCTAGTTCTTGCAAGGGACTAGCGTGACTACTGATCATAAGGCACTGAGTTTGATTCCCAGGGTCGGGGGGGTCAAGGTTTTGTCTATTGGGATTATTTCTCGGGATTTGTGTATACATTTAAACCCGATTTTGCTATTCAACATTGTGATTAATAGAAAATAAGTAAAAACAATAAAATAGTTTAAAAACTGACAGAGATAACAAGATAATATAAGCTATTCAAAATGATGACTTTTATACGGACTATTTTCTATTCTGCTGGAAAAAACCAACAAACAGTTGGCCCATATTAGCCCTGGACCATATTAACTAGACGTCAAGGCGGAAGCTTTGCCTAGCAGTGGGATTATAGCATAATGTAGTAACCAGTAGTACTTAATTATTTTTATTTACGAAGTAAGGTAGCTCACCGAGTGCGGAGCCCAAAAGGGCTAACAGGATGACGACACGCATGATTGTTCAAGTAACTGCTCGTACTCTGTCTGAAGACCTAAACTACGTTATTTTATATTAAATGTTGTTATCCATTATCTTTTAATTATCAAGTAAGTACTTAATTATGGTTTACCTATCAGGGAAAACAAAACAGTCGTTAGATTATATTGTTCGTTAAGTAGGTAATCCGACTCGAGGATCCTAATACCAGCTTATTGAAACAATTTGGGTATATACCTAGTACAAGCCGGGTACCTACCTGCTCACAGGACTTTGACATCACTTACGCTCTTAAAAATTACGCTACTACGGTATGTACGGTCAGCAACGCCCATAGATTTATGAAAGAAGGAGATATGGTAGTAGTGGGGGTAGTTGAAAATTTTAGAGTATATAACACTCTGGAGAAGCCTTCCGAAAACTTCCTCCGCTGTAAAAGTACAAGAACAAAAATGTTCTAGGACGTTCATAAAACTACTACTACTTTTCTCAAACATGCTTGGAAATTTGACCATTATTACGAGTATGACAACCTTCTTCGAGATAAATCGAAATTGCTGTACAGGCCAAATACATGCGAGCAGCGGCCGCCAAAAGTTGTATGAAAATCCATATCTTTCGTGGTTTAGCGGCCAAATAAATTACATAGTAAATTCATATCTATCGTGTAATTTAAAAATGAAACGATCTTTTTTTCCGAAACATGGCAACCAAGGAGGCAACTTATCAAAGGTTTTATTTAAATTTAAAACTGGCTTGCAAATAGAAAGGTGTTTATTGAAAACAAAAAACAAATGAACATATTATTGGCGCGTGAAAAATGATCGTTGTTCGTCATTGAATCTGGAATGTACATGGAATGCAGTCCCGTACGGTATATCGAATTACCCTTGAACGATATAACTGTCTACAGAAAGCATGGTTCACCGACGAACGGTAATACGAGAAAACTATTAGTCGATACCATTATTTAGCGACGGCACGTTTCGCCGAATAACGCTACATAGAATGAATGGTTGGCCGATACCAAGATTTGCCGATGTCATGGTTCGCCGGAACACGCTTGAACTAAATAATCCTTTATCGATAGCAGTTGCATGACAATGGGATCGTGTTGGAATGACTGCATTTATAAAAATAGCAGACTTGGGCCCCAGAGCGTATATACATTCTTTGCCAGATTTAATCATTTGGGTTAGGTTAGGTTAGAACAGTGAGCCAGGTCCCCTCTATTGTTGGCTAGCAAACTGCTATCGATAAAGGATTATTTAGTTCAAGCGTGTTCCGGCGAACCATGACATCGGCAAATCTTGGTATCGGCCAACCATTCAATCTATGCTGTCGCTAAATAATGGTATCGACTAATAGTTTTCTCGTATTACCGTTCGTCGGTGAACCATGCTTTCTGTAGACAGTTATATCGTTCAAGGGTAATTCGATATACCGTACGGGACTCCATGGAATGTATAAATAATTTACTTAGTTTGAATTTTCGCGCATTATTTGAGAAAAGCACTATACCAGCCTTGGCCGCAACCATGCATGCTGGACTTACGTATATGTGCCTCGGCTTCGCCTCGGCCCACATTTTCACGTTCGTCCTTCAATACCTCTTTTGCTGGCTGCTGCAGTAATGTACTATTCAAATCGATTCTAACGCACATCGTTAATCATCTCATTCTCATTCAGAGCTCCGTAAAAATGCTTGGTTGTGCTGTTAAAACTTGTAAAAGCGTTCAAATACATCAAATTTAAATAAGACGGAATAATCTTCCGTAATTAAGTATTTTTTTATAATAATATATTTAGTCATGTTTTTTAATGAAATTCAAAATCCTAGCCTCGTAATACTTTTCTATTTTTCATTCGATTCAATCTCGATTCAACATAAAACAAGGCATGAATCGAGTATTTTTCCTCATATTGGTTTTGTGACGTCACCGTGTCTCGCTAAAGCTCGTTTTTATGTTCGTAAGGTTCCAAATATAAGTCAAATCAGCAAAATTGACATGCACTTGAAATGCGATTATGTCATTTATCAAAAATGCTAGCGAGGCTACTGTAGGGTTGAGCTTGAGGTTAAATGTTTGAAACCAAAACTGACGATAATTTCTTGATACGAATTAGTAATTTTTGTAGTTATTTTTTTTTTAACCTTGTTTTATATTTCCGATTTTATCATTTGGAAATTTTTACTTCTTGTCACAAAACTAAGAGGAGAATATTAAAGTTTGTTGTGTCTTATTGGTACTGAACATGCGTGCACATCTTGCACATGCGCATTCCAAACCAATGGCGGCGGAGAGACGCGGGGGGATACTAGCTTGCAAGCGGATAAGTTCGAGAATCAATGGCAGTTTGAGAACGCTTTAAAATCACTGGACAGCCGATGGGGTGAGATTGACAAACTTCACTGGGAAATTAAAGGTGAGACTGGTGGCGACGATATTACATACGAAATGGAATTCTGCAAGCGCGTGGAAAGATACGGTGGGTTGATAAACGACATCAACAAAAAGATGTGGGCAGTGAAGCACCGTCAGAAGTTAACTCCTAAAATGGACATCCCCGTGTTCAATGGAACTTAAACCCGTGGGTTCCGTTCAAAGACTTGTTTAGCGAAGCGATAGATAAAAACCCGTCGAAGTCTAATGCGCAAAACTGCAGTTTCTGAAGAGTAAGGTGACAGGAGAAGCAGAGCGTCTGAATTACCATTTACAGATTAGTTCTGACAATTATCAGGTATGTTGGGAGATTTTAAACCACAGGTATGGTACAAAGAAACCGCTCAACAGACGCAACTAGGATGGCAACTCTGTGGATCCATGAAACCACACTACCAATGCAACGAAGTTCTCAACAAAACTTAAGACCTGCAGAAATATGGAGAGAACGAAGACATAAACCAGAAGATATAGATGTCCAACGATGACCATGAGTGTTTAGAGTTATTTATTAAAACCACTAAGAGGCTTGAGAGACCTAAATTTGTGTTGCCGGTCTTCAGCAAGGTGTTTGAAAAGGTAATGCTTAATCAAATGCTCAATCATTTTTCCACCAATAAAATCTTACACAATCAACAGTATGGTTTCACCAAGGGACGTTGTACGACTGACGCCGGCGTCACCTTATTAAAACACATATTTGCGGCGTGGGAAGAGGCCCGAGACGCCATAGAAATCTTTTGTGACCTCTCCAAGGCATTTGACTGCGTCGATCACGAAACTTTCGTCGATAAAACTGTTTTTCTAGGGATCACGCTCAACTCAAGGCTTCAATGGGGTGTGCATATAACATCCCTTGCAGGACGGCTATGTTCAGCAGTCTATGCTGTGAGAAAAATCCGTAAATTTACTGATGTGTAGATACAGCGAGGTTAGTCTATTTTAGTTACTTTCATAGTATTATGTCATACGGTATTTTACTATGGGGACGGGCTGCAGACATCGAATATATTTTTATTCTGGGTGCGACTCTCTAAGCGAACTGCTCAAAGATATTAACATCATGACGGTACCTTGTCAATATATGTATATATGAAAACATCATATAAAAAAATACATATAAAAAAAAATTGATTTTTCCTAACGTACACGTTAGGAAAAATCTATTTTTTTTTAGTAAAAGAGGCGAAAGACACAATTATAGGACTAGAAATAGGGACCAATAAGTTGAACCAGGTTTCAGGCTGGCTAAAGTAGACTCATCTTTCATGGGGTACTGATTAAAATGTTACAATAAAATACCTTCGCACATACTTCAACTGAATGAAACAAAATTTAAATCATGTTTAAAACTTTCACTATGCAGCCAGGCATATTATAAGTTAAGGGAATTAGCTGATAAAAATGCTTGGCGCAACGCTGGTCCTGCTCCACAAGGGCGCAAAGACTTATTGATTAGCATTTGGAAATAGGTACTGTTGCAGCTACTGAAAATTTCAAAAACTATCTTGCATTGTATAAATTCAATCTATTAGTATTATATAATTGCATAGCACATTTGTGAGTACTATGTACTTACTATAAAGCTACCATTTACTGGGTACGTCTTTCATTGACTTTAATGTGCCCTGGCGGCTGAGAGTATGTCATGCTCACTGTAATGTCTCGCTGATGGTGGCGGGTGTGTTGGATCATTTAGCTCCCTTCAAAATGGTTGAGCTGAATGGTGCTAATACATGCGTCATGTTCGTGAACGGGCGCCATCAGTAGGGACTGGTCATTTCTTAGTGGCCATGGCTTACTTTAATTGAATTTTTGAATTGTTTTTTTTTATCTTTTTATTACGGACGCTTTTGATCGACGTTTTGCATCGTTCTCACATGTATAATTTCAACACGAATGATGTAAACAATATTTTGTAACCCTAAGTAATTAAGTCAATTTAAAAGAGAGTCCGTGGAGTTTCTTGCCCGTTCTTCTCCATAGGTCCCGTATCCGGTCGTTCTCCGTAGGTGCGTAGGTAGGTAGGTGGGAGCTTAGTAAGTCCTACCTACTAAGCTTTGGAATGGGCAACTAGCTTCATCTCTCTGACTGACCGACCCCTTGACAATTCAAAAGTGCCTGTAATTGGTTTATTTGAAATAAATGCTTTGAGTTTGAGTTTGAAACGCAGAGAAGAAATTTCACAAGAACATCGAATTGAAAACAGATTACAAAAAATTCATGGACGAGTATTTTGCATTACACCACATTATACCATGCAACATTAACCAGGCGCCCGAATGCTACTTACTACACCATGCAGTAATTCGGGCTGAATCGACCACTACCAAAATGAGTGTAGTTTTTAACGCCTTAGCAAAGTCATCATCATCATCAATTTGTATGTTCTCCAGACATCGAGAAGATGTACAGAATGATCCGAGTGCACCAAGGAGATCCAGCCCGATTGAAACCATTCGTAGCAAACCATTTCCAAGCAACCAGACGCTTTTTTTTACCCCATTTCGAAAGTACAATTAATCAGGGATAAATGGACATTAGTCATGTACTACGACATGGGACCCTATTGGACAGGCATACACAATTATAAAAAAACCGGCCATGTGCGAGTCGGACTCGCGCACGAAGGGTTCCGTACCATTATCTATAAAAACGGCAAATAAATCACGTTTGTTGTATGACAGCCCCCTTAAATATTTGTTTTATTTTAATTTAATTATTTATTTTTAAAGTGAATATATAACTAAATATTTTGTGAATATTTCAAGGGTCTACCTGTTGCCGTTATCAATATCGAGTAAAAATGAGCAAAAATAATCACGTTTGTTGTATGGGAGCCCCCTTAAATATTTATTTTATTCTGTTTTTTTTGTATTTGTTGTTATAGCGGCAACAGAAATACACCATCTGTGAAAATTTCAACTGTCTAACTATAACGGTTCATGAGATACAGCCTGGTGACAGACGGATAGACAGGCAGACGGCGGAGCCTTTGTAATAGGGTTCCCGTTTTACCCTTTGGGTACGGAAACCTAAAAATAGCAAATTATCAAGAACAATTGTGCGCCACCATTGAAACACAAAGGTATTGTAATACGATCGTACAGCAAGCCCGGCACGATTACCAGGAACTCGAATACTACAATGAACTTTTGCTAACACAGCATTTTGATGTCCACGCTAGACGGCGACGCGCCACAGGGAAGATGGATCTAATCAACGGTATCGGGTATCTAGCGAATGACTTATTCGGAGTGTTGGACTCACATTTTGCAGACCAGTATGAAAAGGACATTGAGACCATACATCGCAATGAGAAACACGTTTCCAATTTATGGAAAAATCAAACTTCCATAATTGAAGCAGAGTTCAAATTAATGAAGAGAATGGAGATTGTAATAAACATTATCATCACACTAATATTATAAAGGCGAAAGTTTGTGAGTGTATGTGTGTGTATGTTTGTTACTTCTTCACGCTCAAACGGCTGGACCAATTTTGATAAAATTTTGTATTTTGGAGGTAGCTGACACCCTGGAATAAGACAAAGGCTACTTTTTATCCCGATATTCCCACGGGATCGAGACTTACGCGGGTGAAACCGCGGGGCGCAGCTAGTAAGTTAATAAACAAGAAACTTATGAATTTGCAAGATAACGTGAGCATTCTCCAACGTGAAATTAAAAATATTTCATACGTCAATGACTTCACATAGTCAGCGATGTCTGGAAACAGCTTGCTGCAAGGATTAAGACGTCTTCAAGACACGCTGCTCGATGCATTAACAGACATCTACCACGGTCAAATTAGCATACATTTACTGTCATCAACGCAACTTAAACGTGAGCTCCAGACCATATATGGCCAGATGTCAAGCGAACTCACACTACCAATCACTAATTTAGACACTGATCTTCAGTATCTTTACAAACTTCTGAAGGTCAAAGCCAGAGCGACGCAAAAATTTGTTATAAGTGAAGTAACGTTTCCACTAGTATCCAGAGAAAGTTTCCAACTGTACAAGATAATACCTGTACCGTACCAAACAGACACCATTATGACCACAATAATACCAATTTCCGAATATAAGGCAGTCAACCTAACGAAAGATTCCTATTTCCAACTTATATGTGTCAGCTGCTTTTTTTTTTTTTTGGTGCGAAATTATTGAATAACTTCTCCCGCTCTGGGCAGAGCGGCAGGGCGTGTCAGACTTTTACTGACTAAATCCCACCCGTGTTCCTTCATTTGCCTGTGTGCCAGGGCCACGATATCCCTTTCGGACAAACTCGCAACGCTGGCAGTTATTGGCCCTAATGGACCCCGTCAATTCGTGCTGACGTCTCTTTGAGGCGCGCGTGGAACACAACGCGCCGTCGACGGAACAACTACTTATAGGTCCCGCGACACGCAGCGCAGCAGTCAATCGCTTAACAACTGCGCCAACCGTGCTGTCAAAACCGTTTCGCCTTTTATTCTCAGGGGTAGTCAGATCAGATCCGCCAGGGTTGCGAGTTTGTCCGAAAGGGATATCGTGGCCCTGGCACACAGGCAACGGAAGGAACACGGGTGGGTTTTAGTCAGTAAATGTCTGACACGTCCTCCCGCTCCACCCATAGTGGGAAAAGTTATTCAATAATTTCCCACCCAAAAAAAAAAAAAGGGGTTGTCAGATAGGAAATGTCGACTACATCTAGTTATTTTTTACTTTTTAATATGACGTGTAAAAGTGGTTCCGATATCCTATTTACAGAATAATCGATTTCATTTCAGTACAAAGTTCACGAAATCACGACGCACGTTCGTCCCTGTTAGGTTGCCAACTGGTGTTGCCAGTTGTGTGTAGGTACTAGTGATGTGGAAAATCGATATCGCCACACTATCAATATCAAGAAGTCCTTCATACACTTCATAGCTTTTGCCTACTCCGCGAATAAAAATCAACACCTGAGCAGTATCTGACACATCCGTTGACTCATCCAAGGTTAGAGAAAACCACTCAAGATGACCATTTTTGTCAGACAGTTGAGATGATATATTTTCTGCGATGTTTTGCACCCTCCGAGCCGACAAACTGCATGGGTGTTACTTTATTTCACAATATACAGTTTCGCTTCCTTCGCCTTTCCTACGCAAACTGACTTGCGGTTGCGCCGCTAGCCTTTTTATATGCAATTACTGCCATCTCGAAGTGATCGGAATACACTAGCCAGAACCAGAACTTTCTCGAACCAACGCAGAAATTCCCAAATATTTAATTACAACTAATGCCACCTGTTAGTAGGTAGCTGAAATAGATAGTACATAGTACAATCAAATCAAATCAAATCAGTTTATTTGCCATAAGTATTGGTACAATTTCAGTCTTAACATAAATTTTTACATACAATACATAGTATTACTACTCGCCCCTAGATGTCGTTAAGTGTCGAAATGCAAAAAAGCGCATGTTTCCTTAGGTCGCGCACTTTGCGACTAGCCTAGAAATATAGTCAAGGGCAGAAAAATAAGAAAACTGTTTTGGCCCTAGGAACATACTGAAAAAATCATTATGGCCTTAAGGCTTCAAAGTTTGGAGACCACTTGTAGGGGATTCCTACACTTAATGATATGATAGCGGGGCGATTCCATTGGGATGATGAAATAAAACCGACAGCTTTGAATGTTCGTTAAACACTAATTTATTGTAAGATATATTTTTATAAGTTATTTTCAATAATAGGGATAAATGCTGTTTCTGTAGAATGCACGGCGCGTAAGTCGGTACGTAATGTACGGTTCCGTACATCCTGCCCTCCCAAACGGGACAACTGAAAGTATTGATAGAAAGGTAGATAATTGAAGTAACAAACAAGTTGATATGATTAAATAATAAACTGATAATAGTCTGATAGCTAATGATACAAACGCGATAAAACATTAATTTAAATAACTCTTCTAAGATACACATGTCCTTAATCATCGCGGTCTTGTAAGTGCATTGAACGCAGACACGTTGGCGAGGTAGCCTTATCTACACCTCTAATCGTAAACACTTCACTACACCTTGCACTGAATCCGCTAAACGTGATGCCACCGGCACTGTGTTTGCCGGCGCGACTGTCACTGGTCCCATCCAGACAGCCTCCTGGCCCTGGGGAGCCGGCGACGCTGGTACTCTGCTCGTACTTCGATGTTTTCTGATAAGGTACACGGCGACGCCACCCAAGATGATAACAGAAGCTACACTGATGTACAACACAGTATAGTGATGAATTTCGTGAATGCTTAGATCTGTAGACGACTGTTCCTTAACCTCGTCAATCTGAGCCCTTAATTGACTCCAATGAGATGATGACCTTCGGCCACGCTGAATTTCCCTGGTGCAAACGTTTTCATGATTTTGTTTAGCACAGACACCTCCGGGACTTCGATGTGATGATGAATATTCACATGATTGATGAAATTATTATGAGCATAAATACTAAAGGTATCCCCCTTTCAATGTGCAACCTTGACCTAGGGTAATAATCGCGTTGCCGACAAGGTTGACCATTGTGGCTCTGTTGGCGCAAATTATGCGCACTTGGCATTCCAAGCAACATGTGTACAACCAAGTGTTCGGCCTGTGCAATTTGATCCCAATTAATATGACCTAACAAATCATTTATCTAAACAAATAAGTACCTACACTTACTTAAGTATCCCTCAAAGCTGCTACCCACAATATAGAAACATAATTCTAAAACCAATAAGTATAATTAATAAGCTAATTAGTAACAATTACGCGCTCTTCACATGACGATTTTACGGAGTGGTATAATTGTTTTTGATTTCACAGATAGACTGCTGCATAACGAGATATCGTTAGGAACTTACATGATTGTAGGTCTGCTTCTTATAGAAGAGATGCTGTATCCTTACGTAGATTGTAAGCTATGAATGGTACCGATATACACCTAATCTACTTACCTATACTTACTATACGAGTAGATAGTACCCTTATATAGTACCCTAGTACTCTTAGGTTGGCGAAAAAGTCTTTTCGCATTATAATAATAATAATAATAATAATAATCCATTTATTTCAGGCATACCTAAACATACATATTTTTATTATAGTAACATTAACTAAACACGCGTTGTCGGCGTCGTGTTTCGCTGTGTGGTGTCGCGTAACCGTCCTCGGAAACGTCGATATACGACACCTTTTGGCCAAAAGTCCTCTTTCAAGCAGGTCTGTAGATGGCTGGTTGGGATTCGTACCACAAATGACTTAAAGTTGATGTTGTGGCGCGATTCCAACCTTTCGACCCTCAGAATCCAGTTGGTCTTCAATTTCACATACTGCACGACTTCTTCAATCGTCGTGGAGTAGTGCAGACGTGAAATGTACAGCTGCGTCGTAGGCACAGCAGGGCGCAGCAGCATGTTGGGTCCACTCGGTGCGGTACCGCACAGGTTACGAGAACAGGGCTTCTTCTTCTTCCTTTCCACTTTAGTGAAACCCTCCTCATCCACCTGTCTCGTTCTTGTAATGGAGCTACGGACCGCAGTCAGGGCAGGTTGAGCACCCATTTTCATTTTATCCCCTTTTCTGTGTGTTTTGTATTATAGTATGTATGAACTTGTAATAAAATCTCTTTGGCTATACTATTTGTATCTGGCTGGTTTTGGTATCATTGAAAGTTTAAATTTTAAAGAACATAATTCCAAATTCAAGTTAGAAAATGTGTGATTTTCATTTGTTTTTCGTACTGTCAAGATGAGTGAATCTAATGAAGAAATTCGATACATTTTAAAATTTTACTACAAAAAAAGTAAAAATGCAACGCAAGCCGCGAAAAAAATTTGCGATGTTTATGGACCTTGTGCAGTGTCTGTGAGAGTAGCAACAATTTGGTTTAAGCGTTTTCAATCCGGAAATTTTGATGTCAAAGATGCACGTCGCTCTGGTCGCCCTATTACGGATAAAATGGATGCCATTTTTGAAAAAGTGGAGCAAGTTCAGATATCAGAAGTTACGACGTAGCTGAAGAACTTGGAATTGACCACAAAACAGTTTTGGCACATTTGAAAAAACTGGGTACACAAAAAAGCTCGATATTTGGGTACCTCACGAGCTCATTGAAAGAAACCTAATGAACCGTGTACTCATTTGTGATTCTTTATTACGACGTAATGAAACCAAACCATTTTTGAAGAAGCTGATAACTGGTGATGAAATGTGGATAATGTACGACAAGAACGTGCGAAAAAGATCGTTGTCAAAGGCCGGCCAGGCTTCACAGACTGTGGCGAAACCCGGGTTAACTCGCAACAAGGTGATGCTGTGTGTGGTGGGATTGGAAGGGCATTATTCATTATGAGCTGTTACCACCAGGCAGGACCATCGATTCTGAACTATACTGCGAACAACTGATGAGATTAAAGCAAGAAGTTGAGAGAAAGCGGCCGGAATTAATCAACAGAATGGGTGTGGTTTTTCATCATGATAACGCTAGACCTCACAACTTTAGCCACTCAGCAAGGAGGTGTTAATGCATCCGCCGTATAGTCCTGACCTTGCACCTTCAGATTTCCACCTGTTTCGGTCTCTTCAGAATTCTTTAGGCAGTGTCAGGTTAACATTACGAGAGGAGTGCCAAAACCACTTGTCGCGGTATTTTGATCAGAAGTCCCAACATTTCTATAGCAATGGGATCATGTCCCTACCTACAAGATGACAAAAAGTTATCGAACAAAATGGTACCTACATACTTTAGTTAAATGTAAATAAACTATGTTAAAAAATGTTTAGAATTTTCTTAAAAAATGCGAAGAAACTTTTTCCCCAACCTATACTTACTCGTACTAATATTATAAAGCTGAAGAGTTTGTTTGATTGAACGCGCTAATCCCAGGAACTACTCACATCACGCTACGACCAAGAGGAGCGGAGCATCAATGAAAAATTGTGCAAAAACGGGGAAAAAAATCCTTTTGAGAGCTTCCGTTGCGTAAACGATTAAAGTTACGCAAATCGTATATGATGGAATAGTTCCTGTTTAAAAGTTTAAAAAAAAAGTCCACGACTTTTGGTTGACTCACTATAACCTTTTTATGGTAATCAAATTTGTTCTAAAATAATGCAATAATTGCGAAGGTGTTTTAAACATGATATTAATCCTTATTCAAAAAAAAAAAAATTATGAACAAAATTGCCCTTGACATCATATGATTTCAATGAATATTTTAGAAGATATCACATTTTTTAAATAATAATATTCTATGCGAAAGATTGTGAGGATGGATGGATGTTTGTTCCGCTTTCACGCAAAAACTAATGATAACGAAGTATTGTATTTATTTTATTTCTTATTTTGTTTATTTTTATCTTATTTAATGCTGCACCGGTTGACGTCATCACGTCCTGTCGCTGAAAACCAGCGGTGGGGCTCTGTCTCGCATAGGGTCGCAGCATTATGCTGAGCGATGGCCGTTTTGCGTAAATGTGACGCATATTTTCCCTCAACTTGTTCTTTCGTGTTTATTTCTTTGCGTTATGTTTACCGCAAATAAACGTATTTCCTTTATTTCTTTCTAATGAACGGATTTAAATCAAATTTGGCCCACAGATATTTATAGTTTATAATCAGGATTAACAGATAGGATAGTTTTTATTCCGATATTCCCACGGGATCGAAACTTATGCGGGTGAAACCGCGGGGCGCTGCTAGTGAGATAATAATACTGCAGTCCTTTCTTTTGCGAGATACTCGTAGATAAGATTTTGTTTAACTTAAACAACTCATTGATTAGGAGTGGAACCATATTTTCGATGATTAAGTAGTTTGAGAAGACTCTTGCCGCTCTTGACACTTTAAGTAAATGATAGCACTTTAAGTAGATGAAGTCCTTGATATTTTTCAAAACCACTGGTATCATGAGTTTACCGTTCAGTTGGCTAGAGATGATGCTCAGCTGATACGATAACTGCTCCGGTGACAAAAAATGACTGTCAATGCGCCCGTGTCAAATATCTGTAACCGTACCAATGAACATTTGCTGAATCCAACGAATATTTGATAGAATTATTGTTACTGCTAAGATGATGATGTGACATAACGGCCATCTTCATTATCGAAACGTATTTTATACGGGTCTACCCATGGACCTATAAAAACTCGGACGGAACTCCCGCTAAGACAAAACTGTGTCGCGTAATGGCGGCGACAGACTTAAGTGTGAGTGAATTTAGGGTTGCCATGTTAGCCAAATTTACCCATATATTACTGTTTTATTTTAAGACAAATACAGGTCGAGAGACAAGTTTCTTGGAAATGTCGGCAGAATTATACCGTGCTATTTTAACAAGTTAATGGTAAGAACCAAATCTCCCTATGAAAATATGTGCAATTAACAACATAGTTAATAATTGAAAATATTTTAATTGTAAAAAATATTTACTGTATCTATTGTATAACATCCCAAATGCTGAGTATGTTTTTTTTTTTTAATCCAGTCATTTTGTCAGTTACAATTTCGATTTTTTTTAAATCCAATAATTTCTCCATACTTCATTTTCTTTAGGAAATCTAATAAGAAGAATATAAAATAACTAGTAATAAATAACCTAAATAAGTTGAATTGATTAAATGAAATATAAATTTCCCATATATTTAGGGTAATTTGCACACGTGAATATTGACAACACTGGCCTTGTGATGATTTTTTTTGTTCTAGTGAATGAAGATTGATTGTAATCTATAAAATTGGAAACTAAGTTGTTGAATTATTCATTTACCTATGAAACGTGATTCCTCGATTTTTTTTCTTTCGATCGTTACGGTTTTTAAAACATTTCACCACACAAGACATGCTGTATTTCAATACTTTATTGCCGCGTAGGACGTGTCGACTGTGTTGACGTTTGCACGCGTAATGGGTGAGTATGCTGTGAATGTGTGCGTGCCGGCGTGTTCGTACAGCGAGCTGACTGACTGAGTGACACAGTTTTCTGTTAACGAGAATCCGTCCGAGTTTTTTATAGGTCCATGGGTCTACCCTTTATGGCAGAACTTTTTTTTTCATAATATTATTTTGCTTATCAGCTGATAGCATAAACATCATTTCGCTGAAAATCGTTTGGCAGACACTCATTTATCATACATTCAAACCTCATAAGTTTGTAAGTCAGAATCATCTTTAGGCATAAATTTTATATCCATTATAATTAAAAAGTAGAACCATCATATCGCAGGAAGTTCACAGTCAGAATCGTCTTTTGGTATACATTTCATATCGACAGTCATTAAAACGCAGAACTATGAATTCTCAGAAAGTTTACAGTTAGAATCATCTTTTGGCATACATTTCATACCCATAAAATTGAAAAACTCATCTATCACATTACAGATTATTTTTCTTCTATATAATCTGGTCGTTTCTGGCACTCGCCGGCCGCAGCCGTGGCACCGCTCGCTTCGCTCGCTCGGCTCGTGCGTAGGAGGTCACAGTTTTAACCTGACCTAACCATTTATTTTTTATAGATAATTAACCTCGTCTAACTAGTTCGGTTCTTGATAGCCTGCTAAAAATAATCTCATTTTTTCATTTTTTTTTTCTATATAATCTAGTTCGCTCGGCTCGTGCGTTGGTCACAGTTTTAACCTAACCTAACCATTGTTTTTTAAATAATTAACCTCGTCTAACTAGTTCGGTTCTTGATAGCCTGCTAAAAATAATCTCTTTTTTCCATATGTTTTTTCTATATAATCTAGTCGTTTCTGGCACTCGCCGGCCGTGGCCGCGGCTCACCACCGCAGCTTCGCCAGCCAGCCTCAGCCGCAGCGGCGGGCGTTGACGCCACCTGCTCCTCAGCTCGCGGGCCGCTTCGCCACTCCGCGCCTACGCGGGCTTAAATTACACTCTAGGGGTATGGCAGACAAGACTACGTGGAGTCGGTTTTGCAACAATTCTTTTCTGTCACAAACTTTTGTAGCACAACATAATGACTTTTTAAGAATATTATTTTAATTTTAATTGAAAGTTAAAAATGCTATCAGGAATATTGCCATTTCTATAAAATAGAAAAGGCAATATGCCTAATAAATGCGTATTCCTTTTTCAAAAAGATGTATAATGCTTTATATACAAACTCAATGGTGTAAACACAGATGTAGTTCAATATTTTCGGTAAGTATTCCAAATTTAAATCACATTCTCCCCCTAGAGGATGAATGAAATTCAGTACAATTTTCTTTCCCTGTTTTTAACAGATTAAAAATGACGATTGTTATGTTCGCTTTTTGTGGCATAGAATGTCACTTTTTTGAGCAAGTGGTACGAAAATAACTTTATTTTTTTATTTTATGATTATTAAATAAAATTACGAAAACCGACGAGGCCGTATGAGCTTGATGCCTTTGCTTTTCCGACAAAAAAATATTAGTCTAGGAATTTGCCGCGTTTTTGTTTTCTTCAAATACATAAACGTTAAGTTTATTTTAATTTATTTTTATAAATAAGTTAATGTTCTAAAAATACGTTACGATGTTAAATCAAAGCGACAGTGACAGTGAATTGTCGGATTCCATCAGTGCAAATGCTGCCGCAATTATAAATAATTTGCTTCCAACAAAATCCAAGGAAAATTATTTAAAAACTTATGAAGAATTTTCAACGTGGAGAAGTGCGAAAGGCCTATCAATTTCAGAATCAGTACTTCATGTCTATTTTGATTATTTATCCAAGACAAAGAATCCGAATACACTTTATTATACTCAAAACTGAAAGCTACAATAAGCATCAAACACAGCATTGAAATAAATAGATTCACGAAATTACTGGCTTTTTTAAAAAGAAAATCAGAAGGGCATTACGCAAAGAAGTCTAAAATTTTTACGACTCAAAATGTGGAAATTTTTTTTAATGAAGCTCCTGACGAAATTTTACTGGCCACAAAAGTAAGTATACATGATTTAACTATGAATATTTCGGATCTTAGTAATGGTAATTATTCTATATATTTACCTGTTTTTTATCTTTGTAATAGGTGGTCTTAATTTTTGGACTCAATGGTGCTTGCCGCGGATGTGAACTTGTGAACTTAAAGGTGGAGGACGTTGAAAATCATTCCAATGAGTTACTGCTGATTAATGAAAAGGAAACTAAGACAAAGAAAAATCGGTCATTCATTGTACAAGGACAATATACTAAAATCTTTCATAAATACCAAGCATTACGTAAAATTACATGGAAAACAATAGATTTTTTATAAACTATTGGAATGGGAAATGTACTCGACAAGCCATCGGCAAATATAAAATTAGCAATATGCCAAAGGAAATTGCTAAATATTTAAAACTTAAAGATGTTGAACTCTACACCGGTCACTGCTTTAGAAGAACTTCGGCGACTTTCTTGGCGGATTCAGGGGCGGATATTACGTCAATAAAAAGACACGGTGGTTGGAGCTCTGATAGAGTAGCTGAGGGTTATATCGAAAGCTCAATGGCGAATAAAACCATATTAAGCAGTCAAATTAACAAAAAAATAAAACTTAATCCATCAGAGCCACAACCATCAACTTCCGGCATCTTATCTTCGTCCGTAACTCACGATGCACCACCACCACTATCTCCGACGTATACTATCTACAATGAAACGCAAGTTCCTCGGACGCAAGAACAGAGAAATACTCAAATCAACTCATCAACAATAAATGTACCAAACAAAAATGTAACTCTCTCTATCAATAATTGGACCAATGTGCAATGTTTCGAATGTTAACTTTTACTTTTAATTGTCATTATTTTTAATAAATGCGTATCTCATATTATTATTGTGTTAATTTTTTCGCAAATGGTACGAAAAATAGAGTATTTTCCTCGGTGATAAAGCTGTCTTAGTCTTGGGTGAACTTAAATCCCTCGCTACACTCAGGACTCGTCTTAAATCCCTCGCTTCGCTCGTGATTTAAGTTTTTAACATCCTCGCTACGCTCGGGAGTAAACCTTGAGTCCTTCGTTACGCTCGCGATTTAAATCGTCATCCGCGACAGAAGACACTGCTTTATCCCCTTGGTTAATAATCTACTATTCAAATGAATTTCTGCCATCTTCATAGTGAAATTGTACCAAATAATCGTCGCTTTAAATAAAAGTTATGCTAAATGAAATTATGCGGAATTTTAACTTTGCCAAAGGTAATTTTGCTAAATAAAATTATGCCATCTTAAAGGTATGCCATTGTAAATTCGGACTTATATCGGCCAAACAATAATTATATTAAATAATTTTTATGCCTTAATAATATTCGTTTAAAGAAAATTATGCCAAGTGTGTTTATGCCAAATAAATTTCGGAGCATCAAGATTCTGCCAGATAGAGGTAACCCATTTTTTGTGTAACCCATGTTTTCATTACGACGTATGATATTAAATACTGATACTCGTCTGATTTTTGAAGATGTTTTTTTTCATTATGAGTGATCTGCTCGATGTCACTCTTGTATTTTTCGGAAAACCTCCACGTCCAGTACACTGAATAATGAATTAGAAATATAACCCAATCCGTTTACTAGGCCTCTTTTGAGCCTGTTCGGACTTTGATATTTAAGGAACATAATATAGTGTTCAATTTCGCTAATCTCATGCTCGAACTGAAGAATGATACTCTGATATTGGTCCATTGAGTGTGCAGCGGCCATATTGGATTCAAAATCAAAATCAAATTTTTTTATTTCTCATAATCCTACATGGGCACTTATGAAACGTCAGAAGCTAGGTGCACGGTTCCAATTGGTCGTTTCCTATGGAGAAGAGCCGGCAAGAAACTCCACGGTTACTCTTTAAAAAAAAGTGGGCTTTAACAATGTTATAAGTTACAGTGTTAATAGGTATGGGAGGACAGTGTAGGCCCGTCAACAAGTACCAAGTACTTAACAAAATAAAAGATAGTTTACAAAGCTACAGTCTATTAAGCCTACAACGTTCTCACATTCACAAATTAAAAAAGAATCTATATAAAATATTACTTGTTGATTGTGTCATGTATCTCAGAGCATAACTTGTACTGTCGACGTGCGCGCCTTCGAATAGATTTCTTGGGCTGAGGCTGTGGCATCACTTCGAAACTTTGAAAAATTTCGCAGCTGCGGTGAGATTTGAACTCGGGCCGCTACGAGCAGTGCGTCGAGGTCGTAGCCAATGCGCCGAGTCAACGTGTGCTGCACTGCGTGAAATTAGTCTCCTGCCTACGAAGAATTGATCCACGTCACGCACGCTGCTACGGTTCCACATTGAGTGCTACGCCGCTACAGTGCTACGACGGCCGATGCTTATCTGCTACGCGATACTTAACATAGTGGCCTGGAGGGGATCGGCTACGCCGTATGGACTTGTTTGTGCATCTTTGTTACACGAAATTTCAATTAACAAGATGATCTTCCTCAGAGGCGGAGATTGACCAAATGGAATCGGTTGGAAATCGATCGTCACCTGATTTTGTGACCCAGAGGTCTATTATGAGGAGCCGGGAGGACTTATTCATTGGTGAACAGATGGATATCTTTAAAAAAGAAGTGAAGGATATGTTGTCTTTTATGTTGACTCAGCAGACACAAGAAGTCACTTCAACTTTAAGGGAAATACAACAAACTAATATAAATATAGAAAATACAATCACACACCTTGTGTCACAAAATCAAGACCGTGAAAAAAAAAAATATTTCTGTTAGGACAGCAGTTAAAAGAAGGCAAGAAATATATTATGCTTTTGGAGAATAAAATAGAAGAAATGGAAACAGGATGCCGTAAGACCAACTTTGTAATAAAAATGTGCCGAAATTAGCTGGAGAAACTAAAGATGAACTTATTGGCCTTATTTATGACCGTTTCCAAAGGTATAGACTGTTCTCTAACAAAATCTGACATAAAGGACATTTATAGAGTGCGGGGAAAAAATGACATCGTAAATACTCCTATTGTTGTAGAAACTTGATCCACTCTTATAAAAAATCTATAAGTACCTACTTAAAATAAAATCGTAGCGAAGTCAAAATTGTACATTCAATATTTTTGAAAAAAAGTAATTGCAACAAGGTCTGGTCGATTCCAATGCCAAAAATATAATTTTTAGAAATTTTGTCTGTTTGTCTGAATGTATGTTAGAGCATCACGCAAATTCTACTGGATAGATTCTGTTTAAATTTTGCAGAGATATTCCATATATGCCTGGTCAATTGATAGGCTATATATTATCACGCTATTTGCTATGGGGGATCTGCAATATTGCATTATGTTTGTGTTCCGCTATGAATGCATGTTCCAGCATCACGCAAATTCTACTGAATAGATTCTGCTCAAATTTTGCATAGATATTCCCATAAGTCTGGTCAGTCGGTGGGCTATATATTATCACGCTATTTTCTATGGGGGATGAGCATTATTGCAGTATGTTTGTATTCCTCTATAGTTTACAGTAAATTGTAAAAAGACGAGCCAAATGGTTAGAACAAAAATCATTTCGTTGTCCGCCCGTCTGTCTGCCTGCCAGTCAAACCCGTAGTAAGTAAACGCAATAAAAAATACGGCCAATTATGCGGATTTTGATGACGGAGGAAGACCTACACAGCTCGTTTAAATCCGCTACAAGAATGATTAGGTATCTATTGCATACTTCGAATAAAGAAGTACCTACACAAAAATGATGAAAGGATGTATAGGGAAAGCTCAATTAGGAGGAGGCTCAGTAGGTGCTCAGAAGGTTTGAAGAGAATGAGTTCGTGAGGAAGCTCATCAGAGATAGTGATTATCCAATGTGTTATCCCATGTGCCCATCACCAGCTATAAGGCCCAGAACTAAAGAAAAGCCATGTTGTGGTAGACACACACAAATAACAAGAGACATTTTAAAGAAAACAATATATTTTGATATTTGATAAAGTTACATTTTTGTTGTAAATTCATTATTTTTTTATTTCCAATATTCTTCCCCGAAAGTCATGGGTGTCATTCTTTTCTCATGCCACTCTCATTCCGCATCTTTTTCACGTAGAATGTTTTCCTCCCTCACTGTCTTTGCGAGTTGGATTCAAAATCAAAATCAAAAGTCATTTATTCAAACTAGGCTGAGAATCAGCACTTTTCGAACGTCAAAAATTACATAAGACAGTCCCCCAAAAACGCCCACCCTTCACCACTTCCTAGTGCTTTAGCTGGGAAGAAGAAGTGGCGCAACAAACTCCCCAGCAGCACAGCTGTCTGATTGTTTAAGTGTTAGGTGTTAGTGGCTTTCATAGCAGTAGTCAACTCGTATTATTTGGGTGGCGAGTAATTCTTTCTTTAAACAACTTGATATAGCTTTTTATTTCATGTTTGACTGTCGGTATTTTCAGATCATGGTGTAGAGCTTTATTTGGTACAAACCATGGGGCATTTGTGATTGTTCTTAGAAGCTTGGGCTGAAATCGCTGTTTGATCTCTATGTTAGCTGAATGCCATAGGTCCATAAAGGCTTGATTATAGCTTTGTAAATGAGGGGTTTATTTTCCAGTATTTTAAACTTTCGACCTAATTATCCGGTAGACTTTCATAGTATCAGTCAAAGTTGCTTCCGTTTTGGAGATCCATTTTATTGGAGCTTATGATTTTCATTGCTACCATCGCAAACACATTGAAAAAAAACTTAATACATTATTTTATTCAAATTCAAATTTTCCAATGAAATTTTTGACTTTTGTCTGTCAGTGTCTCAACAGATACAAAAATCGTGGTTTTGACAAGTTTATTCGTAATATTCTGTTTTATTAGTCGACTATTTTGATTATACCTAATCTGTGCGGAACGCATATTGTCTCCTCTATTTCGTTTCGAGCGTTTATGAATAAAAAAAAGTCATTCTCTGATTAGGAATCGTTTATTAGGGAGATGGATTAATTAGAAAAAAATACCGAAACGCCATACTTTGGTATTTTTGCCATACCGAACACCGAACACATTGTACACGGGACGGTTTCTTTACGGTACGGCATACTAGCCGAATCGTAGAATATTCTTGTGAGCTTGTCTAAGACACGACAAACCACCGGACGACACAAACGGCGCGGCGCCGACCGGCGGACGCTGCCGCCGCGCCGTGCCGTAGTGACGCCGTGTCTGACATCAAGCTTCCACAACACAATCAATAGTGATCCATGGCATTACATGCATTACACCTTGTGTGTACAACGGGCCTAATGGAATATACCAATTATTTGTTTGACCGGGACTTTCATAATTGACTCTAAAATGGTATAGGTACTTTACTGAACGTAAAACAATAGTTACATCATAAATAAACCAGATGGCGCTAGTACTTAGGACGAAATTCGTAGTGCTGGCTATCTTATTGGTATTTCTGTATCATTTATCATTTAATACACCCTAGGTCATTATTGATTTCCGAGCAATCCAAAATTAACTAATTATTTGCTTTAGTTACAAAAAGCGACACGTAGGAAAATCGATCATCTCAGTCTAACCGCTGCTGGACATAGGTCTCTCTGAAGATAGACAAAAATCGGTTTAGGGTTTACACCTTCCTCATCCATATCTGTCTTACACATGGTTGACTGATCAACGTGCGGCGAACGTAATACCTGCCTACTTAATAATCAAGTATCGCCACTAGACGAGGCCTATTGAATGCACCAATAAGAAACATGAACCATAATCGTCATAGATTTCCTCATCATCCTCCATTATTCCATATTTGGTCGGTGGTTTTTATTGAAATAACGATTAATTCAAAAATGATTTAATAAAATATGCATATAATACAGCAGTTATACAGAAACAAAATACAGAAACTATAAACCAGAGATTATTTTTGCGACTCATATTTCGTTTACGCATTAGCGACGATCCAGTTAGTGTATCGACTGACGCGAGCGTTGACACCAGGGTAGAAAGGATCAGCGCATCTGAAGCCCCATGAAACAACACCGACGATAATGTTACCGTTGTGAGCGAGGGGACCACCAGAGTCTCCCTGGCAGGCGTCCTTGCCACCGACGTCCAAGATACCAGCGCACAACATGTTGTCGGTGATGTCGGGCCAGTTCTGATAACCGGGTAGAGTCTTCAGGTAAGCGTAACGCTCAGTGCACAAGCCATGGTTGATGACGTTGAGGTCCACGTGCTGCAACTGTTCGGTGGATCCACCACCGGCCTGTAAATAGGATTCATATTAAATTAAAATAACTCAAATCAGGAGGGGGTTTCATTTTGCCACGTTTGGTTTTGTTTAGAGCTTTGTTACTATTTCCGAAATATGTATTCGTATTTTCGCTAAAACTTGTAATCAAGAAAATTCTAGCCCAAGACAATTGATTTGACAAACCTAAGACAAATAGCGTAATCTATTCCATTCCAGACCATTCAGTGAGAGCAATTTTACTAACATAACAGAAAATTCATAATCATGTTGATATAGAAAAAGAAATTAATCACCGAAAGTACTCCCCAACCGATGGTGGTTAGTGTAGTACCGTCAGCAAGTGCGTAGTTGCTGCCAGGGATACTAGCGGGCTGGATGAGGTTGGACAAGACGGCTGGGGTGGCCAGGCGGACGATGGCGACGTCGTTGTCTATGGTGTTGTGGTTGTAGTTTGGGTGCAGGACCAGTTGGGAGACATCGTGCTGAGAGCCGCCGCTAGACGCGAGCGAGGTGCCCAGGAGCACGCGCCACTCCGCAGGTACGTCACCGCTGCGTTACATAAATAGAGATAATTAGTATAGAAGAAAATTGACAATTCTTGCGCTAAATATCGACACATACATCGATTAGAAATTTATATTATGTCAGGGAGAAGGCAACAGAGTAGCCCGAAATTCCAATTTTCTTACTATTTTTGCAATTTTCAGGTCAACATCACGTTGTATGTTGATTTAAATATAATTCGCGGCCGTATTAAATATTTATTTATAGAATTATAATCATAAAGATCATAAATACAACTCTCTAAGGAATGACTAATTGGCCAATTCTAATCTAACTAAAGGAGTTGTATTACTGATTCTAATTCTGTAAAAGCATATTTGTTGCGATCGCGAATCATATTTTAATCAACATACAACGCGATGCTGACCTGAAAATTGCAAATAGTAAGAAAAATTGAATTTCGCGGGCTATCTTAGCGCATCCTCCTTAAGTAAACGTATTAGGTACTTTTTGTACCATCTAACACATTTATAGGGTAGACAATATGTTCGCAAAGACCTTACTGTCTGCTCCAGGTATTTGTGACATGGGGACAGACAATAGGTACACACATAGAATAGGTAGGTACGTAAAGTAGGTTAGTAGAACTTACAAGAAGCAGTGGGCAGCAGAGAGTACAGAGGTAGTGGTGAGCAGAGAACCGCCGCATCCCTGGTACCACCAGATGCCCCACAGACCGTACTGCATGTTGGACATGTACGGGTACTGCTCAACAGTGGTGGGGGTGCCACCCACGATTCGGGTGATGGTCTTGGGTACCGCTAGATTGGAAAACAGAACATTTTTAAGAGAAAAAAAATTGCATGTTGACTGCCTTGTCGTTGGTCTAGTTCTTGCAAGTGACTAGCGTGACTACTGATCATAAGGCACCGAGTTCGATCCCCAGGGTCGGGGGGTCAAGGTTTTGTCTATTGGGATTATTTCTCGGGATTTGTGTATATGTTACGGCTAATACCCGAAGTGCGGCTACACCTAGTTTTAGCCGGTTAGAACTAGGTGTAGCCACTTACTCTTGGTTAAACCTAGTACTAGCCGATTGTTTTCGGGTAAAATCATTTGGGTTAGGTTAGAACAGTGACCATTAACAAGCGAAGGCGAGCGTGCCGCGGTAGCGGCCGCCGAGCGCCAGATCCCCTCTATTGTTGGTAAATTGGTTTTATCCAACAGGGATTGTCTGGACCTATAATTCTAACCGGCTAAAACTAGGTGTAGCCGCACTTCGGGTATTAGCCGTAACATATACATTTAAATCCGATTTTGCTTGTCAACATTGTGTATAGAAAATAAGTAAGAACAATAAAATAGTTTAAAAACTGACAAAGATAATAATAGGTAAGCTATTCAAAATTATGACTTTTATCGGGACGACTTTCTATTCTGCTGGAAAAAACCACAAACAGTTGGCCCCTATTAGCCCTGGACCGTACATCGACCGTCGTATTAACTAGACGTCAAGGCGGAAGCTTTGCCCAGCAGTGGGATTATAGCATAATGTAGTACTTAAATAGTAGTAATTATTTTTATTAATCAAAGTAAGGTAGCTCACCGAGTGCGGACCCCAAAAGGGCTAACAGGATGACGACACGCATGACTGTTTAAGTAACTGCTCGTACTCTGTCTGAAGACCTAAATTACGTTCTTTTATATTAAATGTTCTTATCCATTATCTTCTTATTATCAAGTAATTAATTATTTTCTACCTACAGGGAAAACCAAACAGTCGATCTAACGAAGATTAAATTGTTCGATAGGTAGGTAATCCGACTCGAGGTGCCTAATACCAGCTTATTGCAACAATTTAGGTACATACGTAGTAAAAGCCGGGTACCTAGGTATTATATTATATATATATATATTCTTGGCCTTTTGAAATCACGACACTGGCGCTCTTAAAAAATACGCTAGCTAACGGTATGTACGGTCAGCAACGCCATTTTGATTTACTTGGGACCGGGGCCGCCGGCCGCCGCACGGTGGATCGGAAATCGGCTGTAGAAGACATAGGATCTCGATGTCTTAAATGTTATTTTTTTGCTGGAAATGACTTCTGCCGATCATTACTGTTCTATAAAATGTCATATGAAGTAATTGTGTGCACAAATGGAAGAGTTATAATTTTTATAAGAAAAAAATGTATGGAGCTGACATGAAAAATGAGGATATCTTCTGGAATTGCTAGGATAGCCGTTATGAACACGCTTGAACTAAATAATCCTTTATCGATAGCAGTTTGCTAGCCAAGAATAGAGGGGACCTGGCGCTCGGCGGCCGCTGCCGCGGCACGCTCGCTTCGCTCGCTCGCCTTCGCGCGTTAATGGTCACTGTTCTAACCTTTTTTTTTTTTTTTGTTTGTTCACGGGGTGGAAAATCCTCATGGATGTCCTCCGCCCTGGGGCGGGCGGAGGGGTCTGTCAGACTCTTACTGACTAAAAACCACCCCAGTGTTCTCTTCCCACACTTGGGCCGGGGATCTTGGGATCTGTTATTACTTCCGCAATCCCCGGCTAGTGCCGGCCCGCCTCTGCGGGCCACCTCAAGTCTGGGGGGGCGGGTGAGGTGTTAGACCCCCCCCGCGACGTCTGAAAGGGGCGCGCGTGGAACACTACGCGCCGCCACCTCGGGTATCACTGTTCTAACCTAACCTAACCCAAATGATTCAATCTGGCAAAGAATGTATATACGCTCTGGGGCCCAAGTCTGCTATTTTTATAAATGCAGTCATTCCAACACGATCCCATTGTCATGCAACTGCTATCGATAAAGGATTATTTAGTTCAAGCGTGTTCCGGCGAACCATGACATCGGCAAATCTTGGTATCGGCCAACCATTCATTCTATGTAGCGTTATTCGGCGAAACGTGCTGTCGCTAAATAATGGTATCGACTAATAGTTTTCTCGTATTACCGTTCGTCGGTGAACCATGCTTTCTGTAGACAGTTATATCGTTCAAGGGTAATTCGATATACCGTACGGGACTGTATTTGGAATGACATGGTGAATTACATAATATGTAATCTTGTCTAATGCCTCAACTCCACATTAGCTAATGATTAATAAAACTTAATACCTATATACCTGTTAAAAGGATACGTACGAGGTACGAGGGTAATTAGATAAACGTGATCATTAGTCAATAACAATAAATGGTAAACTATTGTATGATTAAAAATAAAAGCAAATTATTAAAAAAAATATTAACTTAACCTAACCTAACATAAACAATAAAAGTTAACTTATTTTATACTTCGTCACCATCAGAATCCACTTCAGAATCAGGCTCTACAATAGATATAACTTCTAAGAACTCTGTCGGAGCTTCCTGATCCTGAAGTTTCAGTAGTTCTACTGTTCCCTTAAAGTATGTCTGCCTCTTGTGGGCATTTAATTTTGGTCTTGTGGAAGAAATTAGAGGATCAGAAGAGACGATAAGCATATTGAGGATATCCTCGTTTGATGCTTGTCTGCTATTTTTCCTCGAATGGTGTTCTCTGAACCTCCTAAAGTCTTTGTTTCGGGCCTCTGAAGCTTCTTCCGAAAGACTTCCAATTGGCACAATAGCATTTTTCTGCAATTATGTCCCCTCCGTGAATCAACAATTTGTGGACGGTTGATGACATGTAGTACCAATCGTACAGTTCCACGTATTTTCAGCAGTTGTTCTAGCGTATTCTTTAAATTTCGGCACATCTACAATCTCTCCAGATGTGATAGCTTGCAGAATCACAGCAAATCTGCGTATTAGGTCTTCATCTAATCCAGTGATCGCTGCAGTTTTATCAGGAAATTCAAAAAACCGCCTTGCTGTGTTCCCGTCGTTAGTTGTGCCTGATCCTTGCTTAACAATGTCAATCAAAAGGTTGAGATCATCTTTGAATCGATCTTGAATGAGTTTTTTTCGTGAATGCAATAACTCTTGATGACCTTCTCCTCTTGCATACCACTTTTTGAAGTCTAGACGATACGCTATGTGTAGAAGACATTCCATCAAATTAATGCGGGCATGAAGTGATGATAATCCGAACTCATACACACCAGAATATTAATATCAATATATCATTAATATCTATATTAATATCAAAGTGTGGGATTTGACGGTGCATCTAACCAAAGTAGATAAAACATAGAGAGTGGTCAAGATGATTCCAGCATATTTATGACCTCTTTGGTTCCATTAAAGTTGACAGCTGACGGTGATACCGTATGGGTGAATCCAAAACCCTGCTCACCTAGGTATTGCCGTCCAGTCCAGTTTAGTTTTGTGAAAGAAACCAAAGACGTTGTCATAAATGAAAAAAACTGCAATGGATAACGAAATTGAAGCTCTCGTTCCCTTAAAATGTCAAGGACATGAAATTAGTCACAAATTAATGATGACGATGATTGACGGCAAAATTTGTACATATCTGTCTGAAGCTAAGTCAAATGCGGCCTGCTACCTGTGTTTGGCTAAGCCTACAGAAATGAATAAGTTAGATGTCATTGCGTCAAAAACCATTTCTTCTGGTGTGTATGAGTTCGGATTATCATCACTTCATGCCCGCATTAATGTGATGGAATGTCTTCTACACATAGCGTATCGTCTCGACTTCAAAAAGTGGTCTGCAAGAGGAGAAGGTCATCAAGAGTTATTGCATTCACGAAAAAAACTCATTCAAGATCGATTCAAAGATGATCTCAACCTTTTGATTGACATTGTTAAGCAAGGATCAGGCACAACTAACGAAGGGAACACAGCAAGGCGGTTTTTTGAATTTCCTGATAAAACTGCAGCGATCACTGGATTAGATGAAGACCTAATACGCAGATTTGCTGTGATTCTGCAAGCTATCACATGTGGAGAGATTATAGACGTGCCGAAATTTAAAGAATACGCTAGAACAACCGCTGAAAATACGTGGAACTGTACGATTGGTACTACATGTCATCAACCGTCCACAAATTGTTGATTCACGGAGGGGACATAATTGCAGAAAAATGCTATTGTGCCAATTGGAAGTCTTTCGGAAGATGCTTCAGAGGCCCGAAACAAAGACTTTAGGAGGTTCAGAGAACACCATTCGAGGAAAAATAGCAGACAAGCATCAAACGAGGATATCCTCAATATGCTTATCGTCTCTTCTGATCCTCTAATTTCTTCCACAAGACCAAAATTAAATGCCCACAAGAGGCAGACATACTTTAAGGGAACAGTAGAACTACTGAACTTCAGGATCAGGAAGCTCCGACAGAGTTCTTAGAAGTTATATCTATTGTAGAGCCTGATTCTGAAGTGGATTCTGATGGTGACGAAGTATAAAATAAGTTAACTTTTATTGTTTATGTTAGGTTAGGTTAGGTTAATTTTTTTTTTTAATAATTTTTTTTTTTTTATAATCATACAATAGTTTACCATTTATTGTTATTGACTAATGATCACGTTTATCTAATTACCCTCATTATGGTACGTATCCTTTTAACAGGTATATAGGTATTAAGTTTTATTAATCATTAGCTAATGTGGACTTGAGGCATTAGACAAGATTACATATTATGTAATTAATTCACCATGTCATTCCAAATAAGTAGGTAATACGACTTTGTGATTTCTTAGAATGTTTTGGTCTAAGCATAAAAAATATTGTAAGTTACACTTGGTATAGCCATATTTAAGCATTAAAATGTACATATCATAAACATTTTTAATTTTTTAAGTTTGACGATTTAAAAAAAAAAAATCGCAAGTGATGGCGCAATATTAAGTAAGTCAAAAATTCACAAATAAATAGTACTATAACAGTGTGCAAGGATATAACGGCTATCCTAGGAATTTCAGAGATATCCTCATTTTTCATGTCAGCTCCATACATTTTTTTCTTATAAAAATTATAACTCTTCCATTTGTGCACACAATTACTTCATATGACATTTTATAGAACAGTAATGATCGGCAGAAGTCATTTCCAGCAAAAAAAAAATAACATTTAAGACATCGAGATCCTATGTCTTCTAGTCTCTTCGACCTCGGGGTCTTCCGCCGGGGCGGTGTGAGCTCGTAGAGCGTTCTTAGGATTTACTCAAGCTAAGTACCTACAGGGCTTCAGTTAGCGTTTGATACAAATATGAACGTTATACTTATGAAGATAATGTGTAGATTTATACAAGCGACTGTGATCAAGCGCTCATATATGAATATGAATATTTAGCTAAATACAAATAAGTTCATAATCGTATTAAACGCTTACCGTAAATATTACGTATATTTATTCATTGATTGACACATTAATATTTTTTGTCGACAGACGACATGTCACGTAGAATCACAATGTATGCACACTGTTATTTATATGCAAAAAAATATTAATGTGTCAATCAATGAATAAATACGTAATATTTATGTGTTATGATTTATTTTCGGTAATTTTCTTAGTACAAAAATAAACATTGTTATACATGCAAAATTCCTTCTAGGTGTAACTTTTTTTTGGCTTATCGAAAAAATTTAAGAAAACATATGTTGAGGTACCAATGAGGTACTAAATTTTAACGAAAAGATGAACTAGTTATAACACCTACAACTAGGTGAAGCCGACTTGGTCCAGCCATTCTGAAGTCAGAATGGCTGGCCACTTTCCTCGTAATAGTTTTCCTTCTTTAGCGAGGTACCAATTATTTGATGCCTGGTACCAAATAGTACCAAATAGGTACTAAAACTTGGTATTGCTCAAACTTCAAAAATCTCTCTTGGTCCAGTCATCCTGACCCACACTGGATAAGATCCCGAGTATAAAAATCAGCCCGGAGACGGGAAAATAATTGTGGCTTGATAACACTTTATTGTAATATTTTCCTTCACTGTGGACATGCAGAAAAAATCTGTTAGTTTAGTATTTGCTAGCAACACACTTCTTAAATTTTCGTTTCATCTTGTCAGGTAATCGTAAATACTTAGTTAAACCGTTAAATCCAAGTTAAACAAACCTATCTCTATGTGAAATCGAACAACTGACAAAAAGATAAAATAAATTGACAAGCTTTTTTGGAATTAGCTACTTACTGTCAATTTAAATCTCTAATCTGTCAATAAAAAAATAAAGACTGTTTAGCGTGCAAAAAGTATTTGTCCAAGTTTTTTTTTGTGTAAAGGTGTTGTCCAAGGCAGTGTCAGGTCTTTTGGCCGTAACAGAATGTCCCTCCCAATCTAAACTACGCCAAGCTTATCCTTCTGAACCCCTTCTCTGCTCGTCCCCTCTTAACACTCCTACTTCTTCTCCATATAAAAAAAAAATAAAATAAAAATGATTTAATTCGGATCTTGATCCATAATGTTAGTAATACACAATACATACGCTATGTTAGTAACAAATGCAACTCAAATTTTAGTTCATATACCTGTTGCACTCACTTGACACACCAGGTACATGCACATGTACATGCACCCAATGTGCCATAATGGTGCAACACGGCTTATCACTGATGACCTTCAGAATGTCGTTGACGCTCCCACGCACTCTGCGCATCATGGACGCAATCTTTTTTCGCAGGATGGTACTGAAACCATCAGTATGTGCTTCGGCAAACATTCCTGATGCACTGCAGTAACGCGGGGGCCCCAACAACATTCTGAAGGCATTATTATATTGGGGAGGGCGTTGTATGCCCTTTGCGTACTCGTATATCGAACCCACAGAGTGCACGTGTACAAGGATTGGCAAAACGCCTTAAAAAGAGTTATTTTTACTTCTGGTGTACATCGAGCAAACCAACGACAGCCAACGCCCTCCGTTCTCGTTCCATGTCGCCGTCATCTTTCAAGTCCTCAGTAAGTATGTGCCCTAAGTACTTAAAAACTAGCACCCTTTCAAGAGCCACACCATTTAACATAACCGGTGGGATATGTGCTTGTTTCTTACGATTTACCCTAAACACAAGAAGTTTGCTTTTCTGTACGTTATACATAAGTCCATGCGCTTCTGTATAAGTCTCGCAGACCGCCAACAACTTCCTGAGTGCGCTAATTGACGGACTCAGCAGCACCATGTCGTCCGCATAACTAATACTATTCACACTCAGACCGTTAATAGAACAGCCAACATGTGTGCTACTGAGCTCGACTATCAGCTGGTTGACATACAGGTTGAAAAGCGCTGGCGAGGTCAATCAACCCTGTCTCACCCCGCATTCCAACCTGTACTCCTCAGACAACTCGTTGGCCCATCTAACATGATTAGTTTGGTGGTATGGCCACCAAACTGTAACACACACCAATACTGAAACATATTTGTTATGGCGTCAGGCACTCCCGCTTCGCGTAGCTTAGACCATAATATGTCATACCTAACCAGATTAAATGCTTTAGAAATGTCTAGAAAGGCCGCATATACCGGCGTACTTCTCTTCGTATAGTACCTGACAGTATACTTGAGGGACAGAATAGCACACTCAGTCGATAACTGCGGCCTAAAGCCGAACTGAGCATCGTGAATTTTAAGATGGTTACTAAGTTGTCTCTCAAACACACCGTCAAGCACTTTAGCCGCATATGCATCCCCTGTTAAAACCTCCTATACCAAGACGGTTAATCATTCCCCAATACCTAGGCCAGAATTGGGCAAGTCTTAAGATACCCAAGCCCATAAGTCGATGGGTTATACCCCTAATTCTTTTCAGCCTAATGGCTGTGCTCTGAATTCCCCTTACATTGAAACCACTCCCCTTTCCACTCCCAATGACAATTGGATAGAGCTCCTGGATTGCTCCCATAAAAACATGTTGTCTAAATTTAGTGACGCATTACCAGACAATGTGTGTGTGTATAAGTTCAACAACTAGTTGAATCCTGGACTCGCTAAAATGGAAAAAATCCTTCAGTGGAACTGTAGATTGATTCGCAGGAAAAAACACTTTATAATCTATCATATAAATAGATATAAACCCGTTGTCTTTGCTGTGTCAGAGACGTGGTTCAAGCCTGGATCTCTCTTTATGGTTCATGGTTATTCATGTCTTCGGGACTATAGAGATGATGGATGGGCAGGTTGGGCCCTATTGGTTAGCAGATGTATCACTTTTTCCCAGAAAATTTTCTCTTCCCCATCACGATCCTGGTTTACGTGTAGTGGCCATTAGAGCCATGGATATATCTTTTGTATCTGCCTACATTCTCCATACCAATGCTAATATTTTGTCTGAATTTAACTTTAACCTTAACCTTTCTTCGTAGTTAGTAGTAGTTAGTATCAACTCTTTCCTGGTCTGTTCAACAATAAAGTTCAATAATAACAATAAAACTTATTGTGTCTCGTTAAGTGTCCTTCAACCGATTAACAACGTTTTTATAGTACATTTCTGCAGCGGCCTGCAATAGGGGCATGGCTTATGTATGTGTGCCTCGGCTTCGCCTCGGCCCACATTTTCACGTTCGTCTATCAATGCCTGGTTGCGACCAAGGCTTGTATAGTGCTTTTCTCAAATAATGCGCGGAAATTCTAACAAAGTAAATCTATATATATAACATTCAAAGTCCTGATTGACTGATATAATATAATAATAATAATATTCTTTATTGTTTTCTCATAATCACGAACACAGTAAAAAGTCAATGTAACACTTAATAGAGACTGGTGTCTGTTGTAGGTACAACCTGTATTACAGATCACCAGGCTGACCCTCCATCGGACAACTCACTTATGACCTGACTATCAATCAGTGAACATACAGATTGTACAAAATAAAACATCTACAAATTAATAATAAAAGTTAAACAAAATGGAAAATTAAAAACTAAAGTAAAACAAGGTGGTAGAAGTGGCCTAATATTGATATGTGGGTGTGTGTCGGTGAGTATGTGTGGGGTGTGTCGGTGAGGGTGAGTGTAGGTGATTGTGTGATGGGTGCTTATGTGTTAAATCATTGTTAAATGTTAAATGTATGTATATCGTTCCCTAGTAAACGCTACCTTAAGTTTTTTCTTGCGCTCAGTCCTAGAAAGAGGATAAATTAACAGCAGCTTGTTCATTTTATTATATAAGTATACGGAGCCAGGATACCGTAAAAATGATGTGCCAAACTGAATTTATATCCAGTTGTCGTGCAGTCATCGGTGGTTCTTCTCTTACCTGAGATTGTTTTGGGGTCGTAATAAAGTTCTTAGTAACTGTCAGCAGAATAAAAAGTTGTCTAACAGTCAGTACATTACAGCACTGATATATATCAAACGTAGGATATCGCATCGGAAGGAAAGAACTTACTTTTAATATGGCTCTTTGGGCTCTCTCCAGTTTCAGTAGGTATATTGTAGAGGCCCCACCCCAAGAAGTTATACAATAAGATAGTAAAGATTAGCACAATGCGAGATAAACAGTTTTAATTATGGAAGTATCAGCAATGTGACGAAGAGATTTAAATATGTCTCTGTCAAAAAAGTACCGGGAAAAGATCAATAATACACAAAATGTTAGTTATTCATCCAAATTTATTTTATCGCCTTCAAAGTATGCTCCTTCAGAAACGATACACTTACGCCAACGAATAATCCAATCATCAAAACATTTTTTTAAACGCTTTTTCTGGAATTGAGTTTAGTTCTCGCCGCGAATTCTCCTTTATGTCCTCTACCGAATGAAAACGGGTGCCACGAAGTGGTAATTTGAGTTTAGGAAAAAGAAAGAAGTGAGAATAAGGTGGTTGCTCGATGGTATAAATTGTTGAGTATTTGGTCAAACGTTCGTTCACAATGATGGCCTTGTGCGAAGGCGAATTATCGTGGTGCAAAATCCAAGAATTTTCTTTCCACAAATCTGACCTTTTTCGTCGAATTTGCTTTCTTAAACGCCGCATAACACTCAAATAATATACTTTATTTGCCGTTTAATTTTAATTTAATTTATTCAATCAATTAAAATAACAATGTTAACATTAAATACTATCATCGGTAGGTAGGTGTTGCAACCAGCACCCTTACTAAGTTATGAAATAACTTGTATTAAGGGCAGTGGTACAAGCCCATACATACTTTATTTTCAGAAAGGAATTGCAGGCAGAACAGGTGTTACAAAGAAAAGAAAAACAAATCAAAGTTATGATAAGACCATAATTGCAGAAATCAGAAATTACAATTTAATTAATTTATTTCAAGATTTGGATTATTCGTGTTTGTGTGTGTGTGTGCGTGTGTGATGGTGTATATGTGTATAATGGTGATGGTGTGTATTGAGTCGGTGCAGAATGTGTGTTATATTCTCGGTGGATGGGTTTAGGGTGGGTTATAATCAGAGAAAAGCAGGCGTTCTGTATCCAGGTAATTAATTGCAAGTAGAAAGTTTGTCACAGATTTCTTGAGCGATGAAGTTGAGAGAGAGTAAAGCCTCTATTTCCTATTGAGTTTATTATACAATTGTGGCCCTTGGAAGCAAAGAAATCGTTTTGTGAATGAGTATTTACATCTGTAGTTCCGACAAACTATATCCTTCCATCTTTTAGTGATTGTCACGTAGGGGGTATCTTTGTGTTGTATTATGACTGTATTGAGAACAAAGAGCTGTCTGACAGAAAGTACTTTGCAACATTCATATAAATCTTCTGTTGGGAAGAGTATCGGGCGAAAAGTGCTCACCTTTAACACGGCTCTTTGGGCCCTCTCTAATTTCAGCAGTGTGGTCTTAGGAGCACCACCCCAGGAGGAAACACAATATGATAGGCGTGATTGACAGAGGGCAAGGTAGACCCTTTAGACAATCCGTGCTTCTGCCACATGGCGAAGAGTCTTAAAGACAAATATTAGTTTTCTAACCCTTGCTGTCAGTAGATCTATGTGGGCTGAGAAACTCAGATTCTCATCAAGAGTCACCCCGAGGTATTTGATCGAGGGGGTACGTACGAGTTTAGGGCAAGAGCAAGCTGCGGTGCCTGGGCAGACATTTGAGTGAGCGATTAGGGAATATGAGATCGGCGGTTGTGTAGATTGGCGTAGGGTAAAGCAGATTATTTTTGTTTTATCCGTATTAAGGGTAAGTTGATTGCCATTAAGCCAATTTAGAACTCGATCTAGTCCACTCTGCGCCGCGTCAAAAGCTTCGTGCCAGGTATCGCCAGTAAAGGTGAGTACAGTGTCATCAGCAAAGGCCGTGATTTTTCCATTTTGGAGAAACAGATTACACAGCTGATTTACGTAAACCAAAAAAAGTGTGGGACCAACCACACTCCCCTGAGGAACCCCAAAAGTAACAGGAAGCTCCCCACTCAGGTAATTATAATTTTTTACGCACTGAGTCCTATTGCTAAGGTAGTCTGCAAAAATTTGGAGTGGGACGCCACGTATTCCCAGCTCCTCTAGTTTCAACACTAGGTTGGGAATAGAAACTGAGTTTGACCGTCCAGTAAGAATTCCGAGTGCACAACACCGCGATAGTCAAAGAAAACAGTCAACATGACTTGGTTGAAAGGCGCCACTCCGAAGATTGTTGACTAGTTTGCATGTCAAACTCGTAAACTCACGTCTCGTCAAAGAGTACTATAGTATACTGGCAACGTCTCGTCACCAGTGACAATGCGTTTTATGAATGTTGGGTCGGAATTGACTCGTTCTAGCATGTCTTCAGCGACTCTTGTGCGATAGAGTTTTTGGAGAAAATTCAGGACTTTTGGTACTAGCCGAGCGGCAACATGTTTCATACCCAAGTGATTATTTTAAACGATACGGATCGACTCGTGAGACATAGAAAGTTCAGCGGCTATATCTCTCAAACTTGAATTAGGATTTTCATTCACTAATTCCTTCAATTTTGCGATGTTAACTTCAGTTGAAGACGTTAATGGCCTACCAGGGCGAGGCAAATCTTCCAGCATATCTCGACCGCTTTTGAACGCTTTTTACTACTTGCTATTATTTATCTAACGTTATTTTCAACAGGGAAATGACTTTGACAACTGATTTATGAGGGTCCCCTATGTTGTTTCGAACGCCGCTGTTGCGACACACGCTGTTGCGAATTATTTTTCCACTGCCTCACAGGTTCGAAAGCTCATGGACTCGAATGAAGTAGTCGCGAAAGACGCTGTTTCGAAAAACATTTTCACTGCCTCATACGCTCGAATGCTTGTGATAGTAATTTAGTTAAATTGGATATTGATGAAGAGTTTTTGTTTTGGTAACTGAATTTACCAACAATAGAGGGGACCTGGCGCTCGGCGGCCGCTGCCGCGGCACGCTCGCTTCGCTCGCTCGCCTTCGCGCGTTAATGGTCACTGTTCTAACCTAACCTAACCCAAATGATTAAATACTTTTCTGTACACTTTATGACTAAATAAATCGAAATCACAAGCATTCGAGCGTATGAGGCAGTGAAAATGTTTTTCGAAACAGCGTCTTTCGCGACTACTTCATTCGAGTCCGTGAGCTTTCGAACCTGTGAGGCAGTGGAAAAATAATTCGCAACAGCGTGTGTCGCAACAGCGGCGTTCGAAACAACATAGGGACCCCGATTTATGACACTAATATCTCAAACTGTAATGTTTGTTCTCTATTGTTGTTATCAAGTATAATCCCATCTATTTTCAATTTCCTGTTTTATTTATCATCATAAACACCATGCGTACGTTAAAAACCTATGATCTGATACACATCTATATATATAAAATTCAAAGTCCTGACTGACTGACTGATATATCAACGCACAGCCTAAACCGCTGATCCTAGAAACATAAAATTTGGAGGGTGTGTTCTTTGTGAAGAGTAGGTATCCACTAAGAAAGGGTTTTTCGAAATTCCTCCCCTAAGAGGGTGAAATAGGGGATGGAAGTTTATATGAAAGTTCGTCAGTTTTGAAGATAGGATCTTCAAATTTAGTGTATAGGCTCACGATTGAAAATTAATTTATACGTGTCTCAGCGTTTTTGATAATTCCACCCCCGAAGGGTTAAAAAGGGGGATGAAGTTGTGTATCAAAGTCCTTAATTTTCGAAGTAAAAAACACAAAATATATTATCTAGGGTTATGGTTGGAAGCTAATGCAATGGTGTTGTTAGAATTTCAACCCTTAAGGGGTGAAAAAGGGGATAAAATTTTATTTTTAATGAAATTTCTTTTTAAGTTATAATCACTAATACTTCGGAAACTAACACAACGCAAATCGTTGTCGAAAAGGGGGATGTAGTTGTTCATTCGCAAAATTTTGTATTCAAGTAACAATGCACAGATAGTTATTATGACGAAGGCATCCGCTAAGAAGGGGTTTTTGGAAATTCGACCTTTAAGGGGGTGAAAAGGGTGGATTTTGTTTGTGTGAAAAATCGTATGCCTTGTGTTAATAAACTTGAAACTTGGTAAGAATACTCACCTAAGTAAATTATAAAGTTTTCCATTTTTTGTTTTTCTAAACTTCCCCCTAAAAGGGGATTGAGGGATGTTAAAATTTGTATAGCAGAATTTTAACGCGCGGTCCGATTAACTCGAAACTCAGTATTTATACTTTACAACCAAAAATAAAGAATAGATCTTATCAGGGTTTTGCGAAAATCTACCCCTAACGGGGTGAAAAAAGGAAACTGTGACTGACTGGTCTATTAACACACAGCTTAAACCACTAAACGGATTGGGCTGAAATTTGGCACAAGAAGGGGTTTTCTGGAACTTTGACCCTTAAGGGGGTGAAAAGCAGGGATTTTTTTATATGAAAAATCTTTTTGCTTGAGTTAATAAACTTGAAACTTGGCACGAATACTCACCTACGTAAATTATAAAGTTTCTCATTTTTTGTTTTTCTAAACTTCCCTCTAAAGGAAGGATTGGGGGAAATTTGGCATGAATTACGAGATAACGTGCGATCCGATTAACTTGAAACTCAGTATTTATACTTAAAACCAAAAATAAAGAATAACGCCCTTTATTGTTTTTTGTTTTATTTCAACCCACAAGGGGGTGAAAAGGGGGATAACGTTTTGAATTGAAGTTGTTCATTCGCAAAATTTTGTATTCAAGTAAAAGTAATATAAGTACACGTGTATCGTTTCGGATTTGGGGATGTCAAAGTTTGTATAAAAGAATTTTAACGTGCGGTCCGATTAACTCGAAACTCAGTATTTATACTTAGAAACAAAAATTAAGAATAAAATGTATAAAAGTTTTTCGAAAATTGAACCCTTTTTTTGGCGGGTAATTATCAAATAACTTCTCCCGCTCTGGGTGGAGCGGCCCTCCCACTGTGTCAGACTTTTACTGACTTAAACCCACCCATGTTCCTTCATTAGCTTGTGTGCCAGGGCCATGATATCCTTTTCGGACAAACTCGCAACCCTGGCAGCCATTGGCCTTAACAGAATCCATCAGTTGGTGCTGACATCTCTTTGAGGCGCGCATGGAACATAACGAGCCGTCGACCCGGGCCTGGTCCTTATCGGACGGCGAGCTACCCATCGCTCACCATCCGCAAGCCCGCGCCTACTGTGGCCGAGAATCGGCCTGCGACTTTCGACGCCGGGGCGTCTCCCGCGGCGACTAAGGGCGTGAGGGCACGTATTTTGTCTCTCCCTTACGCATTCCACCTCCTCCTTCATGAGCATTACTGCTTCACAGAAGGAGGTGACGGACTCCCATGAACTCTCGCTCCAAACCATGGCTTGAACCAGGCCCGGACCGACGAGAGATCGCCGCCACCAATCGCTTCCGTGAGGACATAGCGGTGCTCCGCCCAAGCCGGACAGACCTCTACTGTATGCTCCACCATATTCTCCGGGCGATCCACACAGTGGTGACACCCGGGCGTTTCCTCCCGCTTTATCCTGAACAGAAACCCGTGGATATAACAGAATGCCGTGGCGCCTCTCTAGCCACTTCTCAAAGACCTATCGCCACAATTGTAGCATGCCGAGAAATTGACCCCTAATGGGGTGAAAAGGGGTAGTCAATTTGACAAGGGAGAATTTAACTGCGTGGCTTGATTAACTCTAAATTATGACGTAAGCATCTGATAAGAAGGGGTTTTGGGAATTCGACTTTTAAGGGGGTGAAACGGGGGGATTTTGTTTGTATGAAAAATCTTATTCCTTGAGTTAATAAACCTAAAACTAGGCACGAATACTAACCTTAGTAAATTATAAAATTTATAATTTTCTGTTTTTTTAAACTATTCCCTAAAACGGGTTTTGGGGATGTCAAAGTTTGTATAGAAGAATTTTAACGCGAGCTCCGATTAACTAGAAACTCGGTATTTTATATAAAGGTACCTAATGCTCACAAAATATAAAGCCTGACGTGTTTGGGTATATTCAAATGTAACCCTTACGGGGCAAAAGGGGGTAATTAAGTTTTTAGGGAAGGATTTTACTGCGCGTCTTGATAAACTGCAAAGTAATTGAATAAAACATGATTTAATATTTTTCAAAAATAAAATCCTTTCGGTGTGAAAAGGGGGACACAGTTTATATCAAAATTATGTTTCCTTTAATCAATAAACTTGAAAATTGAACCGCATATTTTCTTAATAAATAAGACGACCATAAACATAAATTTTCGAAAACAACCTTGTAGGCGCATCAAACGAGATGTATAGGTTCTTGCAATCATCAAATGTTGCATCTGAAATGGCACAGCAGGGTATCGAATTCATTTTCACGCCTGCATACAGCCCTCATTTTAATTCATTGGCTGAAGCTGCTGTTAAATCATGTAAGCATCATTTAAAACGGTTACTGCATCTTACTCATTTCACCTTCGAAGAGATGGCTACCTGTCTCACACACATAGAGGCGGTTCTTATTTCACGCCCTCTTACTCCTCTTTCTTCAGACCCAAACGATTACTCGGCACTCACTCCCTTTCACTTCCTAATTGGACGGCTATTCCTATCAGTACCACATCCTCAAGTGACTGAAGCCAACATCACACGACTGGATCGCTGGAAGAGAATCCAGCATATCAGGCAGCATTTCTGGCGACGGTTTCATAACGAATACACTTCTCTGCTGCAGGCCAAATCCAAGTGGTTTCATTCCAGAGGTGAAGTGAAGCCGGGGTCCTTGGTCGTGATAAAGGACAAAACAGCGCCACCTCTGCTCTGGTCCCTGGGTCGGGTCACGAAGACCTAGAAAGTTGAAGACTTCCCTTCAACCCGGGGAATATGTCGGCGCATCACATATGCGCGTGATTGACCGCGGGGCGGCGCGGGGTGTCGGGGTACCGAACCCATACGCGACGGCCGCTGCGCGACCTCCACGCCACTCAGCTCACAGACGCGCTCCATTACGGGCATTTCATTGTTCTGTTCTTTATACGTTGTTCATGTTAATTAAGGTATTATACCTATTTATATACAGTCCACTACTTCTTTTATTATAAAGTCCCGATTGAGCCCATACAACCTTTTAAACGGGGTGTTGAATTTTGTGGGGGAAAATTATTGTATGGAAAGATTTTAACGCGCGGTTCGATTTACTTGAAACGGTATTTATATTTACGATCGGAAATAAACGAAAAGGTTTAAGGTGATACGTAAAAAATAAATCATCGGCCATAAGAAAGTGACAGAGTCAATTACTTCCACATGCGAAAAAAGAGAGCGCAATAATGCGCTGGAACCAAATTACAACAACGTTATGGCGCCAAACCAAATAAAAATTGTTTAATAATAAATTAAGCTATCTATCAAAAATATTTTCAGCCCGAGTTTTCAGTTATCTAATACGATCATTTTGAATGCAATTTTGCAATGAAATTGCTGAGGATTCTAGAATTACAGGAAAAAATATGAAAAAATAGAGGTCTTTTCGGAAATAAATTATATCGAGGAAATTTAACCCAATTGCATTTTCCTTCAGAGTATTAATCAAATAGTCAATTAACATATTATATCCAAAAAAAATTTTTTTTATATATCCAAAAATTAAATCCATACATGTGCTGTAATAGTGAAATAAATGGATACGAAAAAGCCCACAAATTTTTTTTGGTATCGCCCTAACAGGTTTGTCAAAAAATCTAAAAGAGGTAGTCAATTTTAGAGGGGATGATGTTGTGTTTCGGATTGGCACAAAAATGGCTGAACGGATTTAGATGAAATTAGGTACCATACATATAGTTTGTAATCTGCATTAACACATACTCTACACGTACTTTTAATTCCGTTAGTACGTTCTCGTGACATTTTTTCCGACATCCACGTGGGCGAAGCCGCGGGCAGAAGCTAGTTAAACATAAATTAAAAAAATGAGGGTAATTTAATTTAATGTCACTTAAAATTTGCGTTCGGAAACAGCTTGCTAATCAACTTAGTTATTTAAAGTTACGAGTAGCAAAAAAAAATTAAATGCTATAAAAAACTAGGGCTACATAATCTTCCTTTATCTACCGATATCACCGTTTTCTGAACGAGCTCCTTCTGCTATGATGATAATTATTTCAAAATTATTGTAAGTACTGACAAAAGTACTATAATAAGTGATTAGTTAATTTTGTAATCTACTTTTTATTAAATACACGTAAGCCATGTAATATAGCATTACATTAATCGTACAACCTTGTTTTCCGCCGGACGTAAAGAATAGCACCACCCATTTCTTCCCGTGGGTGTCGTAAAAGGCGACTAAGGGACTTACTAGAGAATGGGCAGCAGCGTACTCTATGCATTTTTAAAACCATACTGCGATTGCCAACCCGCCTGCCAAGCGTGACAATTATGGCAAATCCCTCCATTTCCAATCAACATCTCAAACTTATTGAAACCAACAAATATACTTACATTCATTAAGCTACATCCAAATGTCACTTATTTAAATAAAAGTATTATATTAAGTGATTTGTTAATTTTAATGTTTTTTTTTTTTTTTAATTTGTAATCTACTTTTTACTAAATACACATAAGCCATGTAATATAGCATTAAATTAACCGTACAACCTTGTTTTCGTTTCGTCTAAATCAGCCATACTCAAAGTGTGTTCCGCGGAACCCTAGGGTTCCGCAAAGCCTCTGTGGGGGTTCCGCAAAAATACTGGTCAGAATAAAAAAATAATACTAAAGGAGTGTCTACCTACTATATTTTATTTTACTCTGGTACCTGAGTAACATAATATCAATCTAAATATTTCAACAAAAGTAAAAAAATATGTAAATTTTAATGTCAAGTAATATGATTATTAATGAAGAATACACATAAAACCATTTTTGATTACTTTAGGGCTCCGTCAAATATTTCGTTTTCGAAAAGGGTGCCGTCTCCATAAAAGTTTGAGAACCACTGGTCTAAATAATGATATATTAAATAAAGTATAATAGTACTGTCTACATTTTGTTTTATTGTGTGGTCACACTGCTCTATCAATTTTCATAGGATTAAAAATATAATATTATCTCAGCTAAGAGGTAAGAAATGCACAATTTTAGATACCTATTATTTAGTAGAAACTTATTACTAAAAGTTAAGTACACTTTACTTTCTGATATTCCTCTCGTCTAGCAGCTAGCACACGCACATACGTCAGTGGAGGAGAGGATTGAGGGACCAGTTTTAATCATCGCTATCTTCAAAATGCTTCGATATTTAAGCTCCATTTTTTTTTTACAAAATGTTTTAAGACTTTTACTATAACTTTATGTAGAAAAAGAACGGTTTTATTAATTTTATTCAGTTATATTCGCTAAAATATTTATCTTTGGTATGTGGACTGAGGGACCACAGTTCAGTCGTTATATTTTTTTTTTATCTTTAATGCTCTGTGGTCTGTTATTTAGTAAATATCTTTACAAATTCTTTACTAAATGTCTGTATTCACAAAACCTTCTTTTTTAAGATACTTTCCGAGATCTGGCTGATCGACTGTGAGAACTGAGGGACCACACTTTATGGGTCGTAGTTTTTGATATATTTGCTTACAAATTCCCAAATTCTTTCTACAATTGTTTTAAGTCTACTACTAAATCCTAGGATTTTCATTTCGCGAATTCCCAGTGCGGTCCATCAGTTCACACGCACATCTCATAAGCACGTGTTTTTGATAAAGTCGATTGACCGTAAGCCTTCTGCAACATTTTCAGTGACTTCGAACACGAAATTCCATTGGCGATGCAAAATTTAAGACAAACTCTTTGTTCGGTTTTTTTGTCCATTAAGAAATTCACAATACACATTAGATAAGATCTAAATAAAAACAGCACTGTATATCACAGAGTACATTTTATATAGGGCTGTATAATGGTTGTATATAATCTAAATGACAGATGCAACTCAAACTCCGGACTTCTTGGCGGGAAAGTGAAGCGTCATGTTAGCAGTTTTGTTTTATTTTCTAAAATTTGTGTTTAGCCGAATATTAATGTGTAATAGTGGTGGATTATTAACCATTAAGTGTTCGTGAACCTGCATTAATGTAGGCAAATGAAACAAAACAGTGCAACATCACTTTAAGTTCTCTCAAGAAGTCCGCGCGAGGTTTCAGTAAAGTGCCGCGTCTTTACTTAAACTCAAGGGGAGCGGGGCGGGATATCATCAATCATCTTTATCATGCATTGAGTGGAGTTCATTTCATAATTATTTAAATAACTTTGTACTTGTTACCTAATTTTACATGACACTGGCTAAATGCACAAACCGTGCGAAGCCAAAAAGAAAGAAAAAAAAAAAAAAAAAAAAAAACTCAAACTCCGTGCCAAAATGGAAAACAGTTGTGCCAATCTAAAAACAAAAAAAAAACAAAAAACTGAATTTGGAACCACAAACAAATCATCCATTTCCGATACTTTTTGATTGAATGTGTATAAATAAGTTTACGAATTCTAGGAACCAAGGCCTGAATGTGGTATTGGAAATTTAGTCGGCTATCTATTACAACCCCCAAATATTTGATGGTGTTGGTTTGTGACAAATGTGGACAATCACATGAACTGTTGGATGGTGAGTTGCAATTGTGTGAGATAATGGGAAGATTTGGTAGGTCTTGCTTTCTGAGTGTATAGGTCATGAACTTAGGTTTGGCTACATTTTAGGTGAGCCACTTAGGCACTTGGCTGAACCCATTTTGGGCGTGTTTATAAACCTGTTCCCACGTGTCACCATAAAAAAGTAATGCAGTATCATCGGCGAATGTAATTATTTTCCCATTGATCAAGTCTGTGTTGCATAGGTTGTTTATGTAAACTAAAAACACGGCCGGGCTGAGGATACTTCCTTGTGGGACGCCATATTCAATCGGTAGTTCATGACTGGCCCAATCATCCACTCTAACAACCTATGTTCTACCCTTCAGGTGATTCGAAAATAAATCCTGTGGTTAACCTCTAATTCCCAAGTGTTCAAGTTTGTTGACCAAGATGGGGATAGACACCGTGTCAACGCTTTGGCTAAATTCAAATAGATGGCCAAGGTCTTTTTCTTATTATCCAGCTTAGAAATGATAAATTCCGTTAATTGATGAACAGCATCTGAAGTTAATTTATGTGCGCGGAATCCAAATTGAGATGGAGACAATAGCTGATTTGTTTCCAGAAACTTAACTAGTCTGATGTTCATTAGGCGCTCCAATATTTTAGATAGTGTGGGAAAGATGGAAATAGGTCTATAATTGTTGACAGCATCACCACATTTGAAAATAGGAACTATTTGAGAATTTTTAAAAGCAGCTGGGAATACACCCGTAGTAAATGACAAATTACATATAAAAGTTAGGGGAGGAACAATGACGTCAGTGTATTGTTTTAAGAAGCTACCTGAGATTTTATCTACCCCTGCTGCATAATCATTCTCGAGGTTAGCTATTTTAATGATTTTATCTCGAATTCGTCTATAGGTAATAGTACTATTGAATTAACGAAGGCATTCGTTGATTGAGATGAACTAGTGGTGTATGGTGTATTCGTTTTAGTAGTTGTAATTTCTTTCTGCCAATGATTTACCAACACCCGCGAAAAATAGGTTTATATCATTGACCGAAACTGACGGATTGTTGGGGCAAATTAATTGTGTTTTGCGTACTGGGACCTCGAGGCGAAAGTACTCGCGTCACTGTATCGATGGCGCGAGGAAGCGAGGGTGCGAGGCGAGTGGCTGATGCAGTGACATGTGGAGTTGCGTCGGTCACAGCTTCGCGCAGCCCTGGTGGCGGAATGGCGGGACAGGCTTTCACGCCCTACCGCCTCGCCACCATCGAGGCGGTCCGGCCGGTACTCGAGCCCTGGCGACGCACGGCTCCCTGTCGTTGCGGGTGACGCAGGCGCTCTCGAGGCATGGTTGCTTCGGGAAGTACCTGTGACGCATAAACAGGGAGCCGGACGCCCGGTGTCACCACTGCGTCGACTGCCGGGAGGACACGGCGCGGCATACGTTGGCAGAGTTTGCCGCATGGGAGGAGCCTCGCCGTGCCCTCATCTCAGGAGTAGGCAGTGACCTATCGCTGCCGGCCGTGGTCGAGTCGATGGCCGGCAGTGAGGAGTCCTGGGACACGATGGTTTCCTTCTGCGAAACAATCGTGTCGCAGAAAGAGGCTGCGGAAAGGGACCGGGAGATCTCGTCCGCTCACCCGGCCCGCAGGCGCACTGGGCGTCGGCAGAGGGCAGATAATGCCCTCTTCCGGCCCCCTTAAACGGATCCAGAGACGGCGGGCTCAGGGATGTCCGCCGCCCCTTTCAGATGTCGCGGGTGGGGTCTAACACCTCACCCCCCCAGACTTGAGGTGGCCCGCAGAGGCAGGCCGGTACTAGCCGGGGATTGTGGAATTAATAACAGATCCCATGATCCCCGGCGCAAGTGTAAGAAGGGAACACTGGGTTGGTTTTTAGCCAGTAAGAGTCTGACAGACCCCTCGGAGGACAACTATGAGGATTTTCCACTCCGTGGAAAAAAATAAAAAATAATTGTATTGGTTTGTCCTTTTTCTTTGAGGTGTAATGTAATGTTTGTAATAGTTTCCCACAACTTCTTGTTATTATTTCGAGCTTTCCAAATCATATCTTTCTCTTAGTTAATCGTAGCTTTCTTCAAAATATTATTACAATAATTCTTGTATCTCCGATATGTGCATTGGATAATTTCATTTCCAGGATTTTTCTTTGATTTTATATAAAGTTTGTCACGGTTTCTCATACATCTTAAAAGTTATTATTCCTTTCCTCCTTTTGTTATTCAGGGCTTAAGAATTATTTTGCGTCCGGTGCTTGTAATGCTGCGCGTGTCTATGGCTTTAGAAAGTGATCCTGTGAAAGTATCTGTTGCTAGGTTAACATCAGTCATGTTATATAAAGGATTAAAATCAATACTTCTAACGCTTTCGTTTAATCCTTGTGAATTGATGCGACTGTATGTTTTTTTAATTGGTTGCGTAGATTTAGTGTCCATGAATAGTATGACGGAATCATGATTAGTAATAGATGTCTGTGCAAGTCAGTCTTGTTTTAATATCATATGGTCTAAACATGTACGACTGTGAGTAGGGATTGAATGGGCAGGAAGTATCGGTGAAACACAATCTAAATGTCAAGGTAGTCGGTGGCTTTGGTCTTGGGTACCGAGTGCAATATCAATATTAATATCACCAACCGTTGCAAATGTTTACTGACAGCGACACAAATAAAACATTACTCTTTGCTCCAGGTGAACAAGGTGGAATTATCCGGAAGACTTAACTTCGGCTGATTTGTATTGATATGTTTGGTTGCTAATGTCTTGAACAAAAAAATACACCCCATCACTAAATAAATATTTTACATAGGTGCCGTTCGGGGACTGAAAATAATATTAATAAACTGTTCCACCGAACCGCACATCAAAATTTTGTTTCAGTGCGGTTAGTGGAAGTGCTCAGGTGCGGTTTGGACAAGTGCTGTTGAAATCAGTGCTCTGAGTGGAATACCTCGTCGCCCGGGCCTCTGCAGCCTCTAACTCTAGTCTTTTTTTCCGTGCAAGCACAGAGGAAGATGAAGATCTCTTAGACGTTGCTTTGCAGACTTGATACGTTGTAGACGGCAACATATCCACAGCGGATAGCGGTCGTGGTTCCTTTTCACCTACACTTTCGAGGAGAGTTTTTTGACCTTGATGCTGTAAGTCTTTCACACTTACTCGTTCCTCGCTTGCTGGTAGTGTTGGAGGAACCTCTTGGACCGAAGACTCCGCCTGTTGTACCGCTATCTTCTTTAAAGCACTTCGAGTTTTCATTAATAATAATAATGTATTTATTAACTCAGACAACAATAATCCATTCGTTAGTACAAAAAAACAACCATAAAAGCTATGTTGGTGTGTTAGTGCATTGTTGGTGGTGAATGAAACATTAGATCAGGGCTTGAAGGACCACAACTGTAGCGAATACGAATAAACAAATTTTAATAACAGAATAACAGAAAAATATAATACATTGGGTTTTCAACGACGATGACAGAACAAAACAGGTGCAAATCAATTAGACCGCTAAAAACGAAAAAGTACCTACTTGTCATTTAGAAATAAGGTAAATAGTAAAAGTTCTTACGCTAGTTGCGTCGCTTACAGTCCTGTTTCTTTTTAAGGTGTGATAGCATTTGCAGCAGGAGCGCAGGAGAAAAGAAAGATGTATAGTTACTCTTCTATGTTAGAGGGTATGGTTTCCGAACTTAGTCCTTCATGTGGACCATTGTGCGTGGATAGTTACTCTTAGTTCTCATTATGTTTCGTAGGTACAACCAGTACTTTCATAATTTTAGAAATCGTTATCTATCTTTCATTTCGAGCGCTAAAAATCAATAACTTTGCTTGCTTATTTTACGCAAAAACGACGTACCTACCTAAAATGAAGACTTGTGACGAATTTACACATATTTGGCGAATACACTTTCAATGTATGGATTGTACAAATGTGACGAATTTACTTTGTGGCGAATGTTCAATAACCCAAATGGTACACCAGTACATTGTCTCTCCTTCTCCCTTTAATCCAAAGGTTGTCTGTAAAAGATCTCTTTAGCGATAAGACCGCCCATTGTGTCACCCTATGTAAAATTTCGAGAGAGCAGTGGTGGCCTAGTGGTAACGGCGTCGATTTACGAGTTATAAGTCGTAGGTTCGAACCCAGACAGGTGCTTTACTTTGTGTAAATTATTTTATCAGCACTGTTCTCAAAACGGTGAATGAAAACATCGTGAGGAAACCGGCATGTCCAGAATCAAAAAATCGAAGACATGTGACATCTACCAACCCGCACTGGACCCGCGTGGTAGATTACTGCCCACTCCCTCTCACAGAGAGGAGGCCTGTGTCCCAGCAGGGAACATTATAGGCTGATTATGTATCTGAAATTTCAACATTTATATCTGTAATTATTATAATGTAAATAATAAAGAGTATTCTATTCTATAATTTTATGTTACCGAATATAAGGAAACACGCTTGTTTGTTTTATCTGCAGGTAACTATTATGTGTATTTTTGTGTAGCCGCGTCGATTTTTGTAGCTGTATGGTATGGTATGAGACGCGCGTGGAGTCACGTTAAACAATCATTGATCATTTACGAATTACCGAATGACTTACATATTGCTCGCTGAACAGATGGCCGGTGGGGCCGAAAGGTTCTGGAGTGGCAACCGCGTACCGGAAGACGTAGCGTTGGAAGACCTCCTACAAGGTGGATCGATGACCGCTAGATGCAGGAAGCACAGAACCGGTCGGAGTGGCGGTGCTTGGGGGAGGCCTATGTCCAGCAGGGGACGTCTTTCGGCTGAAATTATGAACTTACGTACGGCCTGTACAGTCGCGCAGCGCTGTGCGCGCCTAAGAAAGAGATGGAAAACCATATGCGCGATCCGCAATCCGCGAAAACATTTTTTTTTTCTCTTGTCCTATGATTCATCAATAGAATGAACCCTACTCTTATTACAATCTAGCCTTATAGATAGACTAATAAGTAATTAAATTATAACCTAAACTACTAAATTGTCTTTACTAAGAATGTGTCCAATATCACTTTTCTTATTGTCTCTATTAAGGCGAATACACTTCATTTTTGTGTTTGATTGGCACTTTTGTACTTTACACTATTAATTAACACTAAACACTAACTCGAACGGTTTTGTTCTTTTTAGTCTTCTTACTACGAGAAGCTGGATTGCCTCGACGTTCAAATGCTGATGAAGCCTCTTTTCGTGAGCTTCTGCAAATTTCTGGATCACTTTATCGATGAACTCAACTTTTAGATCCCGATGGAGGTCATCATTTCGTATGTACCAAGGTGCATTCACAATTTCCCGTAGCACTTTGTTCTGGAATCGTTGTATAATTAATATATTGGTCTATTTGGTGCAGCCCCACAGCTGGATACCATAAGTCCAAACTGGCATCAGGACTTGTCTGTACGAGTATAGCAACAATTTGTTTTGCACGGACAGCATGGAGTTTCTTCCAAGCAGCCAATACATTCTTTTGAATCGGTGGTCGAGTTCATGTTTTTTCTTCTTGACGTGGGCTCTCCAGCGTAACTTTGCGTCAAGGGTCATACCGAGATACTTGGCTGTATTCTCGTATGGGACTTGTTTATTGTTTATGTAAACTGGAGAATACTGATGTTTTTTGTAGGAAAAGTCTATGTGAACAGATTTGGATACATTTTTAATCTTCCATTTTTGGTCCAGTTATAAACTTGATTTGAGATGCAGGAAGCACAGAACCGGTCGGAGTGGCGGTGCTTGGGGGAGGCATATGTCCAGCAGGGGACGTCTTTCGGCTGAAATTATGAATGACTTACGTACGGCCTGTACAGTCTCGCAGCGCTGTGCGCGCCTAAGAAAGAGATGGAAAGAAAGAAAGAAAGAAAGAAAAACCATTTATTGGTACTCGCACAGATCACAAATTAAACTGTACAAAAACACACTCATAGAAACATAAAGATCAAAAACAAAAATAAAGTAAAAATGAAAATAAAAACAGAAAGTCCTGTACGAGGCCAAAAGGCCTATTATGGAAAACCATATGCGCGATCCGCAATCCGCGAAAACAATGAGCGCGTGCCCGAAGCGGCAACATCGCATCAAGTGATTGCGTGAAATCTGACAGTTGAATCGTTTATTAGGGAGAAACATTAATTAGAAAAAATTACCGAACCGCCCATACATCGGTATTTTTGCCATACCGAACACCGAACACATTGTACACGGGGCAGTTTCTTTACGGTACCGCACGCTAGCCGAACCGCAGAATAATCTTGTACGCATGACAAACCACCGGATGACGCCCGCTGCCGCCGCGCCGGCGGGCGTTGTGCCCATGTTGTGCCGTAGTGACGCCGTGTCTGTCATCAAGCTTCCATAATCCAGTGATCCATACAACACTGATGACCGTGCCTACACACGGCAAATCAACCGTAGTTTTTCACGGCACGTAAATCTTGTGTGTACACACGGCTACACATCAAGCTATACAATTCCAGTGTATGCTGACCTTTCATTGTACGGGAATCCTATACAATGCAAGATCAGCCTAAACTGGATCGCGGGCTTGCGGACGGTGAGCGATGGGTAGCTCGCCGTCCGATAAGGACCAGGCCCGGGTCAACGGCGCGTCGTGTTCCACGCGCGCCTCAAAGAGACGTCAGCACGAATTGACGGGGTCCATTAGGGCCAATGCCTGCCAGGGTTGCGAGTTTGTCCGAAAGGGATATCGTGGCCCTGGCACACAGGCAAATGAAGGAACACGGGTGGGTTTTAGTCAGTAAAAGTCTGACACGCCCTCCCGCTCCGCCTAGAGCGCGAGAAGGTATTTGATAATTTCCCACCCAAATAAAAAAAGCCTAAACTGGATATGTATAGCTTGATGTGTAGCCGTGTGTACAACGGGCCTAATGGAATATACAAATTATTTGTTTGACCGGGACTTTCATAATTCCCCAAAATGGTATAGGTATTTTACTGAACATGAAATAATAGTTACATCATAAATAAACCAGATGGCGCTAGTATCTACTTAGTACGAAGTTCGTAGTGCTGGCTATCTTATTGGATGAATAAATAATAATATTTACCCCTAGGTCATTATTGAGTCCAGAGCTATCCAAAATTAACTAATTATTTACTTAAGGTACAAAAAGCGACACCTAGGAAATCGATCAACTCAGCCTATCCACTGCTGGACAAAGGTCTCTCTGAAGATAGACAACAACAACAACAACCCCGGTTTAGGGGTTTACACCTTCCTCATCCATATCTATCTGGTACAGGGTTGACTGATCAACGTGCGCCGAACGTAATACCTGCCTACTTAATAATCAAGTATGACCACTAGACGAGGCCTATTGAATGCACCAATAATGAAACATGAACCATGATCGTCATAGATTTCCTCATCATCCTCCATCATTCCATATTTGGTCGGTGGTTTTATTGAAATAACAATTTAATTCAAAAATTATATAATAAAATATGAATAATTATAATACAGCAGTTCATTTGATTTTAAACTATAAACCAGAGATTATTTTTGTGACTCATATTTCTTTTACGCATTAGCGACGATCCAGTTAGTGTATCGACTGACGCGAGCGTTGACACCAGGGTAGAAGGGATCAGCGCACTGGAAGCCCCATGAGACAACACCGACGATGATGTTACCGGCGTGAGCGAGGGGACCACCAGAGTCTCCCTGGCAGGCGTCCTTGCCACCGACGTCTAAGATACCAGTGCACAACATGTTGTCGGTGATGTCGGGCCAGTTCTGGTAACCGGGCAGAGTCTTCAGGTAAGCGTAACGCTGAGTGCACAAGCCATGGTTGATGACGTTGAGGTCCACGTGCTGCAACTGTTCGGGAGCTCCACCACTGGACTGTAAAGTAAATAGGATTCATATTAAATTAAAATAACTCAAATCAGAAGGGGTTTTCAATTTGCCACGTTCGGTTTTGTTTAGAGCTTTGTTACTAATTCCGAAATATGTACGTATTTTCGCTAAATATTGTAATCAAGAAAAAAATTCTAGCCCAAGAAAATTGATTTGACAAACCTAAGACAAATAGCGTAATCTATTCCATTCAGTGAGAACAATTTTACTAACATAACAGAAAATTCATAACCATGTTGACTTAAAAAAAGAAAATAATCACCGAAAGTACTCCCCAACCGATGGTGGTTAGTGTAGTACCGTCAGCAAGTGCGTAGTTGCTGCCAGGGATACTAGCGGGCTGGATGAGGTTGGAGAAGACGGCTGGGGTGGCCAGGCGGACGATGGCGACGTCGTTGTCTATGGTGTTGTGGTTGTAGTTTGGGTGCAGGACCAGTTGGGAGACATCGTGCTGAGAGCCGCCGCTAGACGCGAGCGAGGTGCCCAGGAGCACGCGCCACTCCGCAGGTACGTCACCGCTGCGTTACATAAATAGAGATAATTAGTATAGAAGAAAATTGACAATTCTTATGCTAAATATCGACGCATACATCGATTAGAAATTTATGATAAGTTATGGCGAAAGCGACAGGGTAACCCGAAATTCAAATTTTCTTACGTTTTTGCAATTTTCAGGTCAGCATCACGTTGTATGTTGATTTAAATATGATTCGCGGCCGTATTAAATATTTGTTTATAGAATTATAATCAGATCAATACAACTCTCTAAGGAATGACTAATTGGCCAATTCTAACTAAAGGAGTTGTATTACTGATTCTAATTCTGTAAAAGCATATTTGTTGCGGTCGCGAATCATATTTTAATCATTGACATACAACGCGATGCTGACCTGAAAATTGCGAAAATAGTAAGAAAAATTGAATTTCGCGGGCTATCTTAGCGCAACGTATTAGGTATTTTTTGTACCATCTAACACATTTCTAGGGCAGACAATAGGTTCGCAAAGACCTTACTGTCTGCTCCAGGTATTTGTGACATGGGCACAGACAATATAGGTACACACATAGAATAGGTAGGTACGTAAAGTAGGTTAGTAGAACTTACAAGAAGCAGTGGGCAGCAGAGAGTACAGAGGTAGTGGTTAGCAGAGAACCGCCGCATCCCTGGTTCCACCAGATGCCCCACAGACCATACTGCATGTTGGACATGTACGGGTAGTGCTCAACACTGGTGGGGGAGCCACCGACGATGCGGGTGATACTCTTGGGCACCGCTGGATTGGAAAACAGAACATTATTAGGACAAAACAAATTGCATGTTGACTGCCTCGTCGTGGTCTAGTTTTTGCAAGTGACTAGCGTGACTACTGTTCATAAGGCACTGAGGGGCTACTCCGAACATAAATCTGAAGTATCGGCCGAATGTTCGGTCTTTTCTTTACTACGGCTAACTGTTGCTGATTACGGCGAAAAAATAAATAAAAAAGGCAGTCGAAGAGATACGCCAAAGTCAAAACTGTGACTTGAAGTCGGGTAAGGACTCAAAGTCAAAAATAGAAAATATGGAAGTTATAAAACGGCCGAACATTCGGCCGATACTTCGGTTTAGCGCTTCGGAGTAGACCCCCTGAGTTCGATCCCCAGGTCGGGGGGTCAAGGTTTTGTCTATTAGAATTATTTCTCAGGATTTGTGTAGGTACCTATACATTTAAACAATTAAACCCGATCTTGCTAGTCAACATTGTGATTAAAATAAGTAAAAAAAAACAATAAAATAGTTTAAAAACTGACAAAGATAATAATAGGTAAGCAAAATGGGACGATTTTCTATTCTGCTGGAAAAAACCAACAAACAGTTAGCCCCCATTAGCCCTGAACCGTACACTGACCGTCGTATTAACTAGACGTCAAGGCGGAAGCTTTGCCCAGCAGTGGGATTATAGCATAATGTAGTACTTAAATAGTAGTAATTATTTTTATTAATCAAAGTAAGGTAGCTCACCGAGTGCGGACCCCAAAAGGGCTAACAGGATGACGACACGCATGATTGTTCAAGTTACTGCTCGTATACTGCCTGAAGACCTAAACTACGTTCTTATATATTAAATGTTGTTATCCATTATCTTTTAATTATCAAGTACTTAATTATGGTTTACCTATAAGGGAAAACCAAACAGTCGATCTAACGAAGATTAAATTGTTCGATAGATAGATAGGTAATCCGACTCGAGGTTCCTAATACCAGCTTTTTGCAACAATTTAGGTACATACCTAGTAAAAGCCGGATACCTGCTTATAGACCTTTGAAATCACGTCACTGGCGCTCTTAAAAAATACGCTAGCTACGGTATGTACGGTCAGCAACGCCATTTTGTTCACTTGGGACCGGGGGGGTGTGAGATCTATTATAGAGCGTTCTTAGACTTTACCCAAGCTTAGTACCTACAGGGCTTCAGTTAGCGTTTGATATGAATATGAACCTTATACATATGAAGATAATGTGTAGATTCAGACAAGCGACTGTGATCAAGCGCTCATATATGAATATGAATATTTAGCTAAATACAAATAAGTTCATAATTGTATTAAACGCTTACCGTAGGTACTAAGCTTGAGTAAGGTTGTGCAGTGTCTCAGGAGTAGGCAGTGACCTGTCGCTGCCGGCCGTGGTCGATTCGATGGTCAGCAGCGAGGAGTCCTGGGACGCGGTGGTATACTTCTGCGAAACAGTCGTGTCGCAGAAGGAGGCTGCGGAAAGGGAGCGGGAGATCTCTTCCGCTCACCCGGCCCGAAGTTGTAAACAAATGAAAATTACAAAAACTGGCACTTCCTTTGATTTGACACATAATATTCCTTTGCAGTATTCGATTCTTGTCAGCAACAGGGCTCAGTATAAAATTACGATGTTTTTTTAACAAAAGAAACTGGGTTTGATTCCTGTTTCCTGGCTGCGAATTTTAGTTTGAGGGCATTATTAAAAGAAAACCGGAATATATGTAATATTTATAAGAAATGCTAAAAAGCAGTGTATTCAATAATTTTGTTTCAATTTAGATGACATGTAAAAGTAACAATGTGACTTTGACTTGAACGACTTTTGTTGCTGACCGTATCTAATAAAAAGTACCTACTACCTACCAACAATTTATCTTCTTCTTGGTGGTCAATTTATTCTTGTTATGCATATAGATTCGTATTGTGTTGCTATGTTATGTGTGTATAATTATCGGGAGCGAAAAAGAGACAAGACGAAGAAGAAAATGTGGCTAATTAGCCATGTTTTGACGTGCCACTTGCGGAGCGTGTATATCCTATGTACCTCTGTTTACTTATAATATCATTGAAACGTCCAACGTCCCGTCCAGAGTATGAAAATCAGCCCGGAGACGGGCAAATAATTGTTGCCTGTTAACACTTTATTGTAAAATTTTTATTCACTGTATTAAGTCATGCAAAAATAATCTGTTAGTTTAGCATTTTCTAACAACACACTTCTTAAATTTTTGTTTCATCATGTTAGGTACCTAATCGTAAATACTTAATTTTATTAGGTATTTCTATTTCTTCTAATCTTTGGATACCTTAAAGAACATGTATCATGTAACTATGGGTTGCCACTAGCTCCTGTAATACAGTGTATACTAGCGCAGGAGCTAGGGAATTAATAAAAATGTTTGCATAAATTATGTCAATAAACATTATATTATTATATTTACTACCTAATTTGTACCTCTCTAAATATACCATAATGAAGTAAGTACTTGAACAGAAATCTAAAAATTCGCTGAAAGCCGTAATTTGGCAAAATGACAGTCAGCAAAATCGAATTTTGCTTTTTGTTTGAGGTGCTGAGGTGAAAACCATTTTTCGATTCAGGGATCCGTTTGCGTAATATTAGGTAAGTAAGCTTTAAGGTGCTAATTTTTGTTACAGTCAAGTGCCCCACCCCCTCCCCGCCAGCTCTAAATGTACATTAATAATAATATTCTTATTATCTATATATATAACATAATCAGCCCATAATGTGCCGACTGTTGGGACACAGGTGAGAGGGAGTGAGACGTAATCCACCAATGTTCCCACTGCTGGGACACAAGCCTCCTCTCGGTGAGAGCGAGAGTGGGCCGTAATCCACCACGCGGGCCCAGTGCGGGTTGGTAGATGTCACATGTCTTCGAATTTTTGGTTCGAGGACATGCCCGTTTGCGATTTGCGATGTTTTGCGTCGCCGTTTTGAGAGCAGTGGTGGTGAAATAATTTACACAAAGTAAAGCGCCTGTCTGGGTTCGAACAATAAAAAAAAAAAAGAAAAATCAATAAGGCTGCCATCAAAGTACATAGACTTTGATGGCGGCCTTATTTATTACCAGTAGGAAGAAAGGCAGCCCTTATTCCTACTGTATACTGGTACCGTAGTTTAATTGATTTTATTACATACTGACGAGTTCATTTGTTTCGACGGGTCGTTTCAGACCTAAAGCAGCTGCAGCCAGTGCTATAATGCTCGTTCCTTCTCTCTGTAAGACGTCATCTCCAAAGGCGAGAGTATCGAGGCGATTGTCTCTCCGTGCCATCAAATTCTCGCGATGTAATCGCCGTGTAGAGATCGCTCCATATAGTTTCTATTGAATTTGATGCCACGGCATGACTTCGTGGAGATGGCGCCTTCTGCCTTGCGGTTTGCCAATTACAGGCAGGTAGTTTTTTGTTTACTCTACTTACCTTCATAGGTTTAGCGGTGAATAAAACAAACTTCTGGTATATAAGTTTTATTGGAATGTCCTTTAGAATACGTACAAATTATCTAAGGGAAATGATATCTCTAAATAATTGAACCTTTAAGCTGTTACGTGGAAACAATCCAAATTTCAAAAATATGGAGGTTAAATGTAATCGCTTTGGTTACTTACTTATCCACAGTAAACATTAGGCATCGAGACATAAGGAATTGCTCAGATTTTGTGAAAATTTAATGAATGAATTAACAAAGATTTTACTTTTAATATGGAACTTTGCCTTCTTGTGGTATACCTATATATCAATTTGACAAAGTCTGCGCAAGCCTTTATGTAATGATAAAAGTAAAAATAACTCCGTAATTATACCTTAAACGTGAGTGGTGGGAAAAGCTTATATAAAATTCATACTTCGAACACGGATTAGGTACAGTCGCCAGCAAGTCAGGTTACACGAAATTGACAAATTTCTCCAAACGATTTTAAACCTTAAAATGTTGAAGTTTAAGTTCAAAATGGAATGAGAAAATTCGACAGTTTGTGGTAACTTGTTGTGCTGGCGACTGTGCCTATGCAACGAACTAGGAAATGGTATCTAGCACAGTCAATATTTGCTTCGTCAGTCGATTTTTAAAAGCTTTTAAAAGTAGTGGAACCGATAATGTTGCTTTTACTGATACCATTTACTAATTAAAGTATGTACAATTTCATCGCCTGCCTTATATAAAATAATTTATGTTAGATTACGTTACGACTATGTTACATAAAAAAAAAATGAAGTAGTATCAAAACTCAACAGTAACTACGTCAAACCACGGACTAAAATTCAGGCAGAAATATTCAGAATAATTGACGAAGACAATATTTTATATCGACTAAATATTAGTAGATTGTCGATAAACTCTGTATGCTCTGCATGTGGCTCAAAATCATCGACATGGAAAGCTAACAACTCATGGAAACAATTTTATTTGGCTGAATAATACTACTTGCATATTAAACTCACTTTTGGTAATTTTCATTCCTAAAGTAAAAATGCATTCTAATACCCAATTTTTTTGTTTCCACAGAGCAGACTTTCCGAGTCCTTGATATAAAATAAAAAAAAATAATTTATAATAATTATGGTGTCATCACATTAATTTTATGCAATACAAAATTACAATCCTTGTATAAATTCAGTTATTTAATCTTTCTCCAAGATGTGAACTTCGTCAAAAGACTAGGTAACACATATAATACCGTTTTAAATTTCGCGTTCCGTAAGTCAAAACCAAAATTAAAGTATTTTTTATAATTAAACTGGTTCATATAAAAGTTGGATTGCTCAACAATTCGGTAGTTGCACATTATATTTAATACATAATTTTAGTAAGTTTTTACGCACAATCGTTGTAATACATTCGGAAGACTGAGATAAGTGCACCAATATTTCGTTATATAATAATAATTACGTGAGCTTATGGCCCTTTGTACACGGCACGTTTTTTAGGGTGCCTGTCATCAAGCTTCCATAGTGATCCTTACAACACCGACGACCGTGCCTACAAGTACACACGGCGAATTAACCGTAGTTTTTCTCGGTAAGAAAAACGTGTGTACACACGGCTACACATCAAGCTATACATTTCCAGTATACGCTGACCTCTCATTGTACGAAAATTCTACACATGCGAGATCAGCTTATACTGGAATTGTATAGCTTGATGTGTAGCCGTGTGTACAAAGGGCCTAACATCGATCAACAATATTCTTGATCGAAGGAATTTAACATGTTGTTTTAGGTACTTAATCGGGAATCTCACTTCTTCCTCTCTGATGATAAGGAGTACGGTGGTTTTTCAGTTGTAACAATAGCATAAATTAGAACGAAGGTAATTCCACTGATGATTATTTGTATAATTCAGTTTCATAAAAGATTCAATTGAGGCATATCATACGCATTTTCTGAGTTTAATAGAGAACAAAAGGTTCACAATACACTATTAAGTCTCTCCCGTTATGATAAAATTAACGCCTACGATAACCTAAACTAATAAAGCTTTGTTGGTGATTACATCTAATTAATGAGACTCATATTTACACAAACAAAGTACAACAAAGACAAACATTATTGTAAAAACTACCAGATTATCCGATTTACTAGTCGGTGTTTTGATTTATTGGGTCTTTACGTTGAAAACAACTCGAGCATAGCTGCAACAAACGTCGAATAAGTTACCATAAACACAGGTCCAACAATTTCATGAGATGTATCTACTATGAACTATGTTCAACTTGCGTAAACATTCTATGTATATGTTTAATTATATTTTAAACGAGTACTATTTGTGCTAACCCATTTTTTCTCTTATTGTATTAATATTTGGCAGGTTTCAAGTCTGTTTATAATTAGGATTACATGCTAAACAACTAGTAAGTATAACTTACGTCACAAGATTAATCATATCAAATATTATGGTGGGCTGCAATATTCGTCTTTAGCATATTTATCAAATGTGCATTTATCACCTCACTGCATTCGTTTGAAAAGTTGATCAAAAATATAAAAGCCCACTATTTATTTGATTGATTACAAATTCTTAAACTAATTGGTGTTCACTTACAACTTCGGTTCTTCTTATAACTAATCGTAATCTCGAAATACTAATCTAGATAACTGTAATCGATAAATAAATTAAAGCCTACGTAGTATCAATATTGTATTCAATAAACATAATTATAGTAATAAATAATATATATTACTCATAAACGTATGTAATTATAAACTGTCTGATTTATACAGATAGTTATAGTAAAAAGAGACTTATAGCAATTGTATCTAAATACGTCAATTTAATTGAGACAATAACGTCAACCATTAATACCATAATATATAAGGTAATAACAAATTAATCTACGAATACATACTAGTACCAACATATTACGTAAAATTACGCCAAAACAAACGCTTCACGAGAAGCACAGAAAAGGCACGAAATTCATAAGACAGCGCATGTTTTAACATTGTAATTGATATACTATTTAGTTATAAGTATATATTTTCATAAGAATTATTTTATAATTGAACTTTGTTTTTTTTTTCATTTTCTATAACAAATGTAAGATTACAGCTACCAAAATTTCAAAGCTATAATCGTGTTCATTATTTAATATTAATGAATGGAGTATAAATGGTTTACGGGTATTCAGTAGCAGCAATAATTTAACCCATTAATTAAGATTATAAGGTCATAACATTTTAAAGTATTGGACAGTTTATTAGATTAACTTGGAATTGACAAGTTTACCGCAATGTTATCTGTATAGATAGTGTAGTAGTCATTAATTATAATTATCTACATTTTTTAAACCAGGTACAAACAAATAAAACCCATGTTTCGCTGAAGAATAGGTCAACTTCCTGACTGTTCCTGAATGACTAACGAGAACAACAAACAAGTCTTATTAGTTTTTCAAGTAGCAGTACGTCAGTACAATGTATGATTAGAAAATTTAATAATAACAAAAAGGGCATCAAGTTTCGTATTCAGGTCTTTTTAATAGACACATTCGTTAGTAAAAATATTTTTAGTTGCTTTCATCCTTATTGGAATCTCGTACGGTCTAAACAAAGTATTGAGGAATGCGACAACCTTGATATTTGAACTTTGTCATCTTTACATTAAAGCAAGTAACTGTTAAACGCTTGAATGTTTCATTTTCCATTTCCCCATTAAATATGATCATGTAAAAGTTACAGTTCTCAAACAGTAAAGTTGTGAAAATACCAGGATTTTCGTGTCATTTTAGGCTCAAAATAAAGGCGTGTCTCACTGTCGGTCGACGGTCCTTTTGAGCCACTGTGTGAAGTGCCTCAGCTGCCATACTGCCCTTGCAGACTCCTCGCGTAGCCGCGCGTTGTGTCGCCGTAACCGACGGACCTATCACATCACAGATAATTAGTAAAGCTATACATATTTATCTTAATCCTGTTTAAATTATAATCTTATCATTTAATCACGGCATTACCAAAGATGTTTTAACTCGCGCACTGCTGTACATTGACTTATTGGACTGGTTTAATTCAGTCTCTCTTTGATTTGTATCAATCATACCAAATGAAAAACAAATACAAGATGAATACCTATACTAAACCCCAAAACTCATGGCAGCTGCGATCATATGTCGTGCGAACAGGACGGTACGGTGATATTTAGTACAGGTAAAACTCAATCATAAAATTCTATACGGAGTCTCGCTCCCACGTATTTTGACCGCGGCTGGCAAGAACGGTAGGGTGTACTCACGGAATTAGTATGTACTATACAGGGTGGAATTTTGTAATGCCACCTGGAGGGAAAGTACTCTTAATACTGCAGATAGAAAATTTTACTCAAAGGAAACATTCCTTTATTTTTGAATAGAAAGCAAACTGCATTCAAAGATTTTCGAAAATTCTCTTCTCCCACACCCGGCAATCGAACCGGCTAAAATCTGAAAAATTATACCCTGTACTTTTATTGCATCGATCGTTAGGGTCAATTATAAGGATGAAATCTCTCTAACAAACATGATAAATTAAATGAAAGGAAAACTTTCATTTAATTTATCATGTTTGTTAGAGAGATTTAATTTTAATTTAATTTAGATTTAATTTTTTCAGATTTTAGCCGGTTCGATTCCCGGGTGTGGGAGAAGAGAATTTTCGAAAATCTTTGAATGCAGTTTGCTTTCTATTCAAAAATAAAGGAATGTTTCCTTTGAGTAAAACTTTCTATCTGCAGTATTAAGAGTACTTTCCCTCCAGGTGGCATTACAAAATTCCACCCTGTATACTACAACTGGAATGCTTAGAAGCACCGAAAAGTCGGTCTTGACAGAGAAAACTGTACTGTAGTGTCCTTGTGTAATAAGGGGGTCTACTCCGAAGCGTTAAACTGAAGTATCGGCCGAATGTTCGGCCGTTGCTTGACTACGGCTAACTATGGCTGACTACGGAGAAAGAAAAAAAAACGACAGTCAAAGAGATAAGCCAAAGACAAAAATGTGACTTTAAGTCGGGTATGGATTCAAAGTCAAAAAAGGAAACTATGGAAGGTATAAAACGGCCGATCATTCGGTTTAACGCTTCGGGGTAGACCCCCTGGTGACCATACATTTACAGGACAAAAGACGAGCTCGTGGCTAAGTAATAACAGCCGCATGGGTCGATCCATCAGGTTAAGCTATGCTTGCCGGGGTTGGTTCGTGGATGGTGGACCATCTTTACATACCGAGACTCCTCCGTGCTTCGGAAAGCACGTAAAGCCGTTGGTCCCGACTGTCATTCGAGTATCTTTGACAGTCGTTACGGGTCGTCAGAAGCCCGAAATTCTGACAACCAGTCTTACCAAGGGGTATCGTACTACCCAGGTACTGGGTTGTTATAAATCGATTAAACTAAATGATCACCATTACAATAAATATGATCATCTTATTACACAAAGCCGACGTGATCACTGCGTGACTAGTCACTTCCTGTTTACTTGGTTTTGTTTTATCAAACTAAATACGAATGTGTGATGATAAGCCATTATTATGGGTTTTTCTACTACGCGACTTGTTTTCGATTAGAGCGCGAGTCAATTTATCTGACTTTTACACGTAGGTACATTTAATCTGATCGAATTAGTTAAGAAAATAATAGTAGTAAATAAAATATCTGCCAGAAGTCAGAAGATAGACAGAGAGAGTGAGTATCTGTGTTGGAGAAGTGAGAGGGAGAGGGAAAGAGACATTCGTATAGCAACAAAAAAAATAAGCTAAACACGGGAACGAAAAACCAACGAAACTTTTGCCTGCTCGGTATAGAGTTAAATCTGAAAGTCAACGCATTGTAGATTTTTGACATCAGCGCGATGGGGGCCGTGAGCACAGGTAAATTTCAATGCGTAAGGACGCAAAAGGTAAGGGAGAGATTTACAGACCGCGCTTTACTTTGCTTAAGTAAGTGTTTCATACGAATATAACGAACGAATTGTCAGATAATAGCAGCGAGAAATGTTTCATCATTCAATGAGGACGTTCAATCGGCCATAGACGAACAGGTGTCATCCCTTTTGACGGCAGACATTATGGGTTTGCGTCGCAATAATAACAACTTTTATCAATACAGGAATTTTAGAGGTCCGTTCAAAAATAGAGGTGAGTCATCATAATCAGGACGAAGAAGAGGACACACACACACCTGTAATATAATGTACAGACGCCAGCACATCAAGCTACTACAATCTGTCAAATTTCTTTAATAGATTTTCAACTTTATCCCTACAGCTTAAGGTTCAAGGTTGATTGGGAAAAAAAAATCAGTTTCGGGTAGCTTGACCTGCTGGCGTCTGTACTTACATAATATTACACCACATCTATACATATTATAAATTGAAGTCGCTTTTGGTGTGTCTGTTTCAACATCATTTAGAGTTTATTCCGGAAGGTTTATGTGTATAATACATTCATATTTTACTTAGATATGACGTCATGATTATGAACAGTTAGTTATACGTTATACGTTAGTTTATAATCTATCTAGCGAGATTATAAACTATCGAAAAATAGTGAACTGCAACAAACCATTTGCCATTTAACGCATTATTTTTCGAGAGTTTATAATCTATCCATGGTGAACCGACAAATTGTGAACTGGTATCAAACTTGCATGCGAAGAACACACTTAAATAGCCAAGTAAATACGGGCAACTTGGAAAAAGCGCTCGCCAGCCGCTGCCGCAGCTCCACTCGCTCCGCTCGCTCGGCTCGCGCGCGGTGTGTCACATTTCTAAGCTAGAAATCGTGTTCCCTCTTATATAAAAACATAGGGTAGTTTTAATTTGGCTTGTCCATTCGTCTGTTTCCTACCCACATTGGAAATCGGTGGGGTGATGTCTGCCTTGCCCCGCGCGCGCCCGCACCGTGGATCGTTCTGAAGCATCGACCTGTTCGCTCCGGGCTGCCATCTGACGTGGTCAATTTACGTATTAAAACTCAAAACTGAATATCTTCCGAAAACTTATATAAATTGCCGTGCAATTAGTTGCATACCTTCATCAAGACATATTTCTCACGCGAGTGGCTGAATTGCTGTACTATTCCTGAAACCGTGATCTGGTGCTGTAGCTTGGATGATTCAGGTTAGTTGTCAGGCCTTTTTTATCTACCCTGTGTATTGAGCAAGATCATTACTTCTACAGGGGGTTTAGGTACAACATTTCCCGCCATAAATTTAGGCCCTTCGATTTATTTTACCAAGCGCCCTTATTCAGATTCCACACAAGTACTTGCCGAAGCAACCGTGCCTCGAGAGCAATTGCGTCTCCCAAAATGTCAGGGGGCCGTGCTTCCTTTCGAGCCAGTGGTCGAGCACTGGCCGGATCGCCTGGATTGTATCCAGGTTATAGGCGCAGGTAGGGTGCAAAAAGTTTCTCCCGCTTTCCGCCACCATGACCTGACGGAGCTCCGACCGGCGCAGTGTGATCAGTCAGCTGGGCGCGGCAGGGGCCCGGTACCAGCTGGTGAAAATGGGGGCAAAAGTCCTATCGGCTCTCGAGCCCCAATCGTAGGTACCACAGTTTTAACTTAATCTAACCCATTTGTTAGGAGGGCTTGGCTTAGTTACTGCGATCAATTCGGCTACAACCAAGACCTACCAATAAGGAACGAGAGAGATAATTGAGAGAGAAGATAATTTCGGTCTGAGCTGCAGCTGTCCCTATCACACACTACGGGGGAGACTTGAGGTAAGGGGGGGTCAAACTTACACGTATATAACTAGGGATGTGGCAATTGTCGATATTTTTTTTTATCGAGGTTAGTGATGTACATCGTGAGGTACATCGATGTCGATGTTTATCCTTTACTGTTTTTATTTATTAAATCGTGAGATTGTAAGAAGTAGTATTTTTAGGGTTCCGTACCCAAAGGGTAAAACGGGAACCCTATTACTAAGGCTCTGCTGTCCGTCCGTCTGTCTGTCCGTCTGTCACCAGGCTGTATCTCATGAACCGTGATAGTTAGACAGTTGAAATTTTCACACATGATGTATTTCTGTTTCCGCTATAACAACAAATATTAAAAAAAACAGAATAAAATAATTATTTAAGGGCATTCAAGCACCCATTTAAGAAACGTGATTTTTTGCCGTTTTTATAGATAATGGTACGGAACTTCACTTCACACTTCTCCTTCTTACCTGACTTCCCAAATTAAATACTTATGCTCTGCCCATAGTAAAAATCTTCGTTCCACCAACAATCGTCTTCTACGATGTCCTTCGCACCGTTCTGGCTTCATTCATTCTTCTTTCTTTGTCCAGGCGGTCTTTCTTTGGAATGCGCTCCCTCTGAACATCAGGACGGCAACCAGCCGGCTATCATTTAAAGTGAAGGCACGTGAACATATTCGTCAGAAGTTGGCCGAAGCATCTCAGCGGTGATTTGCTGGAGTCGTTTTCATCGCTACCGGTCGTTATTTCTCCTGACAAAGTTTATTTTGGTATATTATGTATATATCTATCTATGTATTTGTATGTATGCTTGTATTTTATAGTTATTTCCGAGCTATCTATCCCATACGTTGCACCTGCTATGTTTTGTCTCTGCATCACCCTAAGGTTGACTGGTAGAAAATGCCTCAGGCATTAAGTCCGCCTTTGTACAGTGTACTTTTTACTTGTGCATAAAGTTTTAATAAATAAATAAATAAATAATGTATTGTACACATAAACCTTCCGGAATAAGTTCTCTAAATAATGGTGAAATGTTTAGACGCACTACGCTGTCACTACAGACATACATGAATAGCGACTTGAATGTATAATATGTAAAGATATTAATATTAGAGAGCGCAGCATGACGGTCACCTCTTCCTCCAGCTGGAGGCGATGCCTGTGCGAGGCGGCGGCATCGCTCTCGAGTGCGGCCACGCGCGCGCCCAGCCCGCACGCGCACGGAGCGCACGGCGCGCCCGGCCCGACCAGAGCGCCCGCGCCCGTAGGCGACGTTGTGGTGCTCGCGGCTAGAGTGCTTGGAGGAGCTTCAGGTGCCTGATACATAGATTGAACATGATTATTCTATTGTACACATACATTTTAACACGCAGCAGTCTTCAACCAAGCAGTTCTTTTTCAGGAGTCTGTAAACGATGTTCTTAGGAAAATGGTTTGCAGATTGTTGGGGGAGAGCAGATGAGTGATTAGGTATATTATATAAGATATAAGTCATAAGATAATTGTTAGTTACTTACAATTAGTATACTGTACTACTACTCTATCTAATAATTAAGTTATTTTTCATTGCTTAGTTTTTAATAATTCGTTTTACCTATTATGGAATAGTCATTTTATTCTAGGTGGTGTCTTCACATATAATCGTATAATTAATGTAATCGAACAAAATATTGTAAAACATTTTTAAAAGAGTACCGGTGGAGTTTCTTGCCCATTCTTCTCCATACGAAACTACCTTTTGGAAGGGGCAACTAGAATCAATTCTATTTTTTTTGTAAATTTTGACGTTCAAAAGTGCCTCTTATGTGCCTATTTTAAATAAATGGTTTGACTTTGACTTTGACTGTGTATTAGTATTAGTATTTATTTTTACAATTAGTGGAATTTAAGGGTCCACTCTAATAAACCTAAATTGTAGAACTGTATGTTCTGTTCCCACAGACAAACCGTGAAAACGGTTTGCGGGGCAGTCTTAAGTCAAGATTTTTGTAAAAGTGTTTTTTTTTTTTAAATAATAACAGTAAGAATACAATAGATTCAGAGATAGCTCCTCAAAAACGGCTCCAAAAACAAGCAACGTGGCCTTATGTTCTGCTATCAAAGATAGAATAAGCAAAGCACCAACTACCAAAATTAAGTTTTAATCATGTTTATTACTGAAAGCCAAGCAACATTACATTTAAGGTGGATCCGAAGCTGTAAAAGCCCGCGAAATTCAAATTTTCTTACGTTTTTTTGCTATTTGCAGGTCAGTGTCAGGTTGTATCTTGATCAAAATATGATTCGCGACTGTAACAGATATGGTGTTACAGAATTAGAATCATTAATACATCTCCATAAGTTAAGATGAAGAGAAGAGAAGAAAAAACGTAAGCAAATTTGAATATCGCGGACTACCTTAGCGCACCCCCCTTAACTAAAAAGTTCAGCTAATGAGAAAAGATAAAATAAATAGCTTACAACAGTGACATCATTCCAAGAGTCGTTGGTGGGTTCGCTCGCTAGCGTTTCTAATGAGGGGTCGGTGTTGTCCATTGACGGGTACTGATGTTCCTCGCAGATCTAAATTAAGATAAACGAGGTTGTAAACAACGAGTATTTTCATTCGTCCCACCGCCGGGACAAACGGGATTAAAAAAATATTCCCGTTCATCCCACTCAGCATTTTAGTAGGATGATTGGGAATTATATTCGTGTAATGTTTATCGTTATATTGCACTGTTTACTTTTCAAATTACTTAGTTGGATAAAATAATTATTTTACTAAATAATTGTTCAGTAAGTTTTTTTCTATATACAGGGTCAAATTAAATTAGTTAGAGAAACTCCGCAATGTTATGGGTATCGATACCTAAACATGATAAAACAAAAAAATAATTAATTTAATGTTTTTTTGTGGGTTCAGGGTGTTTAGGTACCCGGTAGTGTAGTCACTAAAAATATCAGTTTAAAAATCCGTTATTTTTGTCAAAACTTCACACACGTGATGGCTATTGATATCTCAACACGATAAAACAGATACTTAAATCTTTTTTATTTTTGTTTTGTCGTGTTTAGGTACAGACGCCAGCAGGTCAAGCTACCCGAAACTGTCAAATTTCCCCAATCAACCTTGAACCTTAAAATGTCGGGATAAAGGTGAACATCTATTAAAGAAATTTGACAGATTGTAGTAGCTTGATGTGCTGGCGTCTGTACCTTAGGTACAAGGGCTGCCTTGAAGCGGCTCCTGCCCAATCTGGGGGGTCCAAACTTCTCCTGCCGGAGGCTCTACGCGGGGATCGTGCGGTCCATGGCCCTTCACGGGGCACCGGTGTGGGCGCGTTCTCTGAGGCTAGCCAGCCCAGCGGTTGAACGCGTCCCAAAGGGTCATGGCCATCAGGCTGGTACGGGGTTACCGCACGGTCTCCCGTGAGGCAGCGAGCCTCCTTGCCGGACTACCGCCATGGGATCTGGAGGCAAAAGTCCTCGCGCACATCTGGGAGTGTCGCGAGGAGGCGAAACGCCGGGACGAAACTCCGCTGCCGCGAGAAATCACGGCACAGCGGGCAGAGCTCCGGCGGGATCTCATGGCGACATGGAGAGTGCGATTGTGGCAACCCAGCGCTGGGCACGCCACTATTGCGGCGATAAGTCCCCTCTTTGAGGAGTGGCTAGAGAGGCGCCACGGCGTCCTCACTTTCCGCCTGACGCAGGTCCTCACCGGACACGGATGTTTCGGGAGGTTCCTGTTCAGGATAAAGCAGGAGGAAACGCCCGGGTGTCACCACTGTGTGGATCGCCCGGAGGACACGGTGGAGCATACGGTGGAGGTCTGCCCAGCTTGGGCGGAGCACCGCCGTGTCCTCACGGAGGCGATCGGCGGCGGCGATCTCTCGCGTCCGGCCCTGGTTCAGGCCATGGTTCGGAGCGAGAGTGCATGGGAGGCCGTCACCTCCTTCTGCGAAGCAGTAATGCTCGCAAAGGAGGAGGCGGAACGCGTGAGGGAGAGGCAGGGTTCACGCCTTCGCGTCGGGAGTCGCAAGCCGATTTCCGGCCACCGTAGGCGCGGGCCTGCGGACGGTGAGCGATGGGTAGCTCGCCGTCCGATAAGGACCAGGCCCGGGTCGACGGCGCGTTGTGTTCCACGCGCGCCTTAAAGAGATGTCAGCACAAACTGACGGGGTCCGGTAGGACCAATGCCTGCCAGGGTTGCGAGTTTGTCCGAAAGGGATATCGTGGCTCTGGCACACAGGCAACGGAAGAAACACGGGTGGGTTTTAGTCAGTAAAAGTCTGACACTGCCGTCCCGCTCCGCCCAGAGCGGGAGAAGTTATTTGATAATTTCCCACCCAAAAAAAAAAAAAGGTACCCATGATGTCTGCGGAGTTTCGCCAGCTAATTTAATTTGACCTTGTATAATATCTTTTTAATTAAAAAAAAAGAACAGCTTTTCACCATAATTCGCATGCAAAATTGTTCAATCAATAGCCTCCAAATTATCGATTAGCTCGAGATTAGATTATTGAGAGCTAGATTATTAGTTCTATTGCCGTTTGCTGTACGCATTACTTTATAAATTTAATTTAATAATGTCCATTGAAAAAGGTTAACACGAGATATTACCACAGAGTAAACGGACAGAGGGTAAGCTTCATACAATCACGCTTTGATAGGTGTACACTACTACAAGCTTCGCCTGAGCGAGGCAACTGGCTGAGCCGATATGAACCGGTTTCTCTTCGTACGTGACGAAGCCGCCAGTTGCCCGCACACGTGCCTTATGCTTGTTGTAGTGTACCTATCATAGCGTGGTTGTTTGAAGCTTTCCCTCTGTCTGTTTACTCTATAATATTACCTTAGGTATATCATTTATACTTAATCATAATCATTATAGCCAACTCTAATCTTCATTTCTAAACACCTATGAAGAACCTCGTCGATACGAACATTAATATTGTGTTTTGTTATCTCGGTTAGATATAATAAGATACGTTAGTTTTTCAGGGGTTACCAAAACTACAAATACCATTGTAAAAAAACACTATTCATGTAATTAAATAAATTTTGTCTTTCATGGCACCAGCTTCCAGGTGCTCATGCCTATTAAACAATCGAATGAGTAGGTACCTATTGTAATCTGTTCGCCGACTGACAAAACTATTAGTTTTTATTTTGGAGAAAACCCAATGGATTTACATACCTATTAGAAGACAGTTAGGTACTGTTTCCGAATTCACATTTTGATAAAAATCTCACAAAAAAAAAAAACGATTTTCGTAAATTTCTCATCTATAATTTGTGAGAAAGCTTGAAATAATTGAAACATGTCTGTGTAACTATTAAAGTACAGTTTTCGTGGTGATAAACCATTGGAGTCACTCTCAGCACCTGTTAATAGTTTCATCACTTTTGCGCTCTCGAAAATATAGCTTATTTCGTCGTTCATTTACTTAATGAAGATATTGTATAATCATAAAATAAAATTTTGATTTTATCACACGGATAGCTGATTTTTAAATTTCTTGATATGGTTTGTTAAATAATAGGAAAAAAAAAACATTACCGACAGTGTTTTTTAAAAAAATATAGGTTTTTTTAACATTATTTCTGAGACTATTTGTAATATTTTGATAGTTCTTTTTGCAACCTTTTTGAGATGAACATGTCTGCTTACAATATTTTTAATAACTAAATCTATGTTATTATATTGAAGAAAAATGTTCCTAAACTCAACACGATATCGTCAATTTTGTGTGAAGAGGCAACGGAAATTATTTTTTACAATATTATAAACCAACATTTTCAAATAAAAAAAATCTACAAATGGAGATGAAGGAGTAATCTATCTGTGGCAATTATTAGTTATGGTTTTTTTTATTTGGTTTTGTTAATTGTTGCTGCAAAATGTACCGCAAAACTGCAAATTTTTGTCAGATTTTGTGATAGCGTCCTTAAATAATATAACTAACTAGTAACCTCAGTACCTGGACAAGACTGATCTAAAAATATTCAAACAAACAATAAGAAATGGCTCGCGTCGCGTCATCGCGTGCGATCGTTTTCGCAACACACTTTACGCGGGTCAACGCGGATAGTGCATATGCGCGAACTTAAGAGGCTGACAACAGGTAAACCGCGGTGACTATCAGACTGCATACAAAAGAAAGAGAAGCGCGATGACACAACGCTTGTAATTTAAAGCAAAATATGAAGCAATTATTTATTTAAGTACTCAAAAATGAGTTAAGTAATCGAAAATAAAAAACAACTAAGTTCTGCATACAAATAAGACGATCTTGTTATTAATTAAATACCAGCCTCTCAAAAGAATGTAAATTATAGTTGCGTACTTCATTACCACGTAGTACATTACTGGTACAGTTCATTACCGCGATGGTACGTGACTGCGAAAGTTTAATATAAAGAAGTTTCGCAGTAACGTACGTCGCGGTAATGAACTTCGCAACTATGATTCACATTCTTCTCAAAAGCCGAGCTTTTAATTTCATAGAAATCTGCGTATATATAAGAAATATTTGTTATGCTTAGGAAAACAATACACACTGTTATTAATGAAACCACGCGTCCAAAAAAAATCCGGGAAAAAACGTACTTTACGTACGTGCGCAGATCTGGCAACCTACCCCAGTGCGCGCGGAAGATAAAGTGGGGATTTCAAAATTTGATTATTCCTATGCCATGAATGTTTGAGTTCGAGTTCATTGCTTGCTGGCATATCGACTCTCATACTCGAAATTACATCTCATACAGAAATTAGCATTAACAAAAATAAAAAGGAATATTTAATGAAGCCTTTATCTATTTTATTTATGCGAAACAAAGAAGAAGTACGCACTTCTTTCATTTCATCATCTGCCTAGCCTTTTCCCAACTATGTTGGGGTCGGCTTCCAGTCTAACCAGATGCAGCTGAATACCAGTATTTTACATGGAGCGACTGCCTATCTGACCTCCACAACCCAGTTACTGGGTAACACGATATCCCTTGGTTAGACTCATTGTCAGACTTTTGGGCTTCTGACGACCCTTAAGAACTGTCAAAGATCTACAAATGACAGCCGGGACCAACGGCTTAACATGCTTTCCGAGGCACGGAGGAATCTTGGTATGAAAAGATGGTCACCCATCCACGGATCAACCGCGGCAAGCGTAGCTTACCCTGATCGATCGACCTGTGCGGCAGTTATTACTTAGTCACAAGCTCCTCTTTGTCTCTACACATTTCTTCTTTGTCTCGCAAAAATAAAATTGACTTATTAACTATTATTGTTACCTGCAGCATAGCTCGCGTGGCAGTGTGCACAAGCGCGGCCCAGTCGAGCGCGCCTGCATCCGGCAGCGGCAGCGGCGCTGCGCCGGGCGGCCCGGGGGCGGCGCTGGGCCCCAAGGCTGGGCCGGGCCCCGCGGCCGGGCCGGGCCCCGCGGCCGGGCCGGGCCCGCTGCCGGCTGAACCGCGCCCACCTTCGCCTAGCTCAGCGTCCATCATGCGGATAAGGTCCTCCTGAATATGACAAGAGAATGCAAATTTCTGTAACATCAAAACTTCAAGGAACTGTGTGTATGCCTCTTTCGTCTTGTTGACGCAAGCGCGGTTAGCTAGAATGGGTCGTGGGTTCGATCTCCACGTTACTGACAAATACTTGCACTGACTGGATAGGTCCACTCAAATCTGTGTGGTTCTTTCCTCAAAATACCATCTCAAGTCATTAATCTGCAAATCTAACTGTATGTTTATGTATTTATTGTACATGTAAATAGTACACCACTGACTACCTGCAGTATTGTCTATCCTTCTCCCTTTAATCCATCCAAAGGTTGTCTGTAAAAGATCGCTTTTTACGAAAAGACCGCCCATTGTACTCTATGTAAAATTTCAACATTTTTATCTATAATTTTTATGGTGTAAAGAGTATTCTATTCTATCTGCATTGTCCTCACATGCCCTGACCAAGATTATGTCGGGACTTTAAAAGAGACCTTTGAGTTTCTTTAGGTGTTTCTATAGAGAGTCATTAGATAGGAAACACCGTCCGCATCTAGTTTTAAAACATCAAGTATGATTGACGTGTAAAGGTGTTTTTTTAAAACCTATTTACAGAAATAAATCACTTGTCATTCATCCAGGTCGGGTAGTGTCATTGAATTTTTCCATTAGGAATTTCTCAAGGACTGGAGACTAGATAAGTACCCGGTTGATGGCAACAGGCTCACACCCTATTTTATGAGACTTTAAACATAAGTTAGGTAATGTAGGTTCTGTACAGTATTGACGATCCTTAGGGGAATACGGGCGAGGAATTATTGAAGGTATCGAATATTTTTAACATTCCCAATTTAAAGCCAGTAATTGCCATGCAGTAGGCATAATAGAAGATGATAATATTATTTTGTACTCACAGTAAGTGACGATGTATTAGCAGAAGCGCGCTTATGCCTCGCATGTCGAGGCGAGGCCGCGTCGTCGTGTGAACGCCGCCGTAATGCGGCAGCTTCAGGTGCTGGAGACGTTTGAGGAGACCGGCGACCGCTGCGACAGGATCCACCTGCAAGACAGAACATTTATGTTTAGAGATTTTAAATAATTATGTTCTTACGTCAGGCGTATGTGACATTGGTGTAATCGCTTTATTTCGTAGTAATATTACGTAGTCAAATATGCAGCTTTAAATACGAATCATAATTATCTGTTCGAGCGTGTCGGCGCGCATTGGATCGCAGTTTATGCATTGAGTTAACAATTTCTTTTACTTTTAAACGAGAAATAATATGATAAAAAAAAAATGTTTTTTTATCGTTTTCGGTTTCCGGTCGAAAATGCAAATCAGACCGAATTTCGTTTTCGGTCGAAAAAAAAAACATTTATAGTCGGACTCTTCATTAGTGAAAGTTCACATTTGTATATGTGCATCTAAGAATACGGAGGCCCCCGCGTGCGCTACGATACCGCGAGTATGCTTCCATTGAAACTCCTAGAAGATACCTATTAGTTAAAAAAATAAAGATGTGATACCATAATCACATACGATCGTTTGTATGAAAAGTATGACGGGTTGACCGCTCTTAATTTATTATTAAGAGGAGGCTCCCTATTTTTATGTTAATTTTCATGAGTATTCTGAAACAGTCACACATACAAGCAAAATTAAACTTTAGTATTTGTTTTATTAGATCTTTTTCTTTCCATGTTGAAGACAGTTACGTATTTGTAATATTTTGTCTCAATACATTTTTTATTCGAAAATCATACCTTTTTTAAGGATAATAATTATAAAAAACAAACAAGATTGTTTGGCTTTTATGTCTTAAATAAATATTCACAGCAAGAAAATATAGTTTATTATCCAGCCACTAGATATTTTTTCTGTAGATCAATTTTACTTTAGTTATAAACGAAATAAGAATTGCGACTTACGCTATTTAGTTTCGTGCTCGAACACGATCAAAGAGCGCACGCGATATTCAACTATATTACTGATGTATTAGCGTTTAGCACATAACGGAGTGGCCAAGGGGCAAAGCTTGCGTTCGAAAGTTGATTTAGACTGCCTGCTCTTAAACTACCCTTCTTAGTAATGAACGTTTCCGTGTCAGATCGTACCTGTGCCGTACCCGGAGCTGTCGGAGCGCGGCGGCGAGTGTCCGCGCTCGTAGGCGCGGCGCGGCCGGCCCGGCTGCTGCGCGTCCGCGCGCGCCAAGGGCGCCCATTCTTCCAGTCCTGCCTCACACTGGCATTTCGAACTCGACGCGAATGTTACCGTCACCTGTAACAGTAGAATATAGTACATTACTGCAGCGGCCAGCAAGAGGCATTGACGGACAAACGTGTAAATACACATACGTGAATCCATCAATGCCTGGTTGCGGCCAAGGCTTGTTTGTATAGTGCTTTTCTCAAATAATGCGCGGAAATTCAAAGTAAGTAAATTATTTATAAATTCTATTAATAATAATTTTATGTGCCTAATTGAAATAAATATTATTTGATTTTGCTGTGTTTGTTCGCTCGCTCACCGTTACAGGATCGGATGTCTTCAGCAAGTCAACAAGTTGGTCGTGGTGTAGTGCGACCACGGCGGCGCGGCACACCTCTAGTAACCGAGCGCCGCGCTTGATGCCCGCTCGGGCGGCGCAACCAGTGCTCTCCACTAGCGTTACTAGGCCGTCTGGTTGAACGTGAAAACCTGGGAAGAAAAATGTTGTTAGAAACTGCTCAAAGGGGTTATAACTAGAGATCGGATATTCGGATGCATATTTGCCTAAAGTTAATTTTTAGATATGAAAGTAAGGAAACGGCTTCTTAAAATATTTTTTTTCCTGGGATCGCGGGGTTTCATTAATAATACTGTTATTAATGAAACCCCGCGATCCCGTGTCTATAAAATGTTCAATTTCTAAGCATAAGAAATATTTCTTATCTATTTAGAACTAGGCAAGAATTTTAAAAGGCTAGGCTAATATGATATAAATTTATTCGCCCGCATACACAGTACAAAAGAGCTCGTGGCTAAGTAATAATTGCCGCATGGGTCATTCCATCAGGTTAAGCTACGGTTGCCGGGGTTGGTCCGTGGATGGGTGACCATCTTTACATACCAAGACTCCTCCGTGTCTCGGAAAGCACGTTAAGCCGTTGGTCCCGGCTGTCATTCGTGGATCTTTGACAGTCGTTACGGGTGGTCAGAAGCCCGAAAGTCTGACAACCAGTCTATACCAAGGGGTATAAGTATTACCCAGTTACTGGGTTGTGGAGGTCAGATAGGCAGTCGCTGCATGTAAAATACTGGTATTTAGCTGCTTCCGGTTAGTCTGGAAGCCGACCCCAACATAGTTGGGAAAAGGCTAGGCAGATAAATAGACACAGTACAAAAGAGTAGTTCTTAAAATTTCGTCGGTCCTGGATACCGACTCTTTTCCCGTACTGAAGCGCACTCCATACTAGTCAACTCTCAAACTTTAGGTAAATATGCATCCGAATTATCCGATCTCTCTCTACTCTCTCATGAAGTCAAAAGTATATATAAAGTATAAATTTATATCCTGTAAATTAAAATGTTGCTCCCATATGATAGTGATATTCTTTATTGTCATTTTATTTTAGTTTATTATTGTACACAAAATTGAGACTAAATACTATTTGTTTATGTGCCGTCTTAATTTATTGTCATTTTATTTTAGTTTATTATTGTACACAAAATTGAGACTAAATACTATTTGTTTATGTGCCGTCTTAATTTATTGTCATTTTATTTTAGTTTATTATTGTACACAAAATTGAGACTAAATACTATTTGTTTATGTGCCGTCTTAATTTATTGTAATTTTATTATTGTACACAAAATTGAGACTAAATACTATTTGTTTATGTGCCGTCTTAATTTATTGTCATATTATTATTGTTAACTACATATTACTGTTTGGTATGAAATTGTGACATCTAGTCTAGTTACCTATTGACTTTGTTTTTTTTGTTGTTTTCATTCTGTTAATGTGACATTCGATTACATAAGCTATTTTGTATGCCTTCTGGCGGGACATATTATGGACCTACATTTTTTTATATAACATCTGTATAATTTTACCCTATGTAAAGCCAGCACATCAAGCTACTACAATCTGTCAAATTTCTTTAAAAGATTTTCAACTTTATATTTAAAGCATAAGGTTCAAGGTTGATTGGAAAAATTTGACAGTTTCGGGTAGTTTGACCTGCTGGCGTCTGTACACAAAATGAATAAAAGAATTTGAATTTGTCAACAAAAAAAGAAATGTCATAAACGTCGCCTTGACTTGCCCTACAATAATTGCGCTGAAAATTATTGGTAGATATGGACAAGATATTATTTCCTGAAGGATAAGTAGTTGTAAATTTAGAGCCGAAAGGTGGGCATGCCGTATTTAGCCGGTTTTGTTTAGATTACATGTTAAAGGGAGCGATACCTAACAAAGTAGAGCGTAGTGGCAATAAAGCAATTTTTCTTTCTAGATAGTTACCGAGCTGCGGGTTGGTGCCGCGCTCGAGCGTGATCTCGTGCAGCGTGTGCGCGTGCGGCGGCGCCACGCTGGCGAGACGGCGCAGCAGGCCGTCGTGGCCGCCTCGCAGCCGCACGCTCTCGCCGCGGTGGTAGTACACACGCGTCCAGCCGGCACTCACCACCCATCCTGTACACACGTATAGCTTAATAAAACACGTTAAGTAGCTTTAATCGACTAACTTTTATTTTACATAATGACCAGGGATAATTTAGATTTTCATTCTTCTAGGTAGAGCTGTCTGGCCGACTGTCTATTAGTATTTTATTATACAGTATGTAACAAATTTAATTATTTTTGTTGAACAGTTTTTATAAATGACTTGCTTTATTACGTATGTATACCGATTCCTAAAACGTAGGTAGAAGGAACGACAGGGTTTTTGTTACATATTGTATAAGATACATTGTCAGTACCACCACTAATTAAAATAATCCAATAAAAGTAATACATATTAATCTTTTGCATAAAATTATTATGTTTTGCTTTACATAAACTTTTTGTAAGCAGATCAGCAATCAATTTCTGAAGTATTTAAATAATCGTTTTTTTTTTGTCAACTGCTTTTCTAATGATATAATAATTTAATCATTTATTTATTGACACCAAAAATATTAACATTATAACAACCATAACGCGTAAAAAGGAAAGTAGGCTATAATGTAAATAAAACAACATGGGAGCATCTGAAAAACCTGTATCTCGGCATACAGCGTCATACCTATCTGGACACTGGACATTTTAGCCAACATTTACAATTTTGTTAAATCTTACAGAACAATTTAATTAATATACAGTATTTTAGTTATTAAAATAGATAAATTGATTACACTTAGATAAGTTGTAGAGTGTGGACGGGAGTGAGAGTCAGTGTTTGTGGGTGTGTGTGTGAGCGTGAGCTTGCATAAGTGTCTATGTTATAGTAAGTGTTGAGAAGGTAGTAAAAAGATGTTCGAGATGAAAAATTGCTTACGTAAAGGAAACCAGGGAAGGTTACTCTGGTACAATTAAAAGTTTTTCTGTCTCTTCATAAGATAGTGTCAAAAAGTACTCTTTCACCTTATTTTTACACTGGGTGTTGTTTAGAGAATAGATGTGTAAGTGAAAGTTAATTTTATTATAAATATAGGGACCCAAGAATAGAAAAAGTTTTGGACTGGAAGACGTGTGTGGTTGGTGTTTACGAGTACACACTATTTGATCCCTGCGCATGCATAAACTTTCAGAAAACTCTGTACATCATAGAAGAACAAAACATAATTATATAGAAAGGACGTATATCACTTACAGCACATGTCTTAGTAGTAGCAGTTAGGTAAAAATGTTACCTATGTCGCAATTTAAGAAGAAACTACACAAATTTCTAATTAATAACTGTTATTATAATGTCAAACAGTACATAGAGGATAAAAATATTGTAACAAGAGAATAATAGATAGTTTCAATTTAATTTAATAATATATTATTTTTTTATATTTATATTATTATATTTTTATATTTATATTATTATTTAATTATATAATAATAAATAGTATGAGTAATTATTTACTTGATATGAAACATAATGTAAAATTTAATTAAAACTAACTTATAAAGCAATTATTCTGATGTTATTTAACTTGTATGAAAATATTTTAAATGTGACTGCACATGTAAACAAAATTTCCACGCCAGTTATGGTCATAATAAAGAATACCTAATCCGATCTTTCGTAAAATCCCATAAACCTGTGTTATGCAAATAAATTAATTTGAATTTGGTTGGTCAACGACTGGCACATAAGTCAAAAGTGCGGTAGCCCGGAAGGTCGCGGGCTATTGCTTCATAACTGCCGTCGCACAGAATACCTATAATAACTTGCAGACTCTGCACACTTTCCCAAACATGTTACTATTACGGGAAGAAGATATTTTTTGGGGGGCAAAAAATATTTGTGTTAGTTTTTTGTCACATTTGTGTTAGTTTTTTTTTATGTTTTCGGGTATGTTGATACCAAATGCGAGATCAAAATGAAAAAATAAAGGGAATGAATGAAGAAATTCGAGTAAATCCTACTAATTTTATAAATGTGAAACTTTGTATGTTTGTTAGGTACTCAATCACACAAAAACGTCTGGATGAAAATTGACAGCCAGGGTTGGCCCGTGAATGGGTGACCATCCTTACATACATAATAAGCATGTTAAGATGTTGGTCCCGGCTGTCATTCGTGGATCTTTGACAGTCGTTACGGGTCGTCAGAAGCCCATAAGTCTGACAACCAGTCTTACCAAGGGGTATCGTGTTCCCCAGTTACTGGGTTGTGGGGGTCAGATAGGCAGTCGCTCCATGTAAAATACTGGTATTCAGCTGCATGCGGTTAGACAGGAAACCGGCCCCAACATAGTTAGGAAAAGGCTAGGCAGATTGAGTACGTCCCGTTTGATAATTTCCGACATCCACGCGGGCTAAGCCGCGGGCAAAAGCTAGTTGCCAATAAAAACGTGTCATCTGTACTAAGTGTCGAAAGAAGCTGATTATACGAGGGCTGCACTAAAAGTATCGGGAATGGAATATTTCCACTGTTCCTGTCATATTCAAATCTTTTTAATTGAAAACTCCTTGGTTTTAAAACTCGAATACCATTTATTTATTTAAAAAAAGATTCTCGGTCTTGTCACAAGGTTTTGTCAAACTTGTTTAGTCGTTGAGAAAATGGAATTGACTCGAGAAAATTCAAGAGCGATGATTTATTATGACTTTCGAACTGGTTTAACACAACAACAGTGTGTTGACCGGATGATTTCTGCATTTGGTGATGAAGCCCCATCCAAAACCACAATTTATCGCTGGTTTGCTGAATTTCAACGTGGACGTGTCAAGCTCAGTGATGATCCCCGTCAAGGTCGTCCAAAAACTGCAGTCACCCAAGAAAACGTTGATGATGTCCGTAAGCTGATTGAGGAAGATCGACATGTGACATACCGCGAAATTCAGGCAACTTTAGACATTAGCATGAGTGAAATACAAATAATCTTGCATGAACAATTAGGTGTAAAAAAGTTGTTTTCCTGATGGATACCGCATTCGCTCTGTGAAGAGCAAAAAGCGGCTCGCGTTACTTGGTGCGTCAGAACTCTCGAAAGATTCCACTGTATCAGGTGACGAATCCTGGATATACGCGTACGAACCCGAAACAAAAAACCAGTCACGAGTTTGGGTGTTCGAAAATGAGTTAAAGCCAACAAAAATTGTTCGTTCACGGAGTGTTGCAAAAAAAATGGTGGCCACGTTTGTCTCCAAAACCGGCCATGTTACGACTATTCCTCTTGAGGGACAAAGAACGGTTAATGCAGAATGGTATGCTAGCATTTGTTTGCCACAAGTCGTTTCTGAACTCCGTAAAGAGAACTGCAACCGCCGCATCATCCTCCATCACGACAATGCGAGTTCTCACACCGCGCACAGAACAAAAGAGTTTTTAGAGCAAGAAAACATAGAATTATTAGACCATCCGCCGTACAGCCTCGACCTAAGCCCTAATGATTTCTATACTTTCCCTAAAATAAAGAATAAATTGCGTGGACAGAGATTTTCATCACCTGAAGAAGCTGTGGACGCCTACAAAACGGCCATTTTGGAGACCCCAAATTCCGAATGGAATGGTTGCTTCAATGATTGGTTCCATCGTATGGAAAAATGTGTCAAATTTCGCGGAGAATACTTCGAAAAGCAATAAATACATTTTTAAATAGTAATGTTGGGTCACTTCCTTGATTCCCGAAATTTTCAGTGCCGCCCTCGTAATTAGATAACCTATTTATTTGAACTATCAATCAATGGTATATTATATTAACGATTATACAAGGGATAAAATAACGCTATGAAATATTTTTATAGATACTCACCTAGTAACGAAGTGGTGGGTAAAACTTGAACAATTTGTCGCGTACTATCCTCGACGAACACTACCGTGTCAGCTGATACGCCCATTATACAGTCGAGCAGGGAACCATTCGCACCTTCATCTTGTACTTGCACCTAAAACAATGATTTACCATTAATTACTGTACATATGGGAGGGGCCGCCCTAGAAGGACCTGGACCTTATTGGTGATGTTCTTCAGAAAGGTCAGGTGCGTAGTACTCGCAACCGGCGTGCGTGTGTGACCAGATATATGAACGTAAACGAAGCAAAAGGAGTATGTAAGGATCGTAGCAGGTGGCGTTCTATAGTTTCTGCGTACCCCCATGGGAAGAAGCCGTGAGTTTATGTATTTATGTATGCACTGTGCATATTGAAAACAAGGGCCGTACCTACTATAACGTGTTAGACCTATCCTTGTTACACTGTGAGAGGGAGATGCAAGCTTTACAGAGTGAATATGATGATATTCACTCTGTAAAGCTCGCATCTCTAAAGCCATCATTTTCGGTAGCCAAAACGGGATAAATGATAATAATTTATCCCATTTTGGCTACCGAAAATGATGGCTTTAACTCTAACTCAACTACTACTACATAGCAATGTTTTAGGGAAATGATTATGTGTCTATAACCCGGCCAAGAGGATGTTGCGTGGATGTGTGGATAATAAAACTCACGTGAAAACACAGCGCGCCTCCAACTAATACGTCATTCGTACAGTTTTCCACTCGCGTGATTAAAGTGCTGTTCGCAGAATTGTTGCCGCTTTTCATTAGTAACGATGAGAATATAGCTGGAGAAAGAAAAATATACAATGATTATTTGTCTTTAGTAACTATGTTTTTTATTAGTGAATGATAATACAAATATTAATGTTACATACAAAACTTTTGTCCAGTTTCAACAGTGGTAGCAGTCACATAATTCTTAGCTAAATCTTTCAGGTACTCTTGACGGGTGCGCGTTGCCATTGTACTAAACTTTGGTGATTGAATTGCAGCATTTTCGCCGTTAATAACCTAAAAAATGTAACAACAATTTATAATGACGAAAATGGCATTAAAACGTTTGCTTTTTCTAAACAAGTTTAATTTAATTTACTTACTTTACTTAAAAGTAGGTCAGTGAACGCTTCGCCTTTAGGGTAAATCGCACCATCTTTTATCGGAGGTCCAAATAAAGGCACTTCTTTAGCACGACTCACAGCTATACTATAATGCGTATTCTCTGTACATGGATCTATAGCTCTAACTACAACAAAAACATGTTGGAACTGAGAACGAATGTTCCGCGGTGTGAACGGCGCAGCGCCGGGTTCCTGGAAGACTATAGTTACTATATCGTTGCCAATGTGGCGTTTTCTCAACAACTGTTGTCTGTTATTCGGCGTATAAGGCAGCATAGTCGACACGTGAAACATGATGTCGCAGCCCTGGTACGTCGTAAACACAGAGTACAGTCCAGTGGAGTCAGTTCTATTGTCAAGCCCAGCCTTATACTTATCAAAGTCTTTTAATCGAACCGTCTGGCCCAACATTTTGAGAAACTCTACAAAAGCAGGTCCTGCTTCTTGATTATTGTACATTTCTTCTTCAGTGGACTGGCCACTCTTGCAGTACATGACTCCAACCTTGTAGTGTCTGGTGACACATTGTTCGTCTAGTCGTAAAAGTTGCTCCTCTGCCCCACCATTGTTTATACCAAGCCTGAAAACGAGTTATGTCATTATTTGCCGAAAAAACTAAATAAATACTAAATGGGGTAGCTATTGAAAAGAGGGCAAGAATTATTGTTTTGCGTATGAGATTCAATATCCGTTTCTAAATCCAATAACAATAGCAAAAAGATAAATACATACGCAATTTATTTATCTTTTCGTGTGACGCAATTTGTAAATTATGATTAGTACTTAAATAATTTGGATCGAGATATAATCTAATCTCGCTTCTTAATAGTTGGTGCATGACATACTCACCTCAAACAGCCAACTTGCAACTCAGGCGCGATGTATTCCAAAGCATCTTTAGTGTTGTAGGTTGCGCTGTTGTTACTGGGCTTAGCTGTGGGCAGCGCATCTTCGAGTACGGATCCGCGTAATGTTAGCAGTTCGGATGTTCGCACGATGAGGCGGTATTGCCAAGCTAGTTGGGACGCGGGCGCAGACACATCGCCACCCCCACGACGAAGCTCAACCCTCTCCTTCTTTATAGATATCGCGACGGGTCCAAGATTCTCATCCATTCCAAACCAATTTTGATGTGCTATGGGAAAAGAGCAATACATCCTTTGATTATAGCGCAAAACATAAATATTTGTATTTCTGCATTAAACAACTGTGTCAAATCAAAGATTGGGAAAGGAGTGTCCAAGTGCGCCTTTTCGTATAAGGCGAGTGTATAAGTTAACCTGTCATTGTATCCTAGTAATTTAACTGGGAAGAAAAAAATATAGTAAATGGTACACATTTTTTACGAAAGTGGCAGCAGAAGGCACAGAGAAGAAAGCTGAATAACTCACGTTGATTGTAGAAGTAATTCCTATAATATAAAGCGCCCAGATCTTGGCTCTCTATAGGGAATGGTGAAAGGGATCTGGCAAATGGGCAACCATGACGCCAGTGTGTGTGTCCCGGAGGGAACTCCAACATAGAAATTCCGTAAGCGGCGCGTGGACGGTGCCAGCCTCCAGCCTGGCCAAGTATATTGCCCCGAGCGGTCTTCCAACATAGTGACACACAACGTTCTTCTTCACCTGAAAATTGGCAATATTAAAAAAATTAGAGGCATGACCTCTTCCTTATTATATATAAACGACTTTGCATGAAAATAAAAAAGCAATTTATTATTACAAGTGTTTTCTTTTTTTTTTTTATTAAAATGTTACTTAGATCTTTTTTTGAACATGAGTATTGGCAGAACTTTTATATTTCTGTAATCATTTTGGAGCAATAAACATTTTCGGATCAAGGATATTATTATGGATTTTGTGAGTTGGAACATTTTAGCTTACTTAACTGAGTTCATTTTTTATACAGCATGCAGTGCTTTATGAACATGAAAACATTTGATTTTATTAAAATTGGAAATTTGGAGCTTCAAAAACCTTGACAGTGATGTCAGTTTTCTGCATTAATATATTAAACAAAATTGTTTCCTACTTTTGTATCAAAGTGGCATAACAAGACAACCCTTGTGTTGTCTTTGCCAAAAACTTACTTGTAAGATAAAAATATAAAGTTATGAATCATTAATAAGTTAGCTAGTAAACTTCTGAATATAAGCTGCATTTGCACTTATCATATAATTGATTAATGGAAATTATTTAGTCATACATTGAAGAGTTATTAGAATTGCACCTACAAGTAATTTTCACTTGTGCTAATGACAAATTTTCTGAACAAGTAAGAAGCAGTAATAAATGAAAGTGCAACAATTTTCCTATAAAAAGTGGATGTATATTATACTGTGTAGAGTACAGTTCAATACAGTGTGTATCTAATTTCAATTTAATTATGTAAAATAGTTGCCTTTTCAAAAGGGCTCTCTTGCAAATGGTTATAGACATATTATATCAAATAAGAACCAATAATTCTACAAATAAATGAAAGTACATTGATACAATAGGTATGTATCAAGGGTATCCAATTGATTATTAGAACTGAAACCTACTTAATAGTAATCCTCCTCTCCGCTTTCCTATGACTCATACTATGAAACAGAAATGTCATAGGATGAAAGCACACAAAACAAGAAAAAAAAAATGTTTTCTAGCTACAGATTAAGTTAAATATGAAATCAAAATAAGAACAGTACTGACTTTGAATTGGGGTGGTCCAACTTAACTTTGATGCCTCAGCAAATTCTTTAGAAACATTACCCAATGCAAGTAAGCAGTTAAAATCTCATATTAAATTACTATTAATTCCAAAGTTATTTAATCTAAGTGTCTCCTCGATTATTCTTTATGTTAGCAAGTGTACACTGTTAACGCATGACTAACTAGCTGTGCAGTAATTGTTGCATTCATGAATAAGTTATATTGAATGGAAGCATAAAATGTTTGCAATGTAGTAAGCAATTAGAACTAGTTGACCACAGGGAGACAAGTAACATTGCATTCATAGCTATTATGTAATAAAATATAGGTATATGACATTATGTTATTGTACATAAATGTATGATAGAAAAAATCTGCCTGCAAATTTCCAAATTTAATTTTTACATGATGAAATGAATATCAACTGTAGAATATGTTGGAGTGTGTTGTTATGTTATGTAAACCGCTTGGCATCCTGCACCAATTGTATGTCAGCTGAGGGAAACAGGCTATCATGGTGTGTACAGACAATTGAGTGTCTTCCTGTCGCTGCTTATACACAATTGTGCTCATAAAGCTTAACTACTTACATACTTCAAACAAGATTAAATATTAACAAAATAGGTGGGTTATATTCAACTACCATTGCAAAACTTGTTTACAAGTCTTCAGTCAATAAAATACATGGGCAGATATGGAGAAAAACATGGATATTTTTGTTTTTTTGGTATCAACTATGAGTCATAGATAAGTAATACATTTTTCCAATAACAATGTTAAGTGTGAGAGCATAATTTGTGTCACCTGATTCACAGATGACAATGGTTATTTTGTAGTAAGTAAAAAGCAATGTAAAAAGATAATTATGACTCCTACATGGTTACTAGTGTTGTATTTCTATGTATTGGTTTATTATGTTCAGTTATTCTGTAGATAGTTAAACATAGGCCACTAAAAGAAGTATATGATTGAAATACGTGGCCAAGTGCATATAAATTATGAATTTATTTTAAGGTCATTTATGATTTAACAATTCTTGAGATGGTAAAACAACAGTGTCTTACCTCCTAATTCATTCCTGAAGAATGGACAGCTTTCTAACAACTCATTTGATCTTCCATCGCCTGTGTCTGGCACTGCATCGTCTCCTGGAGGCAGTCCACGAGTTGCAAGCAAAGATGCAGCAGATGCTCCTGTAGTAGTATTACGACGCCTACTCAGCAATGCTCCACGGATTTCAGCAGCATAACTTAGGTTAGCCAGGAGTGACTGGCAGTCATAATGAGCAAACTGCTTTCTTTTGTTACCATCTGTAACTGCAGAGAGACTACTATCGTCTAGAGGTGGACGGTTTAACACAGGTGCTGCTCCACCCCATAGTTTATTCAATTTGAGCCTAGGTTTTGGACTAGCACTTGATCTAGATGGTGGTCCATCTGCATGGTCACTGGCAAGGCCATCAGCAATCCTATCCACGGCGCGGCTCAGGCCTGGCGTCTTGTCCGGTGCCGACACACCGCTGTAGCTGTGTACCATCGCGGGTAACCGGTCGTTAGCGCCTCCAATTACGTCAATTGAACCATGACTTCCGTACTCCCGTCGTAAGCCATTCCCCGAGGGATGCTCAGCATATATCAAGTCAAGACTTGAATTGCTACGGTAAATAACATCTCTGGCTTCCTTTCTTCTATTATCTGGAGCGTACATGGCATTATTTTCCCAAGCAACTTAGTCCATTTCCAATCAACGAAAGAAAGATGTGCCAGTTGAGTTAAAGCACAATTTATATATTTATTTACACATCGATGTTAAATTCTACCTTGGGAACTAGCACAATAAGCAGCTCAGATGAAAAGTAAAACCAAATAATAAATCGAAACTTATTTAGAACATAATCACAAGAAAATTCATGTACGAAATTGACCACCAGTACAATTACTATCACTTCTGTTGTTTACTTGTTACAAAATCACTCGTAATTTAACTTGAAATCAATGAATAAATAAAATGAATAATAATTTTGCAAAACTTGAGGTCTTGTCAGTCAACCACATAAAAAAACCATAGATAAAAAAATACGAAATAGAAGAGTGAAAGACAAAATAATGCCACAGACAAATAAGAGATTTCATGGATATAGTATGTACAGACGCCAGCAGGTCAAGCTATCCGAAACTGTCAAATTTTCCCAATCAACCTTGAACCTTATGCTGTACGGATAAAGTTGAAAATCTATTAAAGAAATTTGACAGATTGTAGTAGCTTGATGTGCTGGCGTCTGTACCAGCACTGGTACAGAACGACATGGCTCTACTAAACGTTTGTGGCGAAATCGAGAACCAACATTAATAAAGGCTCTTACAGACTCGCGCAATATGTGTGTGTGTGTGACAGGCACCGACAAAGAAATTGTGCTACTAGTGTCGTGTCGCGCCCGCGATATCGCACTAGTCTGTACGAGCCTTAATTAAGATTGTCAACTGTACAAAAACTGCCACTGCCACCGTCACCGTGCAGCAAGGAATATACTACTCTCTAACGAGAGCTGTGCAGTGTCTGACTGAACAACCCTTACGGTGGACCCGCAAGACAGTGGTACCCGCGAAATTCGAAACTTAAATTTTTTGCAATTTTCAGGTTAGTGTCAGGTTGTATGTAACCTTGTTCAAAATAATATGATTCGCGTCCATGACTTTAATACTTCCTGTGGAGATGCCAAGTAGCGAATCATCGAACAACTTTTTCTGCCACTTTCTGCGGGAGGCGAGGAAAACACTAAATACCGTATACGAAAATTTGACAATTGCACACAGATAGATGCTTCCTATTGCTATAAACGCACACGAAAAAATAATAACAACACAATTACAAAAACATACACATAGATTAGCTTTGTGTGTATTTATGCAATTGTCAAGACAACAAACACAAAGGTGCTTTTTTTTTGGGTGGGAAATCATCAAATAACTTCTCCCGCTCTGGGCGGAGCGGGAGGGCGTGTCAGACTTTTACTGACTAAAACCCACCCGTGTTCCTTCCGTGGCCTGTGTGCCAGGGCCACGATATCCCTTTCGGACAAACTCGCAACCCCGGCAGGCATTGGTCCTAACGGACCCCGTCAGTTTGTGCTGACATCTCTTTGAGGCGCGCGTGGAACACAACGCGCCGTCGACCCGGGCCTGGTCCTTATCGGACGGCGAGCTACCCATCGCTCACCGTCCGCAGACCCGCGCCTACGGTGGCCGGAAATCGGCTTGCGACTCCCGACGCCCGGGGCGTCTCCTGCGGCGACTAGGGGCGCGAGGGCGCGAACCTTGTCTCACCCTCACGCGTTCCGCCTCCTCCTTCGCTAGCATAACTGCTTCGCAGAAGGAGGTGACGGCCTCCCATGCACTCTCGCTCCGAACCATGGCCTGAACCAGGGCCGGACGCGAGAGATCGCCGCCGCCGATCGCCTCCGTGAGGACACGGCGGTGCTCCGCCCAAGCTGGGCAGACCTCCACCGTATGCTCCACCGTGTCCTCCGGGCGATCCACACAGTGGTGACACCCGGGCGTTTCCTCCCGCTTAATCCTAAACAGGAACCTCCCGAAACATCCATGTCCGGTGAGGACCTGCGTCAGGCGGAAGGTGAGGACGCTGTGGCGCCTCTCTAGCCACTCCTCAAAGAGGGGACTTATCGCCACAATTGTGGCGTGCCCAAACACAAAGGTGCTAGTGCTATGATACAAACAATGAGCGGTATTTCATTCTCATGAATGAATGAACAAAATGTTCTATCGTTTTATTTACTTGTGCACTTGCCTAATTTCTCCTTGCTAAATTACGAAACAAACTAAAATTATGTGTCTTATTTATATGTATTTTAGTTATGAACTGATGCGGTTATGGCTCCATTCCAAAAGCCTGTTCATAGACATAATGTCTGAATGATAACGACTAGAGGAAATCACAGATTTTTGAAATGTACCAGTTTATTATAAACATGTCGATCACATTTCTGCGGATCTACTTTTTTGGTTAACCCTAGATTCATAAATATACTTGGTAGATACGCTATTCATAAACATTCGCCTCTCAGACGTATATATTTTTTCGACGACTTTAGTTTTATACGTTATAAAAACAATAAATTACATATAAAAATAAATAATAAAAAGACTTTGACATTGACTTTATTTGACATTGGACTTTTAAAAGTTGTTTATTGTTCGTCAAGCGCGACCGCTCCTCAAGAGGTTAATTTAATAATCAGGTACTTAAATGAAATAGAAATAAAAAAAATAGTTATTCAGAGCAATTAACACATAATATTCCTCGGTGATCCCTACAAATGTTTTTTTTCACTGAGTATGTACAGCAGATCAAGCTACCCGAAACTGTCAAATTTTACCAATGAACCTTGAACCTTATGCTGTAGGGATAAAGTTGAAAATCTATTAAAGAAATTTGACAGATTGTAGTAGCTTGATGTGCTGGCGTAAACAACAGAAAATTGTCATTCGACGTTTTTTATATCGCAGAACCACAAGCTGGGTTGTGATTGAGCACTCGACGAAGTTTCGCCAAGTACTTCAACAATTTTCCTATTTATGCATCGCTTCAAAGTTCATCAGACAGTTTTTCGATACTTTTTTATATACGATCGTCATGACATGGGTTTCTTGTTGTTATTCATTCGTGTCAGGATTTTACAGACCATATCATTAGTAAAAAGTAGAGCGAAACAATCAATGGGTTCTGTGATATTCCTTGTGGTGCTCGTTGATCCTTGGCGTCTACTCCCTAATCACGAAATCCGTAGTTTCGGCCGAAGTTTTCGGCGTTTCCTATTCCGTATAACTTACGGACATAAAATTAGTTCAGGGCCGAATTAAAAATGAATGACAACATAATTTGATAGTTTTCCCTAATCCGAATGTGTATTTACCCGTTAGAAAAATTAAATTTGTCACTTGTATTGACGGATGAAATACTTTCGTAAGGGCCCGTATCTTCGTTGACGGACTTAAAGAGTAGACCCCCTTGAACGATGTGCAATACGTTTCTCCTGTGCCCGGGTTCTTGTAGACTCAACCGCTCATTGCGTTATTTACGTTATTGAACAAACAATTTTTTCTAACATTATGAAGCAATGGTTTAGCAATATCCTTTTTAAATCATTTATATTGTGATTATTGTGTGTTACGCAATTTAGGTGCAGACTTGTCCAGAAACATACACAAAATACATACATGAACCCTGAAAAATTGAGCCATCACGGGACGACTGGAAGATGTGAAACATCGCACTACACACACTACAGACTGTATAAGTGTATAGTGGCCGATCGCCACGCGGCATGTGTCGCCCCAAGCAATCCGTTTTAAGTGCGCTTAAAGATGTTTCACACCAAAATTATTACTTACTGAACATACTGACTGAAAAAATCATTAGTTTTATCAATCATTCAATCACGTTGTCCCTGCACTATGCAAATCCTTACCATATAGGTACTGCGTTTGTGCTACCAACGTACACACGGCTACACACCAGGCTATACATTTCCAGTATAAGCTAATCTCGCATTTTATAGGATTTCCGTACAATGAGGTCAGCGTATACTGGAAATGTATAGCTTGATGTGTAGCTGTGTGTTGTGTACCACTGTATTTTTCTATCGTAAATATCATGATTATTTCGACATTGTGCTTATATAAAACCATGTTGATGTATAATTTATACCCAAATGTGGTAGGAAACACTATGGGTTCGTAAATTAGAAGTGGCAGATGGGCAGATCCCTTTTTGCAACAGAAACCTACATAATTTACCATTTTTTTTGAAGACTTACTTGCGACACAATACGATTCAAAATGTCGGCTGTCAGCGAATGAACTAGTTTTTTTTAATCGTACATGGTCATTATGGCCAATTGACTTTGGTAGCACAGAGTACATTTTATATTAAACTAGCTTCTGCCCGCGGCTTCGCCCGCGTGGATGTCGGAAAAAATGTCACGAGAACGTACCACCAGAATTAAAAGTACGTGTAGTAGTATGTGTTAATGCAGATTATAAACTATAATATATGTATGTTACCAAATTTCATCTAAATCCGTTCAGCCATTTTTGCGCCAATCCGAAACATAAAAAAATCCCCTCTAAAATTGACTACCTCTTTCCATCCGTTAGGGGTAGATTTTTTGACAACCCTGATACACCTTTTCCTTTATTTCCGATCTTAAATATAAATACCGAGTTTCAAGTAAATCGAACCGCGCGTTTAAACCTTTCCATTCAATTATTTTCCCCCACAAAATTCAACACCCCCTTTAAAAGGTTGTTTTCGAAAATTTATTTGTACGGCCGTTTTATTTATTAAGAAAATATCCGGGTCAATTTTCAAGTTTATTAATCAAAGGAATCATAATTTTGATATAAACTGTCTCCCCTTTTCACCCCGAAACGAATTTATTTTTGAAAAATATTAAATCATGTTTTATTCAATTACTTTGGAGTTTATCATGACGCGCAGTAAAACCCTTCCCTAAAAACTTAATTGGGGTAATTAAGTTAACTTTTGCCCCGTAAGGGTTACATTTGAATAAACCCAAACACATGTAAGGCTTTATCTTTATATTTTGTGAGCATTAGGTATGTAAGGTCCAGAAGTAGTTGGCACCTTACACTTGAACAATAAGTTATAGCTCGCTCACTTGAAGTAGTTAAAGTTAGTATAGATGAGTTAACGGAAACCACGGATTTAGTAACACTTGAAAGTTTATTAAGTAGCCCGATTTACAAGTAAAGATTTGGATGCTAATCCGCAGCGCTCGCGCTAGTAGTAATTTGTCAAGTAACTTAAAAATATGTTTATCGCTAATATGAGTGAAGAAAGTAAGTAGGTTGCTGCGTATGCAGTTTAATATATTGTACGTGAACCGTACAAGGTATATATAAAATACCGAGTTTCGAGTTAATCGGATCGCACCAATGGATCGCACGTTAAAATTCTTCTATACAAACTTTGACATCCCCAAAACCCGTTTAAGGGGGTAGTTTGAAAAAACAAAAAATGACAAACTTTATAATTTACTTACGTAAGTATTCAAGCCATGTTTGAGGTTTATTAACTCTTGGAATAAGATTTTTCATACAAACAAAATTCCCCCTTTTACCTTCTTAAACGTCAAATTTCCAAAAACCCCTTCTTAGCGGATGCTTACGTCATAACTATCTATGTACCAAATTTCAGCCCAATCCGTTCAGTGGTTTGAGCTGTGTGTTGATAGCCCAGTCAGTCACACGACCTTATATATAAATAAATATTGTGTATTTGTATAAGTTGGAGTAACATTTCGTTTTGTTTCATCGCAATCGCTTCATTCTATGAAAAGTTAGAAACGGTACACGTGTACTTATATTATTTTTACTTGAATACAAAATTTAGCGAATGAACAACTTCAATACAAAACGTCATCCCCCTTTTCACCCCCTTGTGGATTGAAATAAAACAAAAAAACAATGGTTTACGTTCTGTTAGTTTCCAACCATAAGCCAAATAATTAATTATTTTAACTTGAAAAATAATGAATTTCATCCCCCTTTTCACTCCTTAAGGGTTGAAATTCTAATAACACCGTTGCGTTAGCTTCCAACCATAAGCCTCTATAACATTTTTTTTTGATTTTTACTTTGAAAATTAAGTACTTTCCATACACAACTTCAGCCCCATTTTTAACCCTTCGGGGGTAAAATTATTTTCAAACATCAGCCTAAACACAAAATTTGAAGATCCTAACTTCAAAACTGACGGAGTTTCATATAAATTTCCATGCCTTATTTTACCCCTTTAGGGGTGGAACTCCCAAAAATCCGTTCTTAGTGGATACTTACTATTCACAAAGAACACACCCTCCAAGTTTCATGTCTCTAGGACCAGCGATTTGGGCTGTGTGTTGGTTTCCACCTTTTTTTTTTTAATATGATTGACGTGTAAAAGTGTTTGTACAAACTTACTTCAATCAACTCAGCCTATCGCAGTCCACTGCTGGACATAGGCCTCTCCCAGGCTGCGCCACAACACCCTGTCCTCCGCCTTCCGCATCCAGTCTGACCCATTTATCATTTATTTATCATTTAACCATAAGCCGAAATATTAGTGATTTTAACTTAAAAAGAAATTTCATTAAAAATAAAAATTTATCCCCTTTTTCACCCCTTAAGGGTTGAAATTCTAACAACACCATTGCATTAGCTTCCAACCATAACCCTAGATAATATATTTTGTGTTTTTTACTTCGAAAATTAAGGACTTTGATACACAACTTCATCCCCCTTTTTAACCCTTCGGGGGTAGAATTATCAAAAACGCTAAGACACGTGTAAATTAATTTTCAATCGTCAGCCTACACACCAAATTTGAAGATCCTAACTTCAAAACTGACGAACTTTCTTATAAACTTCCATCCCCTATTTCACCCTCTTAGGGGAGGAATTTCGAAAAACCCTTTCTTAGTGGATACCTACTCTTCACAAAGAACACACCCTCCAAATTTCATGTTTCTAGGATCAGCGGTTTAGGCTGTGCGTTGATATATCAGTCAGTCAGTCAGGACTTTGAATTTTATGTATATAGATAGATACAGAGGGCGCTCGGGGGTACGCTCAGATAAGGCACTTCCATAAAGGTTAAATGCTCTGAGGTTTATTACCTACCACAATAGATTTGCGATATTTTCAACTTACGGGGGCAAACTTTTGGGGGCAAATTACAAAATTATAAAACGGTGTAGTAAGTGTTCTTACTTTTTTTGTTTTTTTTTTGCGTTGGGGGATGAGGATGTAGAACGTATGTTTATACGTCACACCCCCTGGACATATACTCACAATACACACACATGACCACGCGCACGCACACGCATACTTACAAGTCGCAGGTACGGTAGGACACGGTATCTATTTATATTATTGCTTTGTAAAACTAAAACTTTGCTATTGCTGGAACAGCAGAGACGTCTTCCTCGTCGGAACTCATCGATGAAAAGAGATTTTCGTAACAAAAACATAACTTCAAACAAAAACACTCAAAAGTCGCAGCGGACAGGCTGGATAAGCTGACATGTTTAAAACATGATTGAAACAAGTATAATATATAATATACAGGATATGCAGGAACACCGACGATCTGCAGTTGTTGAGCTGCGAAATATTCCTCCCAGGGAACAAGAGAATGACAACGATCTGATCAAAACGGTAATTGATGTCTGTAAACCCCTACACATAACCGTAGAACCGACACAGATACGTGACATTTACAGAGTGCAGGGTAAACAAATAGTTGCAGAATTTCACTCAGTTACGATGAAAAATAACATCCTTCGTGCCGCTCGTAACTTTAATAAGGGAAAGCAAGCTACAGAGAAACTAAATAGTGGGCACATTGGCTTGACAGGTGAGCGCGTGCCTATCTATATTGCTGATCGTCTACCAGCAAGGTCAAGGCAACTATTTTATGAAGCTCGAAAATTTGCCAAATCTAAGGAGTTTCAATATTGCTGGTCGGCTGATGGTAAAATTTTTCTTCGAAAAAAAGAAGGAGAAAAGCCAATTCGTATTCAGTCTGAAAAATGTTTTCTCGGTATATTGCATGCACAAGAGTAATATTTCTTCTGTACTAATGTACCTGTATTTTTCTCTCATTCATTTTAATTTAGTTATTTACAAGCTTAATAATTTGGAGTTAGTCCTCTTCCACCGCAACAAACACGTAATACACAGATCACTTCACAAACAAAAAACACACAATTGTACGACAATTTCTCTTCTGCGCAATATAATAATACAAAAGCGGGAAAGATGTATTATTCTTTTTCTCAGTTATCAAACTTACCGATTCCGTAATAATGTAAAATTTTTCAAATGTAATGCTTACTATGGTGCTTTTATTTATTATTAAAACGGAATGATATTAATGAACTTATGAATCATCTGGATTCGTATGGCTCAAATGAATTTTATAACTGCCCGCCCGACAAATGCGTTCAACTATTAGGTAACCTTAACGATAAAACTAAAATACTGCATTTTAATATACGTAGCATTAATAAAAACTTTAGTAACGCCCTAGTCTTGTTAACCACATTGAAAATTAGTTGTGACGTTATAATTTTCTCAGAGTGTTGGTTAAGTAAAACATTGTCTATTCCGCAACTTCACGGATATTCAGCTTATTCTACAAATAACACTATTAACCAGAATGATGGCTTAGTGATCTATTTACGCTCGGATCTACAACATAATGTCATGGAGCCACAATTTATGGAAGCAAACTGTCTTGTTTGTAAACTTAATTCCGATATAGTAATTGTTGCAATTTACCGACCACCATCCTTTAGACATACAGATAACTTTTTGAATAGCCTAAATACAATATTAGCTTCAGTTTCTATGTGTAAACATGTAATACTGGTGGGAGACATAAACATAAATATAAGCTCAAATAATAATGATCCACATTGCAGTGAATATATGAACTTGATTGCATCACACGGACTGCTACCGTCTTACACATCTCCCACTAGGGAAAACAACTGTTTGGATCATACTATGATAAAAGTAAAAAGTTCAGTAGTCTCTTTTATATTGGATACTCACATTACCGACCACGCCCCAATATTAGTATGTTTACAAAATAACCAGAGTCCACAAAAAAGTCCCAAATTAGTCACAAAAATCGATAATTGTAAAGTAGCCTCAGAAATATCCATTACGGATTTCAGTCCTGTCATGTTAACCAATGATCCGAATGAAGCTACCGATATTCTTATAAATACCCTTACCTCAATTGTACATAAAAACACTAAAATCATTATTTTGCCTTCTAGGATGAAAATAATTAAGCCTTGGATCACACAGGGACTACTCAGATGCATTCGGAACAGGGATAATATGCATAGGAAACAAAAAAAAAATCACCAGAAAATTATAATTTGAAGGTTACATTCCTCCGTTATCGTAATTTCTGTAACAAATTATTATATAGACTAAAAACTAACTATGAGAAAAATGAATTTATTAAAGCTAAAAATAATCCCAAAGCGACGTGGAAAGTAATAAATGACATTCTAAGTAAGAAAAAATCTAAATCTCCCCCTATAGATCTCTTGACCCTTTCTGGTCTTGATGAAAAGTCCTCAATAAACGAGGTCAATAAATTCTTTGCAGGTGTTGGCAAAAATCTTGCGGACAGACATTTAAATACGTGCTATAAACATGTTCCATTTCTCCAGGATGATCCACAGCCAAACTCTCTCGCGCTTCTAGCCCCGGACTTTGATGAAATTGAAAGAATTATAATGAGTCTTCGTACAGATTCTGCCGCGGGATGGGATGGGATTCCAACCAAAATGATAAAAGTGAGCCGTCAGTTCCTCGTCCCCCCTATCACACACATATGTGACCTATGTTTCTCCCAGGGTGTTTTTCCGAGATCCTTGAAGAAAGCGATAGTGCATCCTGTTCACAAGGGTGGAGACAGAGGCAGTGTCAATAATTACAGACCTATATCTGTCCTTCCAGCGCTGTCAAAGATTCTGGAAAAGATCCTTAACAGTCGTCTTATCAACTTTATGGAAGAACATGGCATTTTATCAGCTAATCAATATGGTTTTCGTAGGAACAAATCATGCGAGGACGCTGTTGCTGCCTTTGTTGACAGTGCTGTTACGGTACTCGATATAAGGTCTAAATGTTTAGGTATCTTCTTAGACTTATCTAAAGCATTTGATACTGTCTCTGTCGCTCTCCTGATATCTAAATTGGAGAGAATAGGAGTGAGGGGTCCAGCGCTGGCAATCTTTCAGAGCTACCTCTCTGAACGGACACAATGTGTCAAAATTGGCTCATACATCAGTGATGAACACTCATTGTCGTTTGGAGTTCCCCAAGGCTCAATATTGGGACCAACCCTCTTCTTGATATATGTGAACAGCCTCTGCAACTTATCCATCCCATACTGTAGCATATATACTTATGCGGACGATACGGCTTTGCTCGTGCATGGTCTGGACTGGGGGGAAGTCCGGGAGAGAGCGGAATTTGCAATGAGCATCATGATGTCTTGGTTGGGAGCCAATATTCTGACATTAAACGTTGATAAAACGAAATATATCCCGTTCTCAATTAGATCTTCTTCGCGGCCGGATGATTCGTTTGTTATCAGAGCTCACAGTTGTAATGAACAGTTAGACCAATGTTTTTGCCCTCCCCTAGTCAGAACAACACAAGTTAGGTACCTTGGCATCATGATAGACAATCTGATGTCCTGGAAAGTGCAAATTGATGGAACGTCTGGCAGAGTGAGGAAACTCATGACGATTTTCAAGAATCTATGTCATAGTGCAGGCTTAGATACACTTCGTATGGTCTACTTCTCACTCTGCCAGTCAGTACTATCTTTTGGGATAACGACTTGGGGTGGTGCTCCGAAAACGTATATTCTTAAACTGGAAAAGGCGCAACGAGCTGTTCTTAAAGTCATGACATCAAAACATTTCCGGTATAGCACCATACAATTATATAAAGACTGTAATGTTATGACTGTCAGACAGCTCTTTGTGCTTAATACCA